>CM064329.1:37914550-38482050 GCA_032595735.1 Pelochelys cantorii | reverse complement strand
AATGTAAAGGTTGAACTTTTTACAGCCCAAGGCCAAATAAATAAACAAACAAATACATAAACACCTCCAAATATTTAAAAATTGCATGCCAATGGTATATTGCCTCAGATTTTCATTTTTTTAATGGTGCTTATAAACAGGAGGGAAAAGGGGGGGAAAGTCCGAAGTTAGGTTTTTAAACTTGCCTGAAATCTGGGTGGACTGTCCTCTCATACAATTTAGGGATTCACACATCTGCGTGTCACTAGTTAAAGTCTTCCCTCTAGGACAAAGCAAAAAAAAAAAAGTATATTAATGGGGTAGAAATATCCCTTTTAATTTTTTTCATCGCGGCGCAACCTCCCAGTAGGCTGCCGCGCGCACTGAAGGGCTGAGATTTGAAACACTTACAAAAATAATACTCCTCAAAGTTTCAAGTTTGCAGAAGAAGTACTGGGAAACTGTCGCTCCCATTCCAGTCTAAATAGCTCTGGACGGTGGCACTTTCGGCGCCTGTATTTACACACGGAACCTGTGTAGGTTAATGCGGGGGGGGGGCCCGTGGATCTGTGCCCTGTCTAGTCCTGGGAGAGCAATTGTGGAACTGAACCCGGATAGTTTTGCCGGGATACTTCTGACCAAGCTCCCTTGGACACTTGGGAACTCTGCGTCTCTGGAGCCCCTGGATTTGAAACCAGGACGTGTTGACGTGCTCGGAGTAAGGCCCATGTTGTTGTTGTTTTTAATGGCACTAACAACTCCACCCCCTTCCCCAAACTCCCCTTATTGTGATTAACTTCTTTTTTGGTCTTTAGATCTTCCCCTTTTTCACTGTACTGTGACACACGCTGTCTACCTCGCCTCAGTGCTTTAAAAAGTGAGAGCAGGAGGGGGTGAGAACTGTTAAACAAAGCCTACAGAATGCGAACAATGGCTTCCATTCTGCTCCTCTACCCAAACCCAGAGCGCAAAACCCCCGTCTCCTTAACCAGCAGCACAGCTTCCCAACTCGGCGCACCAACAACCCTCCAACTTACAAAGAGCAGAGAAACAAGCCCTGACTCCCTTCATTAGTGCCTGCCTTGACCCAGCGCCTGGACAACCCCAATCGCCTTTTTCTCCTGCATTTCTTTCTGTGGTCGCGTATTTATTTGCTCTAAACCCTCGCGGGTGAAAATAGAAAAGTAATTTCTCGTTATAAATATCTGGAGGTAATTGTGTTACTGGTGTGAGTTGTTAGGGGTTGTAAAAAGATACAACAGCTCAGTGGGGTGCTCAATTGGGAAGAGACAATTACAATAAAGAGCCCATTCAAGAGGTTTGCGGGGGGAAAAAAGGAGGTAAAATAATGAAATAGTCGCAGCCTTCATTTCCCCCCCCCCTTTTTTTGAACCTAAAAATACTCATTCTCTTTCTTTTGCGCCTATAATGAATATTAATTTTACTCTTCCTGCATATGATGAAGAATTCAAAGAGGCACGTTTCTCTATTCAGGACAAGCCATGGTATAATTTATTAAGTAGCTTTTAGTCATCTTAAATCCATAAAAATAAACATCAAACAAGTACTTTCTCGCAGCGTGAAGACTTCAGCTGGTAAATATTTACTGCTCTTTGGAGAGCTACCTGATTAGCAAGAGAGCCAAGCTACACTGTACTACTATGGAGACGTGGCAATGTCTCCTTTAGCTTAACTGAACGTGAAATCGTCCCCTTCATACACTGAACTCATCTGCATATACGTTCACCGATCAGAAAATCCACTTCCTCAGACACTATTTGCTCACATATTTAATGCACAACTCACACGCGTGGAGAATACGGGGTCAAAGAAGAAAATCAGAATGCTTTTGTTAAACTTCCAACGCCTAGTTCTGCCTGCACGTCTCCTAGAAATGACAATAGATGGATTTCCCCCCCCCCCATACATTGTATAATTCAGAAACAGGGTAGCGAAGTACTTCCCTAAGGAGGTTTGAAGAAAGAGAGACGCGGGTCTGCATTTTCCTTGGAAACTCGCTGTTTAACTAAGTAACCAGCAACATTTGGCAAAACAAAAACAAGAAAAGTCTAACAGCAGCACCCGGAAGCAGTCTGGTCATAAAATCGCTTTCCCAGCGCACAACTTGGTTTTGCTAGTTTTGATAAGCGTGCATATGTAAATCTACACAGAGACATTTATGAATCAGAATACTTTTAGCTTTAAAGTAACGAATTACATTAAAATTGCCTTGTCCTAGGAATCAGACTCGATAGGCCAGGCCTAATCTGCAAGCTGTTTTTTTAAAATCTCAAAATCCTGATATAATCTGATCGTGTTTGGGATTTTTTTTCCCCCACTGAAACCAGAATTAGCTACTAAGATGACAACATTTTACAATCGCAGATCAAATAAAACAAAAATTAAAATGAATCGATTTGTTTTTACCCATTTGTTTCGTTTAGACATTCGTAAAGGTCACCAGCTATAAAAATGTATTGTCAAAGACCACGATTATTATTTTATGTCTATAAAGACGGAGAAGATGCAGGCACTTTTTTCACCCATTATATTGTATGGAGGAGTTCCCTCAAAGAAGCAGCTGTCAGGTACATTTAATCATACAGGAAACTTTGTTTTAAAACTTTCTAGAAATTATTAATGGTCTGCGAGTCGATTTAACACCCAAATACAAAGCGTTACAAGGTTACATTTAAATCTATTTTTTCTAATTGCACTTGTGAAACGAGAAGAATCAAGTTTATTGTTGCGCTTAGGTGGTCAAATTTTATGCACGGTGAAGAAGTTTGCAACTTTTAAAAATTACTTGAGTGTGGTGGGGGAAATCTTGCCGGCGCGGATTACGACGGAAAATGAAGCGATTCTTGCAGAATGGAAGAGATTAAATAAAATAAGAAAGATGCTTTAAAATCAGGTTTCGTTACAAAATATATTTATATATTTCCCCGGCCAGAAACTTGTTGAAAAGGGATATTGATGGCAAGAGAATGCTCACAGTGCTCTGCACAGCAAAGCCAAATACTACAGGGAGTGGGGGCTCCGAGGGGCTCTGGGCAGCAGGGGCTTTCGAGACTGCACTTTACTGACTCTTTGCCTCGTGTGAGCTGTAAGTTGGAAAGTTCTTGGTCTTATGGACAAGTTCGGTGAGATCTCCCGGCGGCTTGATTGAAACTGACAGTCCTTCAGCTCTGCTCAGAGCTTCCCGGATACCATTCCTGGGAATTGACTTGGCCTAGAATGTGACTTTTTTTCCCCCCACCTCTCATGGTTTCCCTTTCTCTCGCTCCCTTTCTTTCTCCCTCTCTCTCTCCCCCTTCTGCTCTGTCCTTGCGGTGAGTAAGCATCGCAATTAGAGGCGAATATTCCCTAAATCAGATTTTTTCCGCCTCCTCCCCAGAGACCGGCTGTGGGAAGCACAAAAGCGAAGGACACGGCTCTCGGATCCGCCCGGCTGCCCCCCAGAAAACAACTGGCGAGGCTCGGCGAGGGAGTCCCTTCCCTGTCCTCACAGACACAACAACAGCAGCAGCAAAAAGGAGCGTAGCGAAAGGTCTGGGGTGAGGTGCATCTCGTGTGTGTGCATGCGCCTGTGTACAAAGAGCAGCCAGGGAGCACAACGCATCCCCCCAGCCCTCGCTTTGGCCCGTCGGGGTGCGAGGAACCAGCGTTTGTGAGCGCTCTGTCCAGCAGTAAGACATCGGAGCCGCCTCTGCGGGTTCCCAGGGCAGATACTTGAGCTTTTCCAGAGGACACGGGGTGCGGGGAAAGCAGAAAGTTTGTGAGCGCCGGGTCTGGCGAGTTCCCCGGGAAGCTCTCCCGGAAGGCAGGTGGGGAGGGGAGAGGGGGAGAGACCTGTCTAAATATCACCATGAAATGAAGGGAGAAGTGGGGAGAAGAAATGAGCAGACTCACCTTTATGAGGCATCCTGGCTGGTTGTCAAAGCTCCTGTCAATAGTGTAAGAGCGCACTGATTTGGAATGATGGTGCTTTAAAAAGAGGTGCCAGCAAGATAGTTTTTCTCCACTGAAGCTGCTGGCTGTGTGATCTTGAATCCCTGGGAAGGAGACAGAGATTGACAATCAAATGGGCTGTCAGTGGCTGGAGAGTGAGAGAGAAGGAGTGTGTGAGCGGAGCCGGGGGAGAGAGACAGAGCACACCTATGCTGATTGGTGATGGTTCAAGTGTATTAATGTGTGTGTGCTTGGTCTCTGCCTCGCCTCCACTGCTCTTCACTGGCCCATTAGCAAAGCCTGACCTCTGTCATCATCTTCCAGCAAAACACTTCCTCCCTGCGCCTGAACCAGAGCGGGAAAGGAGGCTGAGCCAGGGCTCGCTTTTCAAACCCACTAATCACTCCGCACATGCAAATGCTCGGCTCGCTCCCACACAAAATATTGCTTTATGCAAAGCAACGCCATTGCCTGCCCGCTCCGGATTGGATGCCCGGGCGCAGTGGCTGGTTCAATTGGCCCATTTGTTTGAATATGAATGCACTTGGGTTTTGCTCCTCGCCTAGATTTTTTCCTCTTCCCTGTGTTCCCTTCTATCATCCCTGCGCGCTGAGGCTCTGGGCAGATTACTAGCGAGCAGTCACTTTATCTGCAGTTTGGTCTTTGGAACAATGTTTAATTTTTTTTTGGAGGGGGGAGAGGGAGCTTCTGAAAGCCATCGGTGTTGTCTGAACTTTATCTCCCCTACCCAAGTACCTTTTCTCAACTAAAACATAAACTCTTCTCCCCCCCCCCCCCTTCACATTAGACACTGAGGTAAATAAATAACGTGTCTTTGGGGGAAAACACAGCACATTGCTTTCCAATACAGCTTAGGTGTTTTTTTTGTTTTGTTTTGTGTTTTGGGAGCCTAGAGAGAGAGAGAGAGAAAAAGAGAGAGGGGGGAGGGAGGGCTGGCAAAAAAGATCAATTTGCATTTAAACAGTTAGCTCCCACCAGACAATAGAGATAAGGAAAAAAATAACATTCAAATGGTAAAGACATAAATATTTGGGAGACAGGCGCTTTGTAAATTGTGAATTGCCTAGAGCCATCCAAGTTTTACAGCCCCCCCCCTCCCCTTTCTCCAAACCTGATGGAGGGGGGCAGGCTCTTCCGAGCTTGGAAAGTGCAGAGCAAATACACAATTTACTTTGTGTATTGAGGGCTCTTGTGAAAGGCCCTGGAGAGTCCTTTACCAAACACTCGCAAACTTCCACGTGCCATTTGTTGACTAAGAGCCGCTGGGGCTTTCTTTAAAGACACCATGGGGGTGCGTGTGGAAATCTCCCCACTCATGGGTGCGTGAGAAGGGGGAGATGCGCCGGGCACCCAGCTTTGTTCTCCTACCCACGGAGGGGCTGGTGCTTTTCGCTTTATTTTGGTTTGTGTTTTGCAAAGGCAGCGCCCCTTCAGCAGCTGCCAGAAAACCAAGGGGGGAAAGTAAGTAAATGACTTCGCTGCTCTGACCACACACCACAAGTACATTTGTTGAATGCCGGACTATTAAGACACACCTCAGTAAACCCTAAAGCAACCCCTCAGCGCGTGCATTTAAGGTTACACTGGGAGCACCAGTCTGAGCTCAGGGTGTCCCGATCGTTGCTGGCGAGTGGTCCGCAGAGGGGGGAGGACGGTCCGCACAACAAGGGGGGTGAAGAGGGATAGAGAAGGGGGACGCTGCGAGGAGGAAAAGTGGAGCGGAGGAACGCGCGGCGCATGAAATGAAGTCGTAGCCGCATACACTTGACTTCTCTTGACATGTGAAAAGTGCTAAAAGTCAAAGCTCATCAATAAAGTATCTTGAAATTGAATAAGAGCCCTGACAACCATTGCGGTCTCAAATAAAGTACAATGAGGAGACAAACGACTCTGCCAAGGAGTTTGCATGGGAGTGAAAGGACGCCTCAATAGGAGCTGGATAATGGGCTGCCCGGCCGTCATGCACTGTCATCTCCAGTCCTGTAGAGAAGCTGCCACCGCTCCTAATAGCACAAAATGGGCTCTTAAGAGACTACTGGCTTTTTCCTCCCCCCTTTCCTCGGGTGCCATTCTGCCTTGATGCTGATGCTCTCTAATGCGTGGTTTGGGGAGGGTAGGGGCTTCTCCTAGGGCTGCCCCTGGAATTCTGGGGGCAGCTGAGCCAAACTCTGTCCTTTGGCTCACTGGGTGCAGGGGAGAGGAGAGCTGCCTCCAGGTCGGCAGTCAGGGAGCCTGGAAAAAAACTGCTACAAACGCCAGTCGGGGAATGGGGGGGGGGGGGGGAATCCCACTCCCTTCCCCTTTCCAACTCTTTGGGGAGTCTCACCCAGCGCGGCAAGGCCAGGAAATAACACGGGTCCTGTAAGGGGACGGAGGGAAGGAGCCCGGCGTTGCTCTTGGGAACGCATCGTTTGCCTGGCCACGCCGTTGACACGCAGTTGTACTGGTTCAGGCCTAAGTCAAGCTGCCTTTTTTCCTAGCCCTGCGGACTCATAAAAACCGGAGCGACGCTCGTGATGGGACCGTGAGCGGTGTGTGTGTGTCTGTCTGTCTGTCCATAGGATCTGCCTGGAAGGTAAGTTAGGCGCAACAGAATCTGACAACATGAACAAAAGTGCTTTTCCAGCTCTGGCACTGGCGTGTGCCCGGCTCTCAGACCGCGGGCCGGGTAGCACATGTGCAATCACCGACCATACTGTGGTTACTCTCAACACTTCGGTCACCTCCCTCCAGCCCAGCTTCTCAAGCCACCCCAGAGTGGGAAGCCGTTGAGAAAGCGTCCCGATACCCTACGCACAGGAAACCTCTCTCGGGGGGTTCCACTTAGTTTCAAGCGCTCAGAGAGGATTTTTCCAAGAGGCAAAAGGGAAATTAAAAAAAAAAATACACACCAATCTCTTGCTTGTCTCCTTCCCCAGGGGGCTGTTGCTGCTTGCCAGACAACTTGGCAAAGTGTCCCGGACAGAACCCAGTTCTGCTAGCTATTGCGGGCCACCTCTGCTTGCATCCTGGAGGGAGAAGTAGCTTCTGGAACTGAAATCGACAAATCTCGGAGGCTCCAAGGAGATTTGAAAAGCAGGGATCTAGTCCTTTTTCTGGAGTGAAGTCCGCCGGCTCCTCTCTCTCTCTCTCTCTCTCTCTTTCTTTCTTACACCCCACCCCCCATCCCAAGGATTTTTTAAAAAATTCTCATCCACGGGGTATTAAGAGGGAGGAAGAAAAAAAATTACTTTGTCCGGAATTGCAGACAAATATCATTTTTACAACCCCTCAATTAGCCATCCTTTGGATTAGCACCTTCTTAGGCTTCATCTCCAGAATAAAGAAGCCGTAATCTTGTTGCTATTTTCCCCTGGGGCGCAGTCGACTTTGTATCCCTTCCCCAAAAAAGTCCCCCCTCCCCCAAAAAAATCACGAGAGGAGGGAAACTGACGTCATTCTGGGACTGAGGGGGGGAGGGCTTGAGAAACAGCCACACTGCTACTGACTTAGCAGGACATGGGGGAAAAGGAGCCTCAGAAGCGACCCCCTCCTCCACCAAAAAAGTTGGAAGAAAGAAAAGAGGGGGAGGATCGGAGAGGGAGAGGAGGGGGAGGGGAGAGAACGTGTGTGTGTGTGTGTGAGCGCTCGCCCATATGAGAGCGAGCGAGAGGAGTTTCTTTAGCCGGTGTGTGCCAGTCCCAAGTATGTCCAAGTTAGAGCCATTCCTGCCCTGAGCGCCTTCCCCTGCAGGGACTGCACCGCCCGGAGGCAGCCCCTTGGGAGGAAACCCTGCTCTCTCGTGACTCACCGTGGCACGCCAGGATCACCAGACCTGTACCTGCTCTAAAATGTACAGACCAGGAAGTCCCCGCAAAGTTGAGGCACAACTCTAAGGACGCCATTTTAACTCCAGCTGCCTGCAAACGCGCCTCTAGTCCCGTTTTCAAGACGGGGCATTTTGTTTTCAGTCCAGGAGGGGTTTGCCAAAGCACAACGCTTCGGGGGGTTAGGCACGCAACGGGGCAGGACGCAGGGCACTTTTTTTTGCACTTGATCTTTAATCCAAGCAGCTCTTTGTGGCTACTCCCCCTCCCCAGTCCAGCAAGGCAAATGCAAATCGATGAGCCATTGGTAGGAATGGCCATCCATGTCCCATGGCAGTGAGGAGGGAGGCTTTGTAGCACGGCGGTGGCACGTAGGAGCAGTTTGCTTTAGGAGTCGAGACGCGCTGAGGAAAACGTTAAGATTCACCCGCAATCTCTCTTGTCCAGGGCAAGTATGTCTGAAGGGAGCCGAGCGGCTTGCGTTGAAGTCAAGCAGGTACCTATGTAAGTCCGGCTCTCAGACCCGCAGGAGCAGACGCGCAGGATGTAGAGAGATTTCCTCAGCAAATGCACCTCACGTGGAAATGTTACCACCAAAAGGATCTCACCTCACACACTTACCCTTGGCAGAGGGCTAGCAGTCCCGGACAGCTCCTACATTACTGAGTTCGTATAGTTTAGAGAGATTGTCTTCCGTGCCTAGCACAGTCACGTGGGACTTTTCAAAAACCTTCTGTTAATTTTGTTAATGACCGAGAGGACCAAACTAGAACAAACAGCGATCTAAGGAATTTCGCGTTACAGCTTTCCAGGGGGCTCCCTTCCCCCAGACCCTAACCACCCCCATTTTCTGCAAAAGGTAGCGCTTTTTAAAAGACACCTTTCACCACCAAATACGTTTGGGATAAAATAAATCACGTTGGCTTTAGTACGGTAAACAGCATACATGCCCAAGGATTCCAGTTGCTCTGAGCATGGACTAAACCAGGGGTTGAAAATATGGTTGAAAATACCTCCAAAAATATTATTGTAATTAGTCATTTACATTTTGGTCCTATAGTCTTTTTGCTTTCACGTCCATTAACCAAAACAAGGTAAGAAAATTTATTTTCTCTGGAAAGGTAAACAGAAATTTGACTAATTTCTTTTCATTGCTTTACATGATCCTATGATCTGATGTGTATCTATTGATTTGTGTTAAAGACCAGGATGTCGCTCCTTTTTTTAGTCTATTTCTAAGCGTTAGGAGCCGGGATCTCCGAGTTAGGTACTCCTGTATCGTCTTGTTGTATTAATATCTGGGTTAGAAACTACCTTTTTTAATACCCAGAAAAATGCTTAAAGTCCTCTTGTCCAGTTCAGTCTAAAACTGAAGAGATACACAAAACCTGACGTGTTAGACTACAGTGCTTCTGCCTTCGGGACACTGAATGCCTATTTGTATACACAGGAACCGTGCTTGAAACCTCTAGTGCACAGGACATTGAGTTAAGTGGAGCTTTTCTAGTTTATAAACAATCTGCAAAAAGTTTGGAATCGATTTAACCTCTTTTATGTTGGTCTTTTGCATAGAGCACAGCTTTGTGTGCAAGAATAAAAAAGTATTTCTGGACGCTAACGAAGTCATGCTGCTGTCTCTGAATCTGGAAGACGAACACACATGTTTCCATACGGGACAGCCTTTGATTCTATATGTGAAAAAATGTCGTGCAAACGGACCTGATAGAAAAGCCTATTTTTAGAGAGAGAGAGCGAGCGAGCTAAGCGCATCCTGACGGGCTTTTTAAATGCTATTGATTGGGACAAGCTGTTCAAACCTCCCGTAACAGTTAATCTGCCTGTTAATCAAGTCACTAAGGAGCTCAATTTGAGTTTTATTAGCGACTGGAGAACACGGACAGCAGAAAGGATCAAAAGCCTGCACTCTTGATATTGGTAAAACCAGTTCCCCCCAAAAATATATTTTCAATTACAGAGTAATTCGTAGCTTATCATCACTTCCTAACAGATACAGACAGATGGCTACACAAATGCTGGCAAGGCTAAGGGAGCCAATGAATCAAAATCTTATTCCCCGCAGCTAGACGCACATTTTAAAAGTGACATTGTTAATATGAACTAGAGATAGTTAAGACAATTTGGGCGGATAGATAGATAGATAGGTAGGCCTTTTGGATTAGAAGCAAAACGGTAAATCGGTGGGATCTGTGACAACATGAAAATGGTGTAGGTATGTCTTTGGTTGATATAAAGTGTTTTATTTAACTGAAGATTAATTCTCTTTAAAAATAAGTAGCTTTTATTTGAGTAACTTCCCATATTTCTTCACTCGCACCGTTATTTGATGTCACCATTAAATAAATGACTCAAAGCTTTCATTTCACGATCCGTTACCAGAATTTGGACCATCTGAAAGATGCATTTCAATTAATGTAATAATCAGAAATATTATTACACCTGGTAAAATCAACATTTGATCTTGTCATTTTTAATGCGAGCCGATCGCATTATATGTCAATGAGATATGCATGTAAAAGACTATCTGGTCAGAGGTAATCATGTCACAGCTTTTTCTCGGCATGACAGCTGGATAAACACAATCTCCAATAAACATCTCTAATTAGGGAGGAGGATCTGAGATGGATGGTGTTTGATTTATTACTGAAGGAGAATGTCCATTTATCGGTGTATCAGAGGGAGGCACTACTGGGAACCTTCTTGCTAGAGTACCTTGAGGAATATTAGGAAAAGAGGGAGGGTAGGTAAATTGTGTTCCCGGATTTCCATTTTGAGTTTTTTGAAAAGCTCACGATAGCTCCCTACACTTGTCTACCTACAGTAGAGGGATTTCCCCCTTTCCCCCTCACACCCTCGTTAGTGCACACCGCAGAAGTTACCAAGGAAAGATTGCGATTGAGAGTTAGGGTCTGTTTCCATTCAGAGGTTCTACAGAACTTCCCTGCGCTCACGAATTCGGGCAAGCCAAAGTAGCTACCCCTCAGAACAGCTCCCAATCAGATCTCGAAAGTATAA
This sequence comes from Pelochelys cantorii, assembly GCA_032595735.1. Lineage (NCBI taxonomy): Eukaryota > Metazoa > Chordata > Testudines > Trionychidae > Pelochelys > Pelochelys cantorii. The sequence continues at coordinate 38,471,260 of CM064329.1, read as the reverse complement.
AGCGGAGGAACTAGACTCAAGGGCAAAAAGGCGAAACATTTGAAGTGTGTAGCCCACTTCCCCCTCCCCTCCTGCCTTCAGCTAGACTACTTTTAGCTCTCATTTCCAAATAAAACTGCGCTTCCGTGGGGGGGTTAGAAAATGCGACTGAACACTGAATCTCCCCTCTCCCCCGCCCCCAGACAACATGCAAACCAAAATCGGTCCGTTCACTTACAGGGGTACCGTGGAAACTTCTCCCCCCAACCTACGCTGAAACTTTAAAACCGTCCCGTGTTAGCTTCTGAGGCTGATTCGCTGTGGAAGGAAATAGCAGGGCGGCTTTGGGAGTGCGTGTGTGGATAGACACGCATGTGCATGCACTGCATGGCTGACCAGGGCTGTCTGGATCTACACACCTGCAGACAGCCTGAGTGTGAAACACACCTCGCAGCGCACGCACGGCACCGGACCCGGGGACGCCTGAGAACCAGCCAGCCAGTTTCTAAGGATTCGTGATTTCCTGCGCTGCGCGCTGTAACTTATCAAACTCGCCAAGGGCCCGGGGCTCCCTGTGGCCACAGCCGGCCTGGAAGAGAGGGCAGGGTGTGACCGAGCTCAGTGTAACTTGAGTCCCCGCCGTTCTACCCCAGTGCAAATCGCTAATGATCAGGTCTTCCCGAGCAAAGCGCAGATCACACGGTCGGGAGATTTAAAAGGCTACCCAACGCCGTGAGCCGCATTCTTGCATTTCTAGCTGAACTCCGAGAAGCGAATCAAATATTGATAGCGCCGGGCCGCTCAAGTACCCACACTCCCCGGAAGCGTGGAAAGTTTCAGACTCAGTCTAGCCTCTGTTTCCAAACAGACGAGTTAATTGCTCGAGATCACAAGGGGCATTTCCCCCCCCCACCTGTTGTAGAGTGGGGTTTGCAAACGTTACGAACAAGCTACACAAAAGGCGAGAAAACGGATATAGAGCGATGAAGCCTACACGAATAACTGAGTTGCACCAGAAGTGGCCGTGTTCGCAACCAGCAGTGAACAGGAGCAGACGTCTTCCCCCCACATATGCGAGACTTCGTTCTCGGGCCAGCTAATATAGACACTGATGTATTGTAAGCACCAGAAAAGAGCACAGCTTTGAAACAGTCCCTGTACTCGGCCCATTTCTAAGACAAACAGAGGAACACAGCAAAGCAGGCAAAAGATTCAGCGAGAGAGAGGATCGGATTATTATTTTCAGAGCAAGCCAGAGGCACTAGTAATGACTGTAGAAAAGGAGTATAAAATGTTACCTGGAACAGAGAGTGCAGACAGATGAACCTGACCTGCCGATTCCCACACTATTACCTTGCCGATTGTAGATAACTGGCAGGTTTGATCGCCAATTTCTACATAAGAATCTGCAACACAGTTTAAATGTCAATGACAGTAAAAAAGAGGGTGTCTTGCTTTGCACTAACTTTCCCTTAATATCAACGCCAGCGCCTCCCCTATTGGCTGGGCGGCCGCGGTGACGTCATGGAGGACAGTAGTTAGAGCTGAGCTAATAAGAAATTTTAGATAACAACGGGCATATAGGGCCTAAACCCTTTCCCCCACAGTCTGCTCCTCCTGAATCCGGGGAGTATTTAAGGCACCATATTATTCTATGGAAATATTAACGCCCACCAGTGGCATTACATTCCCAGCTTGCAAGGCACGTAGTACATGTTATATTACACTGTAAAATACCTTTTCCGTGGGTTCCTGCAGCTGTAGTTAGTAGCAGTCGTAGGCTACGGAGCTAGCTACAACAGGATGGCCAGACTTTCTAATATCCAAGTTCACCTTGCTGCACTTTCCCGTCTTTTCTTGTGGCCTTACCTTTAGTACCTTATGGTCGTGCGTGGTTATTCCCCCTCTCCCCATCTTTTCCAAAGAGGCACGCTTGTCTTCCTAACTCAGCCTGCCACCTGAAGTGTTACTTGCCAGACAGGCTGTTTCACAGCACAAGTTGCGGTGTCAATTGATTTATCAGACCCTTGTGAACGAATAGAGCGAGCTACCCCTTTCTCTGCCACGCTCCAAAACTTTAAGGTAACTTCACCCTCCTTTCGGGTGGCCCCTGTGCCTGCCTTGCACAGGTCATAAAAGATCCAGTCCCCCAGTTATCACTAAAAGTCCATTGATGCTATTGCGTTTCGGATTTCGTGTACTGAGTAGGTCCAGTCAGGTAGAAAATAAAATGTTTATTTGTGGTTGGCTACCAGGATTATTTCAGTGCAGGAATAAGATTATCAACCCCTATCTCCAGCCAGTCTTTATTAAGCAGCAGAACGGTATCTAAAAATACATGTTTGCAAAGTTAAGTAGAAAAATAGGTTAGTTTATTATCAAGCGGGGTGTCAATACATTTTAACTATTTTACAAGAAGGAACTCATGCTGAGTTTTGACTTTTCCCTTGAACGTTTAAAAATGAGTTCATAAATGCCCTGTTTCATACTGAGGTGCGAAGGACAGAGAGGGGAGAACACTTTCTTCAAATGCTTTACCAATCTCTTTTCGAGAACTTTTACCAGCAGGAGCTGTTTGCTGTCTATCTCCACCTTCCAGTTGGTCTTTTTAAAAACTAGGTTTAAACGGCAAAATCCGTTGTAATGTAATTAACCATTTGGGGAGAACAGAGGCCGCACTGTTCGGTGGTTATGTGATAAACAGAATGTCTAACATCTGTACCTGGGGCTGGCAAATAGAGAACGATTACTTCTACAGCATACAGGTGTGGTTCTTTTCTTACCCTAACTATTAAAACGTATTAAAATGCATGGATTATGGTGACATTGACTTGTTCTACATTGTCACAGCATTGGGCATTTTCTCTTGTCATCGACTGGCTCTTGGCAAAACGTCAGTAATCAATGCTCGTCTTATTAAAATAGCTTTTGTAAATGACCGCACCACGAATTTTGCTTTAAATCTTGAAGAAAAGATATAAAATGCTCCGTAGTTATTCAGGGAGCCTTCTTTGTACTTATTTCGCTAGGTTTTCCTCTTATCTGCATCCTGTCCCATTAAAGACAGAAATACCATTATTTGCACACAGTTGTCGAGGTAAATAATTGATCAGAAAAGAGGTACAGCCTAGTCGACGGTTTTATGGAACTGAACGTAAATGTTTCATGAACCTGCATTCTGTCTTTGATTTGTCGGGGATTGTTAGTTCCATGGGAGGTAGTCTTTGAAAGGGATTTGTTTTTTATTACAAAGCACCCAGATTCTTTTCACTACGTCCCTTCTCTACCTAACAAAATATTGGGTATAGTTCTCCTCTGGACAGTATCTTTGCAATCGGTTTTTAGTGGCTAGCTTTGCAGAATATGTTCCTGTATCGGATCTACGCAGTTGGAACCAGGCTATCGGGATATTGGTTATAATGCGGACTTTCCCCTGGGCGAGGGCATTTTTTTGCCCGTTTGAAATAGGTTTCTTTGCCGATCGGCCATGTTTCCAAAAGCCAATATTTGGATGCCATTTGGGGGGTAGGCAACGCGAAGCCTCTTCGCCCTTCCTTTGGCCCAGGGATTTGCTCAGCGTGAGGCTGAGTTGCGAATGCCCTGGAAAACTAGGGCTCGCATGCTAAGCGTGGGGACAACATGTATAGGATGAGGGTGGGGAGAGCAGCCCCCAGCCTGCGCTTCTCTGCTGTGCCAAGCGCCGCTCGGCATCTGAAGGCAGTCGGCCCCCGTTCACAGACAATTTGGGTTCTGTTTGGACGGCTCCCCCTCCGCCCCGGCGTCTGTTTGCTCACTTTGCCACCGGGCGGAGGGGCCCTAGTGCGGGTTAGCGAGCGGCTAATGCTGCCCGAGTGGAAAGGCGAGGCCGGGCGCGGGCTGTCAGGAAGGTGTTTCACTGATTGTTTGGAGTCGCTGCTATTAAGGGACTCCGGATCCCTGCAACCCAGCAGGGTTCTCGAAGGAAGCGCTGGAAACACCACGGCTGCCGCCTGCTTATCTGGCTGTCAATAAAAGGAGATGGCTCCTAGCGCAGGGCCAGGTGCTGCCTCCCCTGCTCTCCAAAGCGCGCCGCTCTCCAGAAAGCCATCAGGCGTGAAGCCAAGTCTGCTTGGCCGGGCCCTGGCGCAGGCAGACAAACAGTCCCCCGGCCAACACCCGAGCGTGGCTCTGTTTGCCTTCCGAGCGCTCGCCAAGGGACGGAAGGGAGGGACGGGCTGAGCCAGGCGCGCGGCCCGCCCTTGGCTTTGGGATCCCCGCAGTGTGGAGGGCCGAAAAGTCCAGGCGCCAACCGCAGGCTGCTCCCGGGCAGCCTCGCGTGGGCCGCGATGCGGGTGGGGGCGGCGGCGGGTTTCCACTAGCGGGATCCCGGGCCCGCTTCGCTCCCCGCCCTGCCGGTTTTCCTGGCGCGCCCTGGGGCTGGGGGCAATCCCTAACCCCTCCGCAGCGGGGCACGCAGCCCACCGCACAAACCATGGCACGTGTCGGTGGCCTGGTGAACCCCTCGTGTTTTCACCACCGCGCACCACGCGTGAGGGGCCCAGAAGGGCAGGCTGACTGGCGGTCTGCCACGAAGCCCAGGGAGTGGCCAGCCCCGCAGCCTGCAAGCCAGCGGCAGCGAGTGAGCCCAGCCAGCACCCTGCGTGGAAACGGTTGCGCCAGTTTTTCTCAGGCAGATAATTGTGCCCTGGGAAAGCGCGACGCCTCTTGTGGACCGAGCGGGGCTCGTCTGGGTCCGGGCTTGTGCGAGGGCCCCGGCCCGAGCCGGGAGCAGCCGAAGCCCTTTTGCAGAGAGCTATAAGCCAACAGGGCAGAGGCTCCAGCGAGGGCGCAGAGCGCGGATGGAAGTGGAGGGAGCAGCCTTGCAGCGAACCCGCTAGCTGCTCGCTGCGCGCTGTCGGGCGGTATCCCTGAGCGCTGTGACAGCCACTGTGGCTCGGGCACGGGCAGAGAGACAGCAACGTGTTACTCATTTATAAGCATGATACACATTTGATTTACACAGCGGCAGGAAGGGGTTTTAAGGATGCCCCAAACCCTGGTGTTCCCACAGATTGAGCAATTCTCAACACACTCTGTAATAATGAGCTTTAATTCTCTATCCAAGCAGAACTTGAGCAATAATAATAAGCACATCAGAACAATTTGTTTACTGTGGCATTGCATAGACGGCAGGGTCCCCGGCTAGCTACAATAAACGGTAAAAACCAACAGCAACCTCGTAGACCAGGGGGGAAAAAAAGATCGTGGGTAGAAATGTGGCTTCGCTTCCAAGGAAAGAGACACTTGACTAGCATGTTAGCTGGGATCTATTCCCCTTGTCCAAGGTACGTGTTTTTAAATACTTTGCGTGCGCAGCGGGCTTTTCCGACAAGCCGGGGTATTTCATCACTCGTCCATTCAAATGGTGAGAGTTTTTTTTTTCCCAGACAGGATTGCGTTTAACCTTTGAGCGATGTACAAATGTCATTTGCTTTTTTTTTTTCATCCTGGAAATTCAGTTTTGCTGCAATTTAATAGAAAATGGATAGTCCCCTGTTGTTCTTTAAAGGATTCAAAATAGTATTAAAATGGCGTGTGTGGGTGTGTGAATACTTAGAAATCGGAGTTACTTCACCACGCTGAGTATAGAATCCGATCTAAAGGGCTTCAGAGCAGTCTGAAGAATTCTATTTCTGTACGTTGGGCAACGGATAAGATTAGTATAAAGCATCTACTATGTGGCCTCATATTTTTTAAACTTCTCCAAATCTTACACTTGTTCTAGAAAGACTCTGTGTGTCTGTGTCTTTGTGCGGTTTAATTCAAGCTGCCGAGAGAGACTTCTGTGAACTGAAGCGTCCAGAAGACAGAAATTTAGCCAAAATAGTGTTTGCCCTCATAAGGAAGCCCGATGGATATGTCTCTATAATAGGTCTATTATTTGCAAGGAGCAAGATGAAAAAAGTTCTTACGCTCAATGTATATATCCCATATTTGTGGTTGGGTTTCCCCCCTTTCTTTCAGAGCAGTCCCAATTTGTCTAAAACTTTATCCAGGGTTGTCTCGAATTATTTCCCTTTTTTCTCCTTTAAACCATTTTCATAATAAGCACAACTCCGGACACTGTTTGATTTGTTGTTCTCCCCTCCTCCCGGTTTTAGCCTGAGACATTAGCTGAATTCCCCGGGGGTGATTGGATGCAATTCGCTGAAAGTCGACAGGCACGTCCTGGATGTTAGAAATTCACTTTTCCTCAACGTGACAAGGCTGAGTTCGATCTACAATTGTATTTGAAAGGGCAATGAGCGGAAAGATCTCCCGTCATTAAAGCCTCCCTCTCCTTTAGCGAAATAACAAGATCCTTCATTTGCACACAAACGTTCCTAAACACAAAACAACGAAACACAAATAACCGCCGACCCTCAGTCACTCTGTAATAAAAAAGCCATCGCTGCATAATTTAAGTGGGTGCGTGTTTGCGTTTGTGTGTGTTTGTGTGTGTGTAGTTTGCGTGTGTGAAGTTTCACAAGGTATCGGAGCTCCCCCAAAGCGCCCATGTGATCAAGTTGACTTTTTACTTTAAATCTTGAATAAGATGTGAGTTGTAACAAGGGGATTTGCACTTACTCCATGACCCTTGTAATTGGATTAAATATAGACTGAGACGTACAAAAAACATACCAAGATTGACACCTGCCAACTGGACTTCCTTATGATTGATTGTGATGCTTCGTGCTGGCAACAATAATGAAATAAATTGTATGGATAAAACAGCACATTTGTCATTTCCGTGCCATAAGAGAGGAAGCCAGCGTGTTAGGCAAGCTGTTAGCTGACAGACAAGAACAGCAGAGAAAACTAAAGAGCTAAACAAGGGTCCTAGCTATTGACAGGACAAATTATAACTTGTCACAACCTTTTTAAAGCTAGAAGTTTTCAATTAACATATATATTGCTGTTCCATAGAAGATAAGGAGGACTTAAAACACAAACACGCGCACACTTCAAATATGTGCAAGGCTCCATTACTGCTTGGCATTTGCTTTGCTCTGTGCCCACGAGAACAGCAAACAATCTATAGATGTCACCAGATCAGCCGGGGCTACGAACCGTCTAAGTAACTTCAGTAGCCAACCTAGTATAACCCGGGTTTTACTCCCAGCGCTAATCAGCCAGGTAAACGCGTCGGGGAATCACTCCCAACGTAGTGCTCTCCTCAGGTGTACACTAGCGGGTGTGCTGGCTGGGGGGGGTGGGCGAATGGGGGGTATTTAAACACATCTGAAGTTTCAATGACTCCACCGACTTCTCTGGACTCAGCTTCACTGGCTGTTACGCAACCGTACACGTGCTAATCGCTCCCCTCCGTCCCACGAGGAGGCTCTTGGAAGGGTGCAGGCGTCAATGCGGTTTGTCCTGGGAGGAAGTGGCTTCGGACAATAGCCCTTGGAGCGGGCTTGAGCGCCGGTGGCCGAAGGGCAGGCGCGCACGGCCGAGAAGTTTGTGAGAACGAGCCCAAGTGCGCGTCCGGCGGAGGTTCTGCGGGCTGTCGGTGCACGAATGTGCCTTCGCTTTGAGCCCCGCGAGGGCTGGTTTTAACCTGTCCCGGGGGCCGGAGCGGCCGCACGCTGTCCGTGTGTTGGGGGGTTCCCGTGCCTCCGCAGCCTCCCGTGTTCTGTCTTTGCCCAACTTTGAGGTCAGCCCCCCCCCCCCCTCCGCGCCAACGAGGCGTTCAATAGGGCAAGGCAGGCCGCCGCCCTGTACCAAGCAGGCGGATTGAGAGTGATGAAGTGCGCTCGGGGACACATGCCCTAACCCTTCGTCCTAGCCACCGGCTCTGGGCAGTGCAAACAGGCGCTGGTCCTGGCTCTTTAAACAGGACCCCGTGGAGGACTGGACTTGCGGAAAGAGCCCCCCTGTAGAGTGTAAATGCGCAGGATCCGCTGGGTCCCTAGCACGCATCGCTCCGGGAGCGGAGCTGTGGACAGAGGCGATCTATGTGCAGTGCTTGGATCCGAGAGCTCTCCCCGCTCCCTCGCTCGGACACGCGCACTGGGCGAGCGAACCACTTGGGCGGTGTCCGTGGGGAAGGAGAAAAGTTCCCGCTCTTGCTTTGTTTGTGTGGGGTGGCATGTCGGCTCCCAGGAAGCGACTGCAGCAGGGTTAGGCATTGTTGCTTTTTAGTCCCCTTCCCCAAGAAACAGCTCCATGCGGGCGTGCGTTCTCCTGACAGGACCGACAGCTTTTGCCATCAGCCACCTCTGGCTTGCAGTATGACCCCACAGGACAGTCTGGTAGCAAGATGTCTACACACAGTCGCTCCCATGTAGTGGGAGGAAATATTAGTCTTAGGTGCCCGAGTGGACAGAGTAAATACCGTTTGACATCTTTGTAGCTCCCAAACATTTGAACACTGCACGTAAGCCGCCCAGTTCCCATGCCAGCAAACACTCTCTACAAATATCAAAATGCTCCGGGAGTTTGGCTAATCTTGGTGTCATTGTCCCGCTACGGCAGTATTTACAGCTGGTTCTGAAACAAAATTACGGTGTATTCCTCACAGGAGAACACAGCAAAAGGGAGGCTGAATGTTGAAAGTTTCGAGGCTGCTGGCTGTAGCATCCTCAGATTGGGTGTTGGAAGGGTAATAACGTAGCTGAAGTTGCATTTGGTTTAAAGTTGATTAGTGGCGAGCCAACACCACTAACACAACAACTTGTTATCTATCCACCTGTCCCCCGTGCTTGCGTTGGGTTTTTATAACTTGACAGAAACGAGAAGTATCCAGAGGTTAGGCTGTTCGGTTACTTACCTACATTTAAAATAATTTCTGGGATAAATTATATTTTCTAACCTGATACTCAAAAGGTTAACCCCCCGCCCCAAGTCTCTTGTTAAACTAAACCCTTTACAGCATTTGACCATTCTGTACACGGAAATAGCCAAACATTAATCTTGATTCATTTGTAAACGTTACCTGGGATAGTTTGGGACATTGCAATTAAACCTACTCACGCCGTTAGCACCCAGAAGTGAGAAAGAAAGAACTCGAAGGGCTCTGTGATGTTTATATAAGATATTTGATTTGGCTCTTTATAGGAATTGTTCAGTTTGAAGCGTATCTTGCGCAAGCACTGCAGATTCAAATCGTTTGCAGCCTTATGCTAGATCAGACCATGGCTACACGTGGGTCCTTTATTACTTCAGTCTTTCACCATTTCCGGGCAGAATAGACCTTCTACGTTAAAACCGAAAATAATAAGATTCTTTTGCAGAGAGAGTGTCACACTTCAGATAATTGCAAGCAAAGGAACCTGAATCGTTACAGGCCCGTTAAACATCTGTAATTAGCCAAACTATACAATATTTATCTTAGGGAGTATCATTTTTTTATCCGAGTGTCTTTCATTTGAGTTAGTTTTATTTCAGTCTAGAGGAAACAAATAACGAGGTCTCTCTCTGCCTCTCTCTCCCTCTCGATGTCTCTTTAGTCATTTTTGAAAGAAAAATCAAGTCCCAATTTAACAAAAATAGCTAATATTCTAAAGCGACCTTTCCATTTGCTGTAATTACTACCGGACTCATTCCTCTAAATTAAATGCTGGAAGTTATTTGAATCCTTGTAAAGAAAAAAACCAACAAGTTCCATCGAATTAGTTTTACCCTGCCTGCTCTCCCCAGTGACTGCATCTATTAACATTATAATCTCAAACACCATTTTTTATGTAACACTATTGTTAGTAAATCAGCTCCTCAGGTCCACAGAGACGCTGACCCCTGGCAATTGAGTGAAAGTGTAATTATCTCCCCGAATCTTGGACAGATTTAAGAGATTACATTTCAACTAAATCTATATCAATGCTAATTTTTTCCCAGACTCCAGGTGCTAGGCACTAGGAAATAGTGTTCCTACCCAGCAGAATGGTTTACAAAGAGGAGAGGGCTTGCTGTGTAGAGGGCCAAAAGAAATGAATCCCCACATAAAATTACACCTATTTTTGCTACAAAACCTGGTTCTTATATGGCAAAGTTAAACAAAGCAGCTATGCTAAATTAGCGCTAAATAAAGGCTAGTTTAATGCTCGGTTACAGTCAACTGGTGTATATTGGATGGCTAATTGTCTATCAAAATTAAAAAGAAAAGAACAAATGATTCGTTATGAGAAGGTGTTAAAAGCTTCGACAAAAAAGACATTTCACAAATATAATTTCTGTGGATGCTGAATTGTCCTTTGGAAGCTTTATTTTTAATGCAGGAAAGGCCTAAAACTCTCTAGCTACAGCTCCTGGAGAGCTGTGTGCTCTTTTATTCGGAAATTGTCCTTATAAGAGAAAAAAAAGAGACTCTAATAAAATCAGAAGGGCCATATTCTTGCCAGAAACTGGCATAAAAATACGACTGGCTTCGCACGGCTCCTTAAATAAATCACGCCTGGCAGTAAAAAGGCATGTAAGCATGATTGGGTCTATAGTTAAAGAGAACTAATCGATTGCTGCCGAGCTAAATTACAAATCAACTCCGATTAGCAAGAAGAAAACAATATTTGCGAGACTGCCATAAAGGAGAGAGTTGTGTCGTTAGAAGTCCTCCGCGCTGCTTCTCAGGAAAAGGTGTCAGGCTCTTAGAAAATCTGGGGTGTTTTTTTTAACCCCCGCGATTTTCCTTACAGCGCAAACAGATTTTTGTTAACGTAATTGGCTCCGAAACATTCGTGCAAAGGAGACAAAAAAGTAGCTGGAATACTAATAAAAAAGATTTGTTTTTCAAAGTTAATTAAACATGAAAGCAACAGAAATGCAAGGGAAAAGGCGTCAGCCCAGCTCGCGTCTGATGAATTCGACACCAATTTTGTCGATAGGCATTAGAAGTAGACGGAGCCGTGCTGCCTACACGCGAGTAAATGTCAGAGAATCCAAGTATGCAAAAAAGCCCAAACTAAATCATGCAGCAAGAACGACAAACCGTCTGGAAAATGGATCCATGGAGCAGCAAGAATGTACTTTTTTATCTTTGACAACTTGTGTCCTAAAGAAAGTATCTTGAAGATAATTGAAATGATTACAATTCATTGCAGCATTACTTAGAATATGAACAGTCAAATAATGAAATCTTAGTAATACAACAAAAATTTAATTTACATTATACCATCGCTTGAGGTTTTTTTATGCCCAGCTTCCCCTTGAAATTTTGTGTTAATACGTAATTCTGTACTTCGATGCATTATTCATATTTTTGGTATTGTTTTCCCCCTTTCTTTCCCAGTAATGTTCTCCTCTGAAACTTCAAGGTGTAGATGCAAATGAAGAGTGACTGTTGCCTATCAATCCCAGATGAGGGTGTCTATTCTGGGAGGAAATTTATAAAAAAAACAAACAAACCTCGGTTCTGACATAGTGGGGTCTGCAGAGAGTAGCTGTCTGAAGCGTCGACACTGACCTCGACTGAAATGTGATTAACCTATTAGTGAAAAGCAAAACAACAACACACATATCTTAGATGCAGCTGCCAAAGTTGAGTGATTTATGTTCAAGCCCCTTCGAGTCCCGTGGAGATAATATTCCACACGTGAAAACATTCCTCCTGTGTTCAAATGCATTTACAGACCCCGTTTGGGTCATAGCTCTGCAACAAAAGTGCATCTTATTTAATGTAGTTTACAATGCTTCTTATTCAGTTTGCAGCGGATACAAATGGGGAGGCTGGGGGATTGCTGCAGAGAGCTTGGAATATCAGATGTGTACTTTTGCAGTGATAATATTGATGACTGCTTTGTCCCGTTTGGGGGGGACTTCCCATACATTTAAAGGAAGGCAGAGTTCAAACCATCCTTCCTGAACTCAGTCACTACCTTCTTGTTATAGACATAAATTCCTAAAAAGAAAAGAAGGGCAAGATGTCTCTCTTCCAGATGGTGGATAGAATTAAGAACTCAGGCTGTGACATTTATTTTTAGTAATGAAATAGAAAGAAGTCACAATAAGTTCATTTCTGGATGAGTATTAACCATACAGTTTACACATGGCAGGATGGATTTTTCTTTTTTGATCCTCATACTATTAAATGATATTTTGGGATGGAATGCAAAAGATCTCACTCTGTCCCTGGGTTTTCAGGTTATGTAGTAGTCAGCCTGCCTGTCTTTTAATCCAAATCAGAAATGGTCCAATATACATCCTTAACTACAACTAACTGTTTCTAAAAAAGAGAGAGAAAAAAAAGAAAAGAAAAAAGACCATCTGGTAATTGTCTTTCTTTAGATCTTCCCTTAATTATGCTTTTAATTAAAGATGGTTCAAGGCATTGGACCACATGAAGGGCAGTAATTACAAATTACATTACAAACCCAACAGATGTAGCTCTATCTGCTGGGAAAAAGGTACCGGAATAAAATTTGACTAAACTTTAGGATAAATTAATCCGCTGCCTTGAGAACAGAAGCACATTTTTTATTATGCAGACTCTAGCCAGGATTTAAGTTCTCTGTCATGATTGTTTTCATATTTCTTTGACATCTATTGATTTGGAGGCAGCTGCGAGGCTTTGTCACAAGAGAGAAGAGCAGTCACAATATATTAGCTTGATGGCATAACTCGAATATGAGTAGGAAGGATAGAAACATGACAGGGCATCACATGATCAGGTGATGGGCCTCCAACAAAATAAAGAAATTAATTTTTAATAGACACTTTAAAATACCACAGCTAGTGTAACAACGATGGAAATAATGGTGCTGTTAATTATCTAGCACTAGAGGGTCCGATCTTTACCCCAAAAGGGTTTGAGGAGATGTGTTTTAATTTTCATTTATAACTTATTTTCTGCATTAAGTGAAAGTCACAAGGAGTAATACTCATCATAAAAGAAGAGTTCTAACCAATCTAACTATTCTATTCCAAAGAATGAGGGTGTTTTTAAAATATTAGGGAAACTCAGAAGGTCTGATGATGGTGACATCACAGAATTTTTCTGCAAGTGCCTGGAAATAAATATACCATTTCACCCATAATTTGTTGAAAAAATAAACTAAGCAATCTCATACTGCATCAATTTAACCTCCTTTTATTAGTGTATGCAGACAAACAAAAAAGCAACAGCCTTTGCAATAGGAGAAAGCACAATGTTCTCAAAGACTTCTCTGGGGAATTTCAGCTCAGTAATGTGTGGTCACTGATGAGTCTACATCAACTGTTTGCAATGCAATTTTTAGGATAGCAGGAATACATACATGTGAACTGTTTGTAAACAGCCTGGTTTCAAGAAGCCGGCTGGCACATCAGGAGGAGATCAAGAAATTACGGGCGTAAGGATTTATAAAAATCAAGTTCTGGTTCAGTGGATAAACATTTTATTGAAAATCAAGAGACTGTTTTTAAAGACTCTCTCTAGTTCAAAGTAAGCGCTTCTCCAGCATTTTGCCAAAATCCTGAGCTAAACATATAGGCTTGGAGTTCTAAGTATTTGAGCAGGTTTGGGCAAGATACCAGACCTATTGCAAGAGAGGCTGTTGGTTAAAAACAATCATTGCAGTTAATCTTGAATGTGGGGACAGAAGGAATCTGTATGTCAGACACTTCATCAAATCACTATTGAGGGCTCTTTCTCTCTCTCTCTCTCTCTCTGTCTCTGTCTCTCTTTAATAAGTTGGGCCATTTCTGCCACCTGTTAATCATCTTCATGGTCCCCCACCTCATCCACCCCCTTTGAAAATGCCTGGCAAAAAACTGGCATCTGATTAACTTTGGGCTAGGTATTGTCTCACATTCAGACTGAAATACGTTTATCAGGGCTTTAGGTGGATGGAAGGCTGTCTTCAAAACATCTAATTACAAAGGGAAAATGTTGGGTTTCATTCCTGCCTGCAGTACGGAACCACAAACACACATAAAACATCGAGGCAGATACACAAAGAGATATAGAAATAAACACCTACAGCATGAAGAACACACACACACACACATGCAGGCACAGTCACACAGGGCCAAAATCTTGCACACGAGGTTAAAATCTTAAATCCCAGTTCTGTCTTTACTCAGGCAAAACTCCCAATGTGCATTTTGCTCCAATATGGCCTGAAGGATCTGAACTCTGTCCAGTAGGCATCCAAGACACAGACAATACACAACAGCCACAACATATTAACACATACACACACCTCATGCAAAAATACAGACATACATTCACACTTTCACACACACTTTATTAATAGTGTTACTTTTTTTTTCATTCTGACTTGGGCTAACCATGGGTCTTCTAATCCATGTTTATTACAATTTCTGGGTGTCATCCTGCTCTAACTGAAGAAATAAGAAAAACTCCTCCTCAGTGGGACAAATAAGAAAAGGACGGTTATTTGGAGAGACCTCGGTTGATGCCCCTTAATCAGCAAACTCAGTTTTTTGAATAAGATTATAATTTATGATTTCAGAATGTCAGCATCTGAATAAGTATTGCTATCAAAATACAGCAAGGAATAGATTGTAACCTGTATACTCTCACTTTATTTTGCAGTGGGTAGACAGTTTACTCATCTATTTGTTCAAATGTTAGGCCTGGATTCTGTCACCACCCTCTACTTGTCTATATGAAGATGACCATAATGACAAAACGCCATATTTGAAATGCAGAATAACCTCACATTTGAAGTCATCGGTCTCCTTTAGCCTCTTGTCATATCAGGAGGAATTCCAGTTCCTTTTTGCCTTAACTCTGAACATGAGTTTTCCTTCCATAGAAAAAATGATACAAGTAGAATCAGCTAATGTGAATTGCTTACAGAACGTTATATACTATTGGATTGCTGAAAAGCTCTTAGTCCTTCTTCATGGATACATGTTTACACACATGCACACATCCCAAGCTTAAGAAACAAGAGTCATCATCTTTAAATTGATAAATGCTAGGAATTAGAGAGGTAAGTTTGCTATACTGTCTTAAGTCAGTCCCTTGTGATTAGGCAGTTTCCTATTATCTTTATCATTACACATAGAAACGATATATTTATTTTGGTGCTATTGTTGCAAATCTTGCCTTTTCCTGCTTATATAACATATTGTGAACGTTCTTATTCAGAATTTTTTACCACTTTATTCAACAAATTATTCTTTGTCAGCAGATCATTTGAAAATATCTCGTTTGTGAATATTTATAGTCAGTTCTTGTGTTTATCAGTGACATAAATAAATCTCATAGTCTGTGGCACCATAAAGAACACAGACACATACAGACACACAGAATAGAATAGAATTTGTATGTGTTTATGTATGTATTTCCATGCCCTCATATACAGAGCTGGTCCTTTAAAATGCCCAGTGTCCAATAGAAAAAGAATATATCTTTTTGTTACACAGGTTCAGGGCTAGATTCACAAAAGAAGTTAGGCACTTAACTGTCACATTAAGAATCTAAATCCAAGAATCAGGCCAAACATGGTAGGTACTTAAATTTGCTAGACTCTTAGGGTGTATCTACATAGCACCCTAAACTCGAAATAAGATATGCAAAATTTGTGCTACGCAGATTGAGTATCTTATTTCAAAACTATTTTGAAATAGCTTATTTTGAAATTTGGCGCATCTACACAGCGCCATATTTCAAAATAAGGTGCTATTTTGAGCCATCCTTAATCCCTTGTGCATGGTGAAATAGTGTACCCGTTATCTCGAAAAATATTTTGAAATAATGGGTGGCTTGTGTAGACACGGTGTAGCCATGCAGTATAGACATACTCATAAAGTTTTGAAGTAACAGTTCCGCAGAAGTTTATGTTTCTCCTTCTGAGCATGTGCACTGTAGCTCTATGACAGGTGTCTAGATGCTTACGCCTCAGAGTGATGAATGAGCTGGGAGAACAGAGGCGTTAATCTATCTAACTCCCCTGTGTAGCCTGATCTGGTAAGCATGCTCAGACTTTGCCCGCAGGATTGGCCCCCTCACAGACGAGTACACACAAACCCAAGTTTCTTTGTGACTCTGGGCCTCAATGATCAACAGAATGCATGCTGTAAAAGGAGAATTGGACCCGTATAACACAAACACACACACACACACACACACAAAATTAGATATAGGTACAAATCTTTGTTTGTGTCTGTATAATATACCATGCATTTTAACAGACCCAGAGACAAATTTTCTTCTTGCATTCTCAATGTGGATCTCCAGAAGAAGCACAGATTTGATTTCTGGATTTCTCTCGTGTATTTTGACTGAATTCCAAAACAGGTCATGTTTCAGGCAAAATTATAGTCATTTTTCTCAAGCTGGAAAGTTATTCAGTTATTGGCTGAAACAGGTGCCTTTGTCCGTGATCTATGTGTATTCATTTGTGGGAAATATGAGTATATGTCTCTTAATTAGCAAAGCTCACTACAATCAACATTGGAAGGAATAATTTAGGCTCTTGTGCCTCCTCAAATGTGCAGCCAGTAGAGAGCTCTCTGGTTTCATTAACTTTGACACATTTTTTCCAGCTAAGTCAGAGAACCAAAAGCAAAGTGTCCCTAGCACTCAAGGATCTCATATGGATTTGTGGCTGTCTCCCGAGGACTTAGAATCCTAAAATCAATGAATGGATTACACTGATCCATGAATGTAGATGTCTCATCTGTGACAGATACAGTACTGATGGTCTTCATTATACTCAATCATTTCAGATCATCATGTGGAGAAACACAATAGAACGGAAAGCGTATTTTATGGGAGGTGCAATGCCTCTTAAGGAAGTGGAAGGTATATTATTGGATGAGGCACAGCAGAGACGACAGGCATAAAAATGCTGCAACCTATTGCAAAATGTCAGAGATTACATTAGATGAATATATTTCTGGGCTACATGTATTTTGCAATCCCAGCTCACACAATAATGACTTACTATCTGGGTGCAGAATATATAATTTCCTGGACATATAAATAACTTTCTATCACATATAAGTAACTTTCTTGATCTCACAGTTTCACCTGCAGATAATTTATTCTTCATGGGCCCCTGTTCATCAAGACACTTGAACACACATCTGTCTTTAAAAATGTGACTAGTACCAAATCATTCAGTGTGAAAAATGGGGTGATCAGAGGAGTTCATGTAGTTAAAACAACAGGCACACAAGTAAGCTGATCTGTGTTATTAATGCTAAACAGTACCTATGAGCACCAGAGTTCTGCGCTTTAAATAAGAGTTTTGCTTTTGAGACCTATTTATGTATGAATTATTTTTATAACTGATATACTTTACAAATAAAATAGAAATAGAGAACAGGACCTGGACAATTACAGAAGCTCAGGATAGACCCAAGAACATCAATCAAAGCTCCATACTTATTTCTATAATATATGGATGGAACCCTGGCTGTGTCTGGTATGAATTTTGCATATAGAAAACAGACATGCTTTATTAGATCCACAATCTGCATGCAGAGGAAAGACAGTGCCAGACTTATTATTTTGTTGTTGGGTGTACAGATTTTCCAAAAGAGAGAAGTTCTTTTCAAGAGTCTTTCAGGAGATTCCAACATCCAGAGTGATCCCTCTGAGACACAGCATGGTTATGCACAGTTTTAGTCCAGAGTTGTGAAATAAATATCTGTCTCAGATTCTCACACAGAAAAAACTCTGATGGAGAATCATACAGTGCAGCATATGCTGACATTCTTGCATAGAAAGGATTTTGCAGCAACTTTTAAATTGACTCGTTTTCTTTTGCTGTTTTCAGCCAGGCTCCTAGCAATATTTCCTTTACATAGATATTTGGAAGTGTAATTAGCATCTTTGTTAATTACAAGCCACTGAAGCACATATCTGACACACATTGAAGAAAGGATCTAAAATTAGGGACAAAATGTGAGATTTGACTTTTAAATCACAAAAATTAAAATGTAAAGAAAGGTAGCTGATGTGAACACTGTTCATCATAAACAGAGGTGATCAAACTCATTTAGCTATATTCCAATCCCAGTCAGGCAGTTTGAAAATAAGATTCAAATCTGAACAATAGGAAAGTCTAGGAGGAAGGGGAAACACAGTGGAACAGAGAAAATATACAATAAAAATGGGGGTTAACGCAGCAAAGGGTAGACAAGTGTAAAAATATGGAGAGATTTATGAAAAAAAAAGAAGAGATGGGATAAGGGGAAGCAATTAGATGAAAAAAAGTACATGACATATCTATATGGGATGGCCATTTACACTAGCCTATCTTTGGGGGAACATAGGGGCTTCCCTTTGGCAGGGAAAATATTTTGTTTAAAACATTGATTCCTCTTTGGGAAACCTCAGTTCAAATTAAAGGAGTAAAGGGTATATAAACTTCCACTATCTTTGGGGATCATATAGCTCTCCTACACAGGCCCTGATCTTGTAGTCTGGTCTGCAGTGACGGGCATGTATTTGTGTGCAACTCCAGTGACATCAGTGGGACTTCCTCCACCCATGTGGCTAAGATTGCTTTTTGTGATAGATATTTCCTATCTTCAGTTCACCATACACCTACTAACCCTAAGAGAGTAATTATTTCTCATAGCTTGTGGGTCGTCTTTGAAAGAGCCCGATTTGGGCCCTGATCCTGTAAAGACTTATGAATGTACTTAACCTTATGTGCAGTAAGTTTGCATAAGGGGAATGTATACTATACATAAAGTTAAGCATATACTTAAGTCTTTGTTGAATCAGAGCTTTGTATTGTAACTACATAGTGATGCCCATGCAAATAGCTGATTTTTTGTTTAGAAGAAGCAGTCATACATATTGAAATGAAATGCATTATTATTGTAAAGGTAAAACAAAAGCTCCTATATCACTATGGATGAATGGGATTCAGATTGTTTTGATATCCTTGTTTTTGAATGGCTTTTATTTTATGTTGTTTGAAATCATTTTATTTTATTGATATCAGGTACTGCAGAGCAGAAGTTAGTAAGTATCAGAAGTTTGCTTAATTCTAATGTTTTGCATTAATAATGCATATTTGTCTTTCAACAGTTAACGGCCGGTTTATAGACCAACTGCCTATAAAATTTCATTGATAAATCTGAAGAAATTGATATTTGCAGCATCAAAAATCTTAGTCAATAGATTGCAAGTTACTTTTTCTCCCAATGGATTTTACATCCTGTAGTAAAAAATTATGTGTATTAATTTTACACATTTTAAAATTTTAATTTGATTCCAAGCAGAGCATACCAATAAACATAAATGAGCACATAGAGACTCTTTATTGCAGAGTGTATATGTTTATGTCCGTGTACAGCTTGGTTGCTGGAACTGAGATATGAAAGCTTTCTTTGTAAGAAACATAATCATTCCAAATATTAACATCGTCTTGTAGGCTGTATCAGTACAGATCAGATGTAGCCAAAGAAGGTTTTAAACAGTAAAGATATTATAGTCAAACCTTAATGTCATTGATGTTATTCATTTGGAACCACATTATGGATTAACTGCCTGCAAAATTTCTTTTAAAATCACACAGCGAGTAATTTAGAAGGCAAATACCAAGGAGTTGAAATCCAGGAAAATTCTTCCCAGGCTTACTGTAGTAAGTATTTTCAGAGAGGTTCACTAAGTTTTAGTTATTGGTTCTCCAGCTTGAGAAACCGTATACCTGATTTTCTGTTGGAGCTGGGTATACTTTTAAAAAGCAGGCAAAAGGGGTCTCAAGTTAGGAAACCAAAAGCTGAGGCCAACAGAATTAGGACCTGATTCTGCAACTGTTAGCTTATGACAGTTTGGTTGTTTGAATTAAAACCTGACAAATACCCATATAACGGAAAACTATGATGGACAAAGGAATACATACACAGTTCTGACAAAAAGAATCCTCTGCATCTGTCTTGATTTGTCATGAATTTTCAGAAGTTATTTTCCTTAATGTATGAAAAGCAGCATGAAATAAAACAGAGCAGAGCATGAGAAAGAAAACAGAATTACTCCTGAGTCTCCAGTCCACTAATGCCTTCCTATGGTACCAGTAAAAAGCAATGGTACTAATAAAACCAGACTATAACTCCCTCTTTCAAAAGAGAAATCCCTAATAGCTCCTGCCCTGAAGCCAGATTCTTAACTTCATGATCACTTTTATTTAAGTTTCTTACACTTCAGCAGAATGCATCAGAGCCTGAAAAAAAATCATTTTTCAGGAGAAAGTCTGCTATGACTTGTTTTTTTTTTATTTTGTTTTTCATATTGTGGACATAGTGGAAGGCATTCCCGAAACACATATACTTTCACACAGTCAAGCTATATTTTTTGACAGAGTAACAAAAGTTCACCATAACAATAATCGCATTGCAATTTCAATTTGCATGCGCCCTTCATAGTGTTTCACTATATCCGAGTTTGCCATTAACCAAGTTTACTAATATATTGCAAACTTGGAGATTTTAAGGTGCAAATTGATTACTTGGGTCATACAGCTATTATCTCTCCTATCTCAGTCTCCTGATGTCAAAAATGGTAAATGGCCCTGTTTTAAAAATCAATTCTTTAAAATATAAAGTCATAATTGTTGTTTTACGATCAATGCATGATAATATTAAGAAATAATTACAGTAATATTGTCTGGACTTTTAAAATATTTTTATGCACCGGATTGGAGTGGAGTGCAGTGCAGTTTAACCTCCTATATTTTCAGAGACAATAACTAGGTCAGCTAACCCAAGAAGAAGGATACTACGAGGCATATTGCGCTGGGTTAAAAATCCCAACAAAAGTTACAGAACAGTTGGAACCCCATAAATTCTGATTTGATTAATACATTTGAAATCAATAATTTTCTTACATTTTCATTCTTGAGGCCTTTCATTACTAAGGTGTCACGTATGCAAAAGATCAAAGTAGACTTTGTTTGTAAGGGAGTGACCCAGATTAACTTGTACTTGGCAAAGGCCATCTTAGAAGACATAGGGTAAAATAAACACCTTTCTATGGGTTCATCTGGCATTTGTTGTCGTTTTTCTCCTAGGGCTCTGATCCTGCCATGAGCTTTGGGACAACTGTTTGGTGGTTCAGATGTGTTTTCTTACAACTCCCCCACTTCCATCTACAGAACAGAGCTCACATTTGGGAAGAAGAAACCCTTCCTTCCACTTTTTTGTGTTGTGGTAGCTGCTAGGAGCTCTCGTTATGGACCAAGACACCATTATCCTAGGGGCAGTACAAATACAGAATAAAAGATGATCTGTACCCAAAAGAGCTAATAATCTAGTAACACAACCCTTGGATCGGGCGTGTAGCAGCCAGAGGTGCTGTACACTTGCTTGCGTCCTCCCATGAGCAGAGACTCTGGAAATGAATGAGGCCTGAGCACCAGCCCCTTCCTTGCTGGACATTGCAGCTGAGTTGGTGCAGGGAGCAATGTAATTTGTTGCAGGTGGCTGCCAGCAGCAAATCACTGACACTACTCGCCTGGGGCAAGGAGGAAGCAGAGCAAGCGTCATGACTCAGACAGATGTCACTGAATCACATTGCCTCTTGGGGATACACCTAGGGCAATGGGTGCAGCTTATGCACCACCCTTTGCTCAGGACTATAACTGGTGTCAAAGTTGAGCCGTTAATAAAGCAACGCCTATGGCCATAGAGTATGCTTGATGTCCTCAATTAGCTTTTTTCTAGGTGTGCTTGCAAGGCATAGTCCCACTGACGTCAATGGGGCTCTGAAGGTCACAAGTATCTGCCCATGCAGACTTATTGCTGGATTGGGGCTTAAATGAGTACCTGCATATGCCACATGATGTATGGACACCTCTTATTGTTACAGATTGAATGAATGCTATGGATGAAAGAAGACTGGGCACTAGTAAGGGAAACGAAAAACTTCACAGTTAGGGTTGCTAGGCAAGGTTTCCAAGGTCTGTTGACTGTTCAGTGGTCACTGAGAAACGAGCTAGTGGCCTCAGTCTCGTGATAGTCCCTTTCTAGTGAACAGATTCCACATGGCAGTACTGATACCACGATTAGCCCTGACTATCACCCTTCTTGGCAGGCTGAGCCAAAAGGCCAAAGACTCAGGGGAATAGAGGCCTTCAGTGGGGGAAGTTTACACTACTGATAGTGGGTAAGCAGAAAACTCCAGTCTCTAGGGGTTGTGGGTTTTTAAGTTCTTCATGTCAGGGAGCATCTGGCCATGAGATAGTATAGTTGTGAGCACAATAGGGATCTGATCCGAGGGACAACCACAGTAGAGAAATGTTACATTATAATAAGAAGAACATGGTTTTCAATAAAGCACCTTTCATGACCAGTACAACTATTTAAAATATCTAAAATATGTTTCTTTAAAAACTGGTGGTCAACATGAGGGACTTGCTGGTAAGAAAGCACATTTAGAACGATCGAACTTTAGTACAGGTATCATCCTTCAAAGATAACTTCTGTAAATCTAGAACAAAATATAAAATGGGATTGCGCCTTTTTTAACTCACATAGAAAAAACCCTTATTTGTGTTATGACACCTGTGATAAATACTAGCATGCACTGTCTTGTGATCATAAATCAGGAGTTCACAAGTGATTAGTTACACAGGCCCCAACAAATCATGTGATTGGCTTAACAACGAGGGAATTTTTTAAAATAATAAATGTTGGTATTCTTGTTTTCTTCTAGTTGTTGGAGCTAACTAGGAGGGCTAGAAATTTACTTTTATTTTAAAGCAAAACTTAGATTAAAAATAACACAACTAGAGGGCCTGGGGCTTGAAGAATAACAGCAAATACCTCAAGACTCGTGATAAAATTGTGAGAGGTACTTGCAGGAGGAATTGCTTTACTAAAGGTTAGATTTTGGCTTCTGGTACAATCCTTAGCAAGGGGTGGTGGGTAAGAGGTTCTGCCCCCCAAAAGTAGCCCCAGTATTCATTGTGAGTCAAGGACATACTTCTTAGCTGCAATGTCTCCCCTGCTTCTTCCTTGCTCTGAAGGTGGTAGGGGTGGGAGGTGTTGGCCTATAGCAGCCGAAAATTAATTCCCCATTGTGCCAACTCAGCTGTATTCAGATACAAGAATTGGTGTTGCCAAGGCATGTGGTGCCTACTTAAACCTATGTGCCCAGACCCAAAGCATGGATATCCCGCACAGCTGTCTAGGGAGGTTCTGCCCCCCCTGTGTGGGTATGCAGTAGACACAATCTAGAACTGGATGCCTTAAATGGAGATATTTCTTATGAACCCTGAGGGCCACCGGTCTCACTGACCTCACACCTGCAAGTGTTTGCAGAATGCCGAGTCTAGAGGAATATGCCTTTTCTGCTCATTGTGGACCTCTGACTCTGTTTTCTTTGAAATCAACCACAGCTTTGCCATTTGTGTTAATTAAAATAGGATTGGGCCCAAAAGGATATTTATAACCTTCATCCACATGTACGTGTATTGTAGTACTGCTGTCTCCTGCCAAGAGAGTGGCGTACGGGAGACAGAGAATAATGCATTATACTGTGTTTTCCCATTGCCTGCTTATCTCTCACAATGTAACCATTGTGTCCATTCTG
This sequence comes from Pelochelys cantorii, assembly GCA_032595735.1. NCBI lineage: Eukaryota > Metazoa > Chordata > Testudines > Trionychidae > Pelochelys > Pelochelys cantorii. Next base: position 38,447,826 of record CM064329.1, on the reverse strand, counting down.
TCTCTGTTAACTTTTAACAAGTACATAAAAGGGAAAAAGCTTATCAAAACAAAACAGAAACAATAGCTATTTTTTAATATTTTAAGTGTGGTTGGCACATAATGATATTTGCTTTAAAAGGGAGAAAAGTTCACGTTAAATATAGCACTTGTTACTGCTCTTGTCTTAAACCGCGCCAAAAGTACGCAGCCCTCACTGTGGTTCTGAAGCAATACCTGTTGCTGGAGTGTGACAGAAAATTCTTTTCCATTTTTGAGGCATTGTAATGCTTGGGTGCATAAGTTAGCAGAGGCCACTTGCATGCAGGGAATAACCATATATGGACTGGAAAAGTATAAGCTTTCTTCATAAAAGCGAGGAGCACATTTCTGCTCAAAATGTAATATAAATAGTGCATGTTTCTTTTAATGAAATGGCCTCTAATGATTGTTGGGAGACTTCACTTTTTCCCTCGATATAAACACGAGGCACTCAAATGTTCAGCAATATTTTGCAAAGTTAATAATGAGTAAAGTGCACTATCCTTTTGAGAATAGTCAGATGTACCCTACACTGATTTCACTACCAGTATAAAAAAAGGGCGATTTTTAGTTTTGGGGAAGGGAGGAGGGAAATAGTTATTTATTTTTTAAAATGTGCCCATAATATTTCATAATTGTAATATCTCCCAAGTATTTTTAGAAATAGTTTTATGACATGCAGTGCTCCTGCTCCACGTACTCAAGATCGGAGGTCAGGTTGAAGATTTCCATTGATTTCTATAGGCTTTGGATCAGGCTCAAAGCACAGGAAAGCCTTTGAAACACCAACATCGATTATTATTCCTGAAGCAATGAAGCACATTTTCCCAGTTTAAACACGGGTTTACTTTTGATTAAGATAAGTGGGCAACTAAAAGTTCCAACTTCTAATAATTCCTGCTTTTTAAAAAGAGGACGAATCAAGTGGGACAGTGCCCAGAAGTAAATGAGAGTTTTAAAGCACAGCACTCTGTTGGCAGGAGGGTGAAAACACAAGGCCAGGCTCAAGGACACAATGCCTTTTTGAGCTTGTGAACACTTGTATGGACGCAGCGAGGCTGACCATGCATAACATTGAAATACTTCCTGTTTACTGATCCTGTTATCACAGCACATGCCAAATTCCCTCTGAGGTAACACTCACTTTAAAGAGCCAAGCACCCACTGAATAAATGAAGCCTTTTTGTAGTAGGATCAACAGAGGGGTTTTAGGAAAAGAAGCAGAGAATAGCTGTCCCATTTGAACCTATAACGGGAGTTTAGTTAGGCAGAGCTAAAACTTTATGAATATTATGTAGCACTTCTGATGAAAGCAACCCACGGGCAATTCAAGACAATAAATACCAATACAAAACAAATTAAAAACAAAACAACCCAAGAACTATAAAGTCACAACCAGCAACTTTTCCCTACTGTAAGCTAAGAAGGACCCATCACTCCAAAGAATTCCACAGGCTACGAGCATCTAATAATGTGGTCCAAACAAATATGGTATTTTTTATAAATCCAGAAAGAGCAGAATGCAAAGATAATCCATAGAGAAAGGACCACTAAAATAAGATTAAGCAGTAATATATAAACAATTAACACAAATTTTATATCAATGCACTGTCACCCTAATAGCCAGTGAAGTCAGCTAGGATGGGTGTAATATGATGAGACAGTTTAATTCTTGTTATGACATTAGCTGCAGAATTTTACAACAGCTGAAAATGCTAGAGTGAGAAGAGTTTCCAATTATCAGTGTGATACAATACACAAGTTTGAATTAGACCAAAGCATGAATTAGGTCTCTTCACTGTGACAAGTTAACATGGAAGAAAGGCTGGAGAATCTCCTGAGATGGTATTAGGAATTTTTCTTATCGCACATGGATGATGGATGATATGCAGATATAGATATAGATATAGATATAGCCAAGAGGAGAGCTGAACCAATCCAAGGCAATTCTGTTTTCTCAGCATTAAGCTTCAAAAAATTAAAAGTCATCCAGGCTTGAATCTCAGATAGACAGGTAATAAGCCATGACAGCACTTCAATAGAATCCACAGGAATAGGCAAGTAGATCAGGGTGTCATCCATATAAATATGATAATCAAACCCAAATCTCTGAATAACACCACCAAGTGTGAGCATGTCAATATTAAAGGGAAGTGGGCTGTGAACAGAACCCTGAGGGACCTCAAAGTTTAATGGTATAATACCAGACAGCTAGCCGCCCAATGTGATGTAAAGTCTGTGTATCTTTGAAAGTGAAGATTTAAGCTAGTTTTTTAAATGTAGTTCTCTGAGTTGGAAATGGGCCTATAATTCATGCATATAAGGGGCGGCACCATCCTCAAGGTGACAATATGATATGCTCATGATTTTTTTTTAACTTGCATTGGGTTGGTTTTTGGTCCCAGACTGATTGTTATCTACTTTTTTCAAAATCTAAACTAGAAGTTTTCTTAATTGATTGATGTCTAGTCAGAGTATTAAGTGGAGAGGAATAAGAAGGCAGGGCTGCCTTTTCAATACAATGTTTGAGAAAATGGGGTCAGAATTTACCTTTAGTATGAATATATAAAGTCACCTGCAAATGTTCACGGCTCTTGTTCTGGAAAATAATGTTGCTTTGGACAGACTTCGTACTAGTTTGGCTCAGCTGGGAACAAAAGGCATGGAAGGGATGTAGGTAGGATGGTAAGGAAATGAAAATTGGGCAAAGCCTACTTACAAGCCTTCACTAAAATGCCATCCCAGACTTTTTGCACAAAAATAAACTATTATTTTAATATTTATTTATAAATAAAGATTATATGTATACATATTATTATTATTTTATTATAAACTTTTAAAACAAATCTGGTTCACCTTGGTGAAATCCCACAGTTCCAGATTCATGGATGAGCTCCCAGAATGCACCGGAGCTCCCACGGCTTGCAGTGAAGGAAGCAAGGCTTCTGGTGGTTGTGGTGTTGTGTGGTGGGGTGTTTTCAGTGAACCAAGAATTACTCAGGACACAGGGCCGGCTCACAACATTTTGACACCTGAGGCGGGGAGCTCAAATGATGCCCCCATATCTCCTTGCTTGGGCCAAAATTTGAAAGGTCTCAATTCTGCCTTCTTCCTGTTCTACTCCTCTCATGGTACTGCTCTGCTACCTACATATGAACCAGCAGCAGACACAATTTTTTACACTCTGGGTCCTAGTGGTGCCCCCCCACAATCTGGCACCTGAGGCGGCCACCTCAGTTTGCCTCATGGTAGGGCCAGCCCTGTCAGGACATTTCAATGAGGAAACAAACCTAAACCTTTCTTTAAAAACTTATAAATGAAAACTTATTTCTGTGCTGAGCGGCTCCATGCCACATTGGTGCTTTTAGCAAGGGAATCCTGTTTGAAGTCAATCTTCAAGTTTGTTTTGCAGCACACTTTAAATGGTAACTAAATCTTTTAAGAAGTTGAACTGAAAAAGCAGTGTGTCAGACAATACCTTAAATATTACCCAGGTACTTGATAGAAATGCTTGCATTTTGGTCTGATGGGATTGACTATTGAACTCCACCCATTCCAAAGTAAATATCTTCATAGTATGATATCAGTTCTAGCTGGAACACAGAAATACAGGGGGTTACACACTGCTTTAGAGTGTCATTTCATCAAGTCCCCCATATTCTGCCTCTGTCAATAGCTTTTTTGTGGTTCCAGAGGGAGGAATTGTATGCTGGGTAATTTTTTTTTCTTTCCTGGCCCATTGTTTATCAGTTAACCACCCCCCACCTCAGACATAAGGCTTGATTATTCCTACCTTAGAAAGCAAAATTATAAATTTATTATCAGTCTTTTATTGTTCCTTTCATTTCCCCAAGCCAGACCAAGACATTTCAGCTATAGTATTTCATTTTGTGATTCTCAATTCTCTACACAAGTGAAAAGATTTTGTCATGCCTTTTATGGAAATGCAAACCTACTGGTATTATGCCTTAAAAGATGTTTTTATCCAACACTCTAGACAGCTGCCAACTTCCCAAAGTTCAAAACTATCATTACGTGTTTACTCTTAGACAGGGGATTTTTCTGGGTCTTCCCTCCTGACCCAATGTTAAAGCCAAGTTGGTTTGAGATTGAAGATTCATTTATGTCTCCTTGGCAATTATCACTATTACTGTTCACAATCCTTCCCAATCTTTTTAAACATCCTGTTATTAAAGCCATTTGGCAAGCATTTAAAGCCCTAGATAAGTTAACCATGCACAAAATATCCCACTTTGGGGCAGAATCCAGCTATAAAAATAAATGGTTTACATTCTGAAGGCCATGGTTCAGGATGTGTATTCTTCGTTTGTGAAGAGGGGTCATCATTACTGACAATAAAATTATCCAGGGTCTGATCCTCCCCCACTGAAGTCAGCAGCAAAATTCCTGTTGATTTCAATGGTGTGTAACGAGGCCATTAATGAGGGACGCTGACATCCCACAAAGTTGCTTAGGAAGTTATGTATAGTTCAAAAGTATAATTGGATACGTAAAGGTGGTTTTCAAAGAGATGTCCAATTCGAAAACACATTATAAACTGGACAATAGGAGCATCCCTGTGCATACATGAGGCATAGAGCCTTTTAATGTTACCATGCCACTTGCTTTGTGAAGGTGGAGAAAATAAGCTTCAGAATCTTATAAATACAAAATCTGCTCTGTTGCAGGAGGACTTAGTGGGAACCAACACAGGATGGAAGCATGTCAGCAGCTAAACTGTAACATAAGGCTGTGGTGTCCAACACACTAGCCACTGGCCACATGTGGCTGTTGGGCTGGTTGAATGTGGTTAGTTTGATAGTGGCTACAGTGGCTAGTTTAATAGTGGCTACAGCTTCAGAACTGGTTGGGCACCACGGTAATCGGGAATATAATCCTGCAAACATTTGATTCCAGTAGGATTGCTTACATTAGTACAGTTACTCATGTGCATGTGTGTTGGAGGCTCAAGCCCTTATTTTCCACAGATTTTCTGGTCTCCTGTCAAAATGTTTCCCTCTGGGATATGTGATTGAGATGTTTGTGATTTTTCTGTGACCTACTTTTATATATTTATTAAAATAGGGTGTTGTGCCTTTTGGATTCAACCACAATCCCCACAACACTATTGGTCTTTTTACAGAAGAGACACACTAAGGCCTTTTTAACACGCGCTTACAAAGGTGTGCTCTTCACTCCCCATTGTTTCCAATATCCTTTCAGGACTCTGAAAATAACACTTTCCCCCACCAGCATTTTCTTTTAACAATTGACATTGTCCCCTTCGTCCCCCCCAGTATTTCTTGCAGACTGAAAATCATTCGGAGTCCAGAGGGCCAGCACAAAGCCCTCTGTCCCATTTAAGTCACTCATAAGAACTGCGAAGGAAGAATGCCAGGGGAACGGCTGCATGGGAATGTCTGTGGACTGCTACCAATGATGGAAAGAGGAAAACCACAGTGGAAGGGAAGCCCATGAAGAGGAGGCAGGCCCCTCTTTATGTGATCCGTTGGCCTGTGCATCTTGTGCAAAGGGACTGTGGTTACTCTTTCATACTGATCATTGGAAGAACAGCCATGGTGAAGCTGAACAGCTACCGTAGCTTGGAGAGGTGGCTTCTACTTCCCCAGCTGCCCTCTACTCCACCCATAGAGCTCTTGAGTGTTTAGGTTGGCGTGTGCTTCACACATACAACTAGGGTTGCTAGATACTTTCACAAAAAATACCAAACATGACAGGGAAAAAATTGGTTGAGCAAAAAAAAACAACAACAAACTTGCTGAGCAAAAAAAGTCACTGTGCCTTTAAATCCCCACACTCCACCCGCCCCCGCCAGAAGTGGCATGGAAAGAATGTCCCAAAAGGCTTTCCATCCAAGAAAAGCAGAAAATATTGGCCTGGTATTTTCTGTTTTTTTTACCAGATGGAGGCCGCAAATACCAGACTGTCCGTGCCAATACCGGACACCTGGCAACCTTACATACAACACAACATTATACAGTAAAATTTGTGTTATCCAGCACGCTCGGGGATTAGGGCGTTCTGGTTATCTAAAAATTCCGGGTTATCTGAGGAACATCAACCTAGGAAAAACCAATGTACAATAATAGTAAAACTCAAGTTTTTAATATTGGTAGTTTTGTAGTGTGAGGCAGTTGGTCTCACATTTCTATTTTGAGTTAAAGATGATTAGTACTTCTTAAATAAAAAATTGTTAAGCCAATCATGGTTAACTAAGCCAGGCCTGTGCGCCTGAAGATGTGACAGTATTGTGGCTGGGGGCAATGCTGGTTAACAAAGTTTTCTGGTTAACAGAGTGCCGGATAACAAAGATTTCACTGATCAGAGGGGTAGCCGTGTTAGTCTGGATCTGCAAAAGTGACAAAGAGTCCTGTAGCACCTTATAGACTAACAGATGTATTGGAGCATAAGCTTTCATGGGCAAAGACCCACTTTGTCAGATGCATGCAAGCTTATGCTCCAATACAACTGTTAGTCTATAAGGTGCTACAGGACTCTTCGTCGCTTTTAAAGATTTCACTGTTGCACTATGTTTGATGTACTTTCGTTATCCATGTCTGTGTAGGAATTTGTTAAAGGAAACATCCCCAGCTGAAAAAAAAAAAAAAAAGGTAGGGTTTTCAAAAGTGCTCAGCATTGGCCTAATTTTGCTCCATTTGAAGTCCTTTTGTGCTTCAGAATTCCAGGCTGCAGGTTTGGAAAAGGCAACTTTCCTTACATAGTTGCTAAAGATAACACCATAACATATTATCAGAACAGAAACAATTAAAAAAATCTAATTTAAGTTGTACCATTCATTCCATTGGCATGGAAAATGGCAACAAAAATGATTAGAAGTAGGGAATGGCTGCCATATGAGAGATTAAGGAGACTGGAAGTTTTCAGATTGAAAAAGAGACCACTAAGGGGGGATAGAATAGAAGTCTATAACTGGTGTAGAGAAAGTAAATACGGAAGTGTTATTTTCTCCTTCTCATAACACAACAACAAGGGGTCACCAAATGAAACTAAGAGCCAGCAGGTTTAAAACAAGCCAAAGGAAGTATTTCTTCACACAACACATAGTCAATCTGTAGAGCTCTTTGCCAGAGGATGTTGTGAAGGCTAAGACTATAATAGGGTTAAAAAAAACTAGATTAATTCAGGGAGGATAGATCCATCAATGGCTATTTGCCAGAAGATGCTGTCCCTATCTTCTGATTGTCAGAAGCTGGAAATGCAGTTCACTTGTTGATTACCAGTTGTGTTAATTCCTTCTGAAGCATCTGGCATTGGCCACTGCTGGAAGATAGGATACTGGGTGAGATGGACTTTTGGTATGATCCAGTGTGGCCCTTCTTATGTTTGCATTTAATAATGTATTCATCTCAGACCCTGAAAAGAGACTAAGCAGTTCCACTTTTTGTTTGTTGTCATTTTCTGGCCAATTTCTCTCTAGAGAAATTTTACCCAAAATTCAAACTCACTTCAAATGTTTGCAGAGAGTGTAGGCCAACTCCAGACAGCCTGGGCTATATTTACTAAAGTGCTTTCAAAACCACTTTCAGCATCTTGGAAACAAAAGGGAGGGTGGAATTCTGAAGGAAATCCCCATGTGCATATTGTATAAACTTTTACTGTTTTAAGGCTAAACACATTTTAAGATAACCAGATCTATTCCTCTAGATTCTTTCCTGAAATATGTTCTAGGGATGGGATTTGGTAGAGGGCAGGCAAAGATTATTTTGTTTTCTCTGATGTCCTGACCAAACTCCAAATCAAAAAGCATATTTTCTGGGTTTTTAAAAGGGATTGGTGGGAATGGTGCTCATAATGGAGGGAAGATTTTTTTTTGACTACTTATCTGTGCTTACAATAATTTGGTTTTGTGTTTTTCATTATTTTGGCAGTCTCTTCCTCTGTCTTAAAGCCTTTCAACTTCCAGATTATCACCCAGCCTGGTTTTATCTATGGCTTTCCACATATATCACAGGGCATGTGAAAAGCCAGGTTTAGAACTATATCCAGAATTGCAGGGAGGAGAAGGAAGATCTCAAAGCTTTATTACTTCTGGCTTCAGAACAAATTAGATGTATCCTCCAAAATATTACCAGTCATTACCACTTGAAGAACTGCCTTACCTAGACAATGAATTTCCTAAGTGCTGGCCCTAGAACATCTCATTACCCGCCTCAAATTAGCAGGTTAAAAGTGAAGCGCCCCCTAATCTGTTACTTCTCTTATTTGCCCAGCTGATGCAAAATCTCAGACTCAGAGGTTTTTTTTCTTCAGAAATGGAAGCTTTATTTTCAACATGCATCCTTACTCCTGCTAGCATGGTGAATGGGGAGCTAATTTATGAGACAGTCTTCAACAGCCAATTAGTACTGCACCCTTATTAGGCTCCTGCTGCCAGTGGGACTTTTCATATTGGTTGAGTTCAGATTTTTTTTCTTGTAGCTTCTTTAAATTGGTTGAAATTAATAGTACAAAAAACTTCATAACACTGAATGGACCCACACAGTCTCCAAATGACACCTCCATATTGACATTTACATTGGTCAGAATCCATGTGTACTAGATTAAAGGGGAGGGCAGGGAGGGAAATGGTAACGCTCAAGGAGGGGTGTAATTATAATTCTGAGTTCCTTCCACAATGGCTATGCTTCTCTTCCAAAGCTGATTAGATAGAAGATATTAACAGTATTTTAATTTAGACTGTCATCATTATGTTTCAGGGTCAACACCAGCTTGACTTGTATGGGTCAGTTAACACTTTTCTGTTGTTTCTTTCTCTCTGCAGACTCAGTCAGACTGTCCTGCATGGGGTCGGAGGGGGGAGGGAGTTACATTGAGAACATTTTCTTTCCATTCCTTGAAATCTTTCTTTCTTTTAACATAAGCAGATGGAACTGCTAGTGAAAGGCTGGTTAGTATCAGTTTAATCTGGATCTGGCCCCTGGATCTGCAATCTAGTGATACTGTGCTGAAAATAAATAGTCTGACAAGGATGAGTCACTTGGAATTCAGTGAATGGAGGGCTTGCAGGATCAGACGCTGGAATTTAAAATTGTAATAGACTTTTCTAGCTTTGGAATTACATATATATGAACTATTTGTATAACATGGTGTAATGACACTATTCTGTTTTGTATTTTTTTTAAAAAGTTAATGTTCTAAAAATGAACAAGATACTGAAATGTAAAAATTCCCTCCTTGAAATATTTGTTATGTTTTTTCACATGTCATCCCCGAATAACTGGAAATTACACTCTGAATATTTATTTGGCAACTCATTAAAATAATCAGAATGCCTTTTCTTATGTCATGCAGCCAATACGTAGGAGACCCATTAACTTTCTTTTCTACCTAGGTACACGAGTCCCTAATTTGCTATCATCATGCTATGACACCTGAGCACCTCCAAGACTTTTCCGGGTTTCAGATTACTATATTCATGCCATACTATGACTTTCAAACCTTTGCAGGTTTAAATGCAGAACTGCTCAAATAAATACCATGAGAATGTTTATCACGGAAAAGTGTATTTTTTAGCATTCCCCTCTCCTTCAGACAAAGCTAGTCACTACTAGGTCCTATTAAGATTTGTTTAACCAGTTTTTTTTTCTTTCTTGTATTTTTTCTTTTTTTCCCTTTAATAAAGCTTGGAATTTAGATAAACTCCTCTTTAGGAGAATAAGGGGGATACAAATGATCCAAAATCCTACTGAGACATTGCCTTCATACATCAGCCTCCCAAAGTCCTTGACAAAATTTTGGTGGCAAAGGTTGAGGGGCAAGGCAGAGGAAAATATAAGAGAGGAACAACATGGCTTTAGGAAGGGGAAGAGCACTATAGGTACAATATTTTTAGTGACAGAAGTGTGAAAGAAGGATAAATGGAGGGCATAACTGCTGTGTAGTGATCCAGAGAAAGCATGCAGATTGGTTCTGTGGGAGCCAGTGCTTGGAATATTCAGATGGATGAAGGGGGACTTCAAAAAGTGGAGTTGATAGTGGCATATTATTGAGGGCCAAAAGCGAAGGTGGTAACAATTCATGGAATTTAAGAGTTCTGAGGTGGTGGTGGTGGGAATGAGAAAAAACAGTGCGCTGAGTCCATTTCTCTTCTAGTTATGGAGGTAATTAATAAGAGAATGAAGCCTATGGAGATACAGAGAAAACCCATGTATGCTGATAATCTGGATCTTTTAGCTCATGACCTGGCTAGCTCAGTTGGTAGAACATCAGACTTTTAATCTAAGGGGCCAAGGTTCAAGGCCCTGGTCAAGTAGGTGAGCCTTTGTCTCCTTCTCTTCCCGGGGCCATCCATGTCGGTTGCATGTTACTTTTTTGTGGTGAAGGCTAGGACTTTTACAGGGTTCAAAAAAGAGCTAGATAGATTCATGGAGGTTAGGTCCATCAATGGCTGTTAGCCAGGATGGGTAGGAATGGTGTCCCTAGCCTCTGTTTCTCCGGAGGTGCGTGACAGGGGAGGGATCACATGAGGTTTACCTGTTGTGTTCCTTCCCTCTGGGGCATCTGGTATTAGCCACTGTGGCAGACAGGATACTGGGCTGGATGGACCATTGGTCTGACCCAGTATGGCCATTCTTATGTTCTTACAGTAAAGAGGATTTGGTAAGTATGGTATTAGTGTAAGCAGCTGTGTTTCAAGATTGTAGTTGGAAGGTAAACACAAAGAAAATTGAAGATATACAAATAGGGAAGGTGGAAGAAGAATTTTTGATTGACGTTTCAGGTGAGAGGATGAAGAAGAAGAAATAATTTGTATACTCGGGAAATATACTTAGTACCATTGGAGAGAAATCTGGGTGGCAGTGAAAAAGGTGACAGGAGTACTATGGGACTGGCAATTAAGTAACAAACTTAAAGGCAAAGTTCATTGTCCCTTCCAGCTCTCTCATTGGGAAGTGGTGGGTTTTACAGAGATGGAAGAAAATACTAGTTGTGAAGATACAAGTATTAACAAATAATACACTGCAGGTAAGTAGACAGAGTGCAAATGAATGAAATTAGGGGCTTTTGATGATAGATTGGTGAGAACATGTTTGAAGTGGGCTGGACGTGTGATAAAAATGGGAGAATGACTAACACAAAACACATAGGAGGAAGAGAACAGGAAGAAGACATAGGAGATGGAGTATACATTGAAAAGCCTCTAGCAGGAGAAGTTTGAAGAGAAAAGGACCAGAAATCCAAGACATGTGAGCATGACAGGAAGGAGTGGCAAAGAATTGTGGGCACCTCTAACACTGTGTAAATGGGAAAGGAGGGGAGAAATGAAGTGATTTAGACAAACACTTCAAGTGGTCATCAGAAACATGAGTTGTGGTCATTAAGCCTGATACAACTGGAAATAAGACAAGTCATTCCCCCCTCCTCCTTCCCTCTGTGTGAGTGTGAGAGAGATACCTATGGAGACATATACAACACTCAACCAGTATATAACTTTTCTAAAATATGTGAAAAGGGCAAGAAAAATTACATATGCGAGTGCTAACTTGTTCATCTTTAAGTATTAAAAGGCCATTCTGCCACACTTACTCACATTGAATAATACCAAACGTTTCAGTGATTTCAGCAGGGCTACTTACGGAGTACTCCTCAATAAGTTTGTTTCTATCCCACCTTGTGCCATATGTAATCATTTACAATTGTGTAGAGTGGAGGTAGAAGGCTATCATTTGGCTTATATATTATTGTACACCCACTTTGCACAGGTCTAAATAATTACACAATTTGCAAGGTGGTGGAAAATCAGGTCTAGGTGAGTAAAGGTGACAGAATTGGGCACCACTGATTAATTTTCACCAAAATCCCATGCAATAAAGAAGCATGTATTATAAGTCCCAGTTCAGGGATGAGAAAATTGAAGACAGACAATTTAAATGACTAGCCCAAGCAGATATCACTGTTGGATCTGCAATGAAAACACCAGCTTTCTTAGCTTTTGGTGTCAGATACTTTCACCTTCTCAGGGTTATGACTTGTGGAAAGATCTTACACTAAAATAGACAACACTTGACTGACACAGTACAATAGTTTGAAGATGAGCAGGCTGCTTTCTCTTACTCTGTCCTTCATCAATTTTCTTCTTTGCCTGCACTATCCAGCTTTGGAGGATAAAGACCTACTGCACAGAAGCCACTAATTTAGTTTCTGTGAATAAGGAAATAAATCTGGATGTGAAATGCTGGTGCAATTTAGACAAGATGCACGCAGAGGTTTGGTGACTAGTCTTAATTAGGCCATCTTTGTTTACATTTGATGTTTATCAGCTAATTGGCATGGCAAGGTGTGAGTCACACAGCTTCCCTCTGGCATGAAATCAGTTTGTAGGAGAAAAACTGGGAGAACAAATGATCCCAATTATAAGAAAACACACTGTGCTAATTATCATCCCACGAAGGAGGGATCCTCCCAGCACCAATCTTTCTTGCTTCCCCTCCTTTCACTCACAGTCCCCGCAAGCTAGGCCTGCAGGCATAGTTCCCCCTGACTAGAGGTATTTCTCAGCGTTGCGTGGGGATCTCCACAGTTCCCCTTAGTTTGGCTGGAGCAAAGGGAATGCTTTCTGATCATGCAGGTGGTGCCACGGAGCAGTTCTTCAGAGGGAAGGCAGTTTTTACACCATTGCCTTCCTTTGTTTTATTTTGGTTTGGATTGCAGTGCACCAACACACACACAGATTCTTCACATAGTTCAATATTTGAATGCCTGTCAAAATCAAAGCATCAATATTTACTGTGTGGGTCCTCATAGCTTTACGGCTTGTATTAATTAAAAATAACACCAAAACAGCTTTGGTTTATTCCCCCCCCTTTCTATTTTTTTTTTAGACCAGCTGTAACTTGGCCTCTTTCCTAGTCTATCCTTGTTCTATTTCTTGGCACTTACTTTCCCTATATTTGTATGTGTGTGTGTTGGGGGTGGGGAGTTGGATCCTTTGCCCCTGCACCCTTTTAAGCATTATCTCTATACACCGAGGGTCCTGTGCGCAGGAATGTTTTTTGGCTGCCCTTGAGTTGAATGATGATCCTGGACCCTTGGAAAAGCCACAAAGCTCAATGCTCTCTGTCTCTCTGTGTTTCTCTTGTGTTCCCTTCTTAGTAGGGGTAACAGATGGCTGAGGCTTTCACCAACAGTCCTGAACACATTGTCAATCCCAACTGAAAGTGAAATATTCAGTGGCATTTAAATTAAATAGACTCTAATGCTTCAGTAATATTAATTACGTTTTCATTCATCCCTGTCCTAATAAATCAACACATAAAGATAGGATGATCCTGTGGCTGGCAGCAAAGCAGGGCCATTCTGCCCTTTGTAAGGTTATGCACACAATGCCCCCATTCTTATAGGGACATGATGGCCCCTTCGAACATCTGTGCTCAGCACCACTTGAGGAGAAGCCAAAGTGGTAACATTTCGACTTTTCTTGTTCAATTTGTCCATGCGACAGGGCTTGATTCCATAAGAACTTCCAAGGAAAACTGTAAAATCGTATCAAGCTGGTGAAAACTTTTTGCCATTTCTTTCACGGGGCTACAGATTTATTTTAACAGCCCTAAAACTAAGGCCAACAGCAAGTCTGCCATTCTCTTAGCAGAATTTGTTACCCCAGCATCAACCTTTCAAAGGTGAAGGGGAGGGGGGAGTGCTTGAAGTATTTGAAAAACTCACAATGTTGAGTTGAATTTCAGTATTTGGGGAGGCCACACATTTTTTGTGCATGTCACAGGGGAAATAGACTCTGTACTTCACCACCAAGAGTCCTCCCCCCCCTCCCCCTTCACTGCTATACATATGTAAAAGGAGGCTAATAAAATGGTTGAATAAAAGATCACTGCTAGTAAATCTTCAGGAGACAAAAACATCCACTTGTGATGCTTCAAAGCTGCCCAGAGCTACCAGTTTACCCCAAAAGTCGCAACTCAATGCCTCTGATTGGAAAATAAAAAGCCCTGCACATAAAAACTTCACTCCAATTGTTATGCAGTGAATGCAGCGTTTACATACAACAGCTTTACTTGACCAAATTACTCCCCAGCACACAAATGAAAACCTCTTCAGCTACATAGTTTGGTTCAAGCTGGAAAGTCCAGCTTGATAGGGTTGGTAATGTTAAAAAAAATAATAACATGGCCCCCCAGAAAAGTGCCATAGCACATATGCACATTATGGAAAGCAGGAAAAAACCAGAACTGCTTGACGGGACAGTGGGAAAATGTGATTAGGTAATAACCTTAATCAAATAGTGTACGGAAATCAACTCTTTTCCTAAAATAACTTGATTTCTCTTTGCATATATGTCAAAGGGTTTATGCTGAGGTTACTTTAAGATAACAGTTGCAAAGATGTCTGCAGTTTTGACACATGGTTGGAATTTAGAAAGCACATAGTGACAGGTCCAATACTACATTCCTTGCAAAGTTAAAACTCCTATTAATGTTCAAGGGGCTTGGTTCTGCACTGCCTTGCTCCATGTGTGGTCACACATGTGGGAAGCAAGTGTGGGGCCCCACCAGATCATGGTGGTTGTGGCCTGGGCCCACTTTGCATTCATTTTATAAGAGTGCAATGACAACACCGCCAAGGTGCAAGGCAGAGCAGAATCAGGTCAATTGATTTAATCTTCAGTACAAGGAACATATTATATGAGGTTATCAGCTCCATGGACACCTCCATTTTAGCCACCATGTGATGCTGTGAGAACTGGGATATCAGCAGATGAGGGTTAGAGGGAGAGGAAGAAAAAGAAAGGGTTAGAAAACATTTAATATGAGAAAGGATTTTTTTAACCTCCTCCCTACTCATTTCTTAGATCCTTTTACTCGGAACATCTCTTCATACCAGATGGATATATAGAACACATCACAAATAAAATAGAAGTTAGAAGCTTTCCTTGAGTCGAATAATGCTGAGCCAATCCAGAATGTGCAGTGGTGGGCTTTTGATGACCCTTCCATGTGTTTATAGGGATTAGGCTTAATACAGGAGCTTTCAAACTTTTTTCTTATGACACAGTTGAAGAAAATTGCTTATGCCCATGTTCCAACATAATTGGACCAGAGTGGGGGCTCCAGAATGGGGCTGAGGATGAGAGCTTTGGTGTGTAGGAGGGGGCTCTGGCTCTGGGGGGGGAGGGTTAAGGGAGGGACTTACCTTGAGCAGCTCCTGGTCAGCGGTGCAGTGGGGGTGCCAAGACAGACTTCCTGCCTCTCCTGGCACCACGGACCATGGTGAGCCCCGGAAGCAGCCAGCAGCTGATTTCCAGCCAATGGGAGTGCGGAGTTAGTGTTCGGGGCAGTGTGTGGAGCCCTGCATGCTCTCTCCCCTCCCCACCTAGGAGCTGGGCCTGCTGCTGGCCACTTCTGGGGCACCGCACAGTTTGCGGTGCCAGGACCAGCAGGGAGCTGCCTTAGCCCCCCGACATTGCTTATGCCCATGTTCCAACATAATTGGACCAGAGTGGGGGACCTGATCACTCTGCAGCAACAAGACCCAGTGCCCATCATTCCACCACCCAGTCCTGGGTCATCACCCTTAGTTTGAAAACCATTGGCCTCATACACGAGGGCTTGCACTGATAACCTTTGCACTACAATAACTTAATGCACGACCTGCTATGGCCTTGCAGGGATGCTGTAGCCCACTCCAGCAGGGCGAGGGTTATAAATAGGCCCGAGGGAGCTTGCGCAGACCCTTCCAATCAGAGAGAGGCTTATAAGGAGACAATCAAAAGGCTGCTTGCTGGGGCAGTGCTGTTATAAGGAGCTGCTCAACAGTTGGTGAAGGGGAAGGACTGATCCTCTGGGAGAAGAACCTTGGACAGAGCAATGCTGAGCAGGCTCAGGGGAGCTGGAGAGAAGCTGCTGCCTGATACCTCCCAGGCTGAGGGACTTAATAAAGGGCTGAGAAGGTTCTAGAGCAGGGGTGGGGAACCTAAGGCCCAGGGGCCAGATGTGGCCCCCAGCTTGCCTGGATCTGGCCCACAAGGCTTGGGGTTCCCCTCTCCAACACTGAGGAGCCCACACTGGTGCTCCAGACCCCCTGTTATGCTCCCACAGGGCTAGAACACAGAAAATCTATTAGCCTGGGGGGCGCTCTGGTGTGTGAGGGGAATGTGGGAAGTGTCTTTCTCCTTCTTAGTCAGGGGCCACATCAATGAAGGCTTGTTTTTGGGCATTTTTTTTCTTTCTCATTTGTGTGTGGTCCCCAACTGATTTTTCTGTGGGTCAACAGCCCCCAAGCCAAAAAAGGTTCCCCACCCATTTTCTAGGGCAGTGGGCTCCACCTTTTTAATCACAAGGTCATTTTTTCAATTTAAGTGCAATGTAAGATCTACCTCAAACCCAGATAGCCTTGTCCCGCTTCCTTCTCGCCCCGTCTTTGAGGCCCCGCCCCTCCTCCACCCCTTCTCTGAGGCCTCACCCTGCTCCATCCCCCTTCCTCACTTTCACCAGGCTGGGGTAGGGGGTCAGGTGCAGGCTCTGGTCTTGGGTCAAGGGGTTTGGAGTGTGGGAGGGGCTCTGGGCCTAGCCCAGGGTGGGGGATTGGGGTCCAGAAGGGGGTTCAGGGTGCAAGCTCTGGGAAGGAGTTTGGGTGCAGGGGGATTCACATCTGGGGCAGGAAGTTGGGTGCAGGAGGAGGTTCAGGGCTGAGACAGGGCTTCAGGAAGCAGGCTCTGGCTGGGCACCGTTTAACTGAGACAGCTTCCAGGTGGTGGGGCAGTGGGGTTAAGGCAGGCTTACTCCTGCACTGGCTCTGCACCACTCCAGAAAGCAGCTGGCATGTACAGCAATGGCTCCATGGTGCCATGCGCTGCCCCTCGTCTACAGGTACTGAGCCCACAGCTTCTACTGGCCACGGTTCCCCGTTACTGATTAATGGGAGCTGCAGGAGCGGTGTCTGCAGGCAAGGACAGCATGTGGAGACCCCCTGCTCTGCCTCTCTCAGGCACTGCAGGGGCATGCCAGCCATGTCCAGGAGCACAATTAACGACTCCAGCCACGGCAGGGAAGGCATGTTAGAACTCACTGCCCAAAGAATTACATTGAAGCGTAAGAGAGAAATGAAAATGATGAAATGCACCGACCAGTCAAAAATCAAAACTAACCCACTTTGCAAGCAGTAAAAATAGTAACAACAACCTCCCTGTGTATGTGTTGGGTCGGGAGATGAGAGGGAAGGACAGTGTGTGTTTGAGAGAATGCCAGAGACACACACAGTGTGTGAGAGTGACAGAGCTTTTCATTGCCAAGCTCCCTCTATCCCCTTTTGTGTGGGGATGGGGTACAGGAGTGTGGGGGGTGAAGATGCACCCAAATATCAGTGCCCCCCCCTTCTGCCTCCCACACCTTGCACAGCAAGCAGGAGGCTCCCAGGGGGGCAGCTCCAAGGCAGAGGGCAGGAGCAGCATGACAGTGGGTGGAGGGGCAACTGAAGTGCCAGCGCTTGATGGCTTCCCTGCCAAACCAATCAGGGTCACCTGTCAGAGGCTCCAAGATCCCCATCTACTGGTTGGTGACCACTGTTCTAGGGTCACAGGGAAGTGGCCCAGGGAATACTGAGGCCAATTAAGGGGAGTGAAGGGAGGTCAGGGCAAAGCTGCTGCTATAGGGTCCCTGGTTTGGGGTCCAGAGTAGTGGGTGGGCCTGGCTCCCCTCCGCCCCCCTTGCCTTTCACCTGTCCACACTGGAGTGTGCCTATGCAGTTTGCAGCTTGCCCCTGAGGTAAGGGGCTGGACTTTGTGGTGGCAGTGGGCCATGGGGGCAGGTGGAAGTATTGAGGACTGCAGCGACCCCCCAGAAGGGGGTGAGACTGGAGTGGTGGGCAGCGTCCAGAAGATGACACAGCAGCCCAGGGAGCGATGCGGGTGCACGGAGACACGGTGGACAGCAGAATGATGACAGGAGAGACGACAGCCAGAAGGTGGAGCACTCCAACAAACTGAGCTAAGTCCTGAGGTGGCCCATAGCAGGTGTCGTGGTGGTGACTTGACCCCCTGGAGGGCTATTAATACATCATGTTTTGCAGACAGAGCACAAGAAATTCTGGATAGGAGCCCTTTTATTTTCCAAACTAAATAAGAAATTAGGATAATCCTGCAGGGGCAGTATCTCTCCCCTCATTTCATGTTTTTCACTTATTATTTCTGTACTGAGAAGAATGTAGTCTAGTGGTTGAGGTGCAGGAATCGGACAAAGGCGCTTGAGTTCTAACCGCAGGGCTGACAGTACGTATCCTTGACCATGTGTGGTGTAACTTTAGTTCCCCGGCTATAAAATGATGGTGCCAATACTCATTGACCTGTACTATGGGCCTGTTGGAATCAATATGATGTCTGCAAAGCCCTTTGAACACTGAGGTGCTGTACTCATACTAATTATTAATGCCGATCATCTTTCAGTTTGGTCTGATGATTAATAAAGAAACTGGCACAAGGGCTAAATGAAGTTGTGTGTTATGCAAAAACAAATTCTGAACTTTTCCCTTCCTTAGAAAATACCCAGTGCCAGATCCGAGTTAAAGTGAACGAATGTCACAAGTAAATGTTGCATTATTGTACGCAATGAGCATGTGATCCGCAAGGATGCATGTTTGAAACTAGTTGGTGTCTGGGTTGGGGGAATGGCTCAGAAGAATTGTGGCATTAGAGGTTGCTCCTCCTTTCTTTTCTCCTTTCTCCTTTTCCCCTTTCATCTTTCCTTTGCTCTTTCAGCTTCCCTTTGTTGCTGCTGCCCCATGAGTGGGATGTTTTTGTTGTGGGAAGCAAGTCACTCCTTGAATAGCTCTCACACTGCTGAATGGTGGGCTTGATTTGTGACATCCCAGTGACACTGTGCATGGGGGAAGGGTATAAAGTTAAACAGCAGGTGCTTACCTGTGAACATTTCTATAAATTATTGAAAGTCGTAACAGAGACATTGGTTTGCTAATGAGTTTCCTTCTCGAGAGAGAGCAAAATCTTACCAGTGCGTATCAATTAATGGACATCTGGAATGCCCAGTAATAAACAAGACCCGGCAGTGACACTAGCTTCTCTTCCATTTGAAACCCACACCAAATGGTCCCTCTCGTGACAGAGAACTTGATTCACCAACTCAAGGCATAACAATATTCCTTAAAAAAGGGGAAGGGAGCCACACTTCCCCCTGAGCCTCTGCCTCCAGTTTTAAGGATGTGCCAGGCCACGGCTACACACTTACATCGGCTCAGGAATCAGTGTACAATTCTTGGGCTACTCTGGAGTCTGCCCGGCAGTCTCAACTTTCATTTCTTGTACAGATTTATTACATTCGACAGGGTGGCCCAGATTCTCTACAGTACGAAGCTTCTGCTTGTCACAGCAGAGTGAAGGGTCGGTCTGGGAGCGGGTTATGGCTCCCTGAGTCTCATATGTCAGAGCAGCTGGGGACAGAGGGACTGTTTTACCTTCTGCCACCTGACTAGATCTCTCAGGGGCTGTATGCCAAGTGGAGTGTGCTGTGCTCTGGCCACCCCTACTCTGCCCCTTATGTTATGGGGACATTTTGGTGCAGGAGTTAACTATATTGCTCTGGCCAGCTGAGAGCTTTCTTATACCCCTGGAAGGCTCCTCTCAGCAGATCTGGCTGCTTTCTGGCTCCATTGCACTTTTCAGGTAGTGCAAAGGGTACTGGAAAGTAACTACAACTCTAGCTTGGTGTTTATGCACTACACAGGTGGGTTAGCAGGTTAATGTACAAATGAAGTCGGGAGACAACCTTTATCCACTGCATAGATTGAACAGACAAGAATGTTTGCAAGGGTAACCTATTTTAATGTGTTCATACATCACTGTCTCAAATCTTTTGATACAAAGGCTAGAAAGCATTTTAAATACACCATACTTAGGGTATGTCTACACTGCAAGGCTATTTTGGGATACCAGAGGTATCCCGAAATAGCTACCCCATGTCTTTTGGATGCGTCCGCTATTGCAAAATGTAGTGGACCCGCTATTTCGGTGTAAACCTCGTTGTACAAGGGATAAAGGATGTCACGAAATAGTGTGTTATTTCAAAATTTGGCATTGTATGGACACGCCACATTTTGAAATAGGCTATTTCGAAATAGAATCAAAATAAGATATGCAATGTGCGTAGCACAAATTGCTTATCTTATTTAGAGAGAAGGGTGCAGAGTAGATGCACCCTAAGTATTGAAAAGTTGAAGGGGAGAGTGGTCACATGGTCATACTAACACAACGGGTCTGTTTTTCTCTAACGGCTAGACCATTTATAAAATGTTACGAGTCTATGACTCCCTGCTGGCTAATGGAGCCAGGCTTTTAGCTCAGGCTGTAGAAACTTGTGCTTTTTAGGTCCAGAGATTCTGTGTTCTATCATCACAAGCAACCCAACCAGGGACTTTGTTATACCGGTCCAGGTGCCCTGCAGCTCCTCCTCCACGTGCCCACAGGAGCTTCCCTGCACCTCTCCTCAGACAGAAGTGGGAGAAGCTTAGCAAGAGGCACAGGCTGAGCCCTTTATGCAAATAGTCAGTTAATCTCTAAACCAACAGAGGCGATGCTGCCTTAGCTCATGTAAATGATTGGCAGGAACTCCAGCAGGTGATGTTTAGGTTGCGGTCACATTCCTGGGAAAGCTGGTGATAAGTCATTGCTTGTCAGGCTCTCTTTTTCCATTGATACCATCCAGGAGGTGCAGCCTACATCACCTCTTCCCTCCATCCACCAACAGGCTCCATGCACCAGGGTCTACCTCAAATGTTTTCTGTTTTCTGTGATTAAGACTCCTCCTCATCTCTCTGTTCCTCTCAGTACTTAGAATCATAGAATCATAGAGCTGGAAGAGACCTCAGGAGGTCATCGAGTCCAGACACCTGCCCAAGGCAGGACCAATCCCAGCTTATCAGGTTTTTTCCCTCTCCCTACTCATTTGAATCATTGCAGCCTCGCTTAAGTCCTCCCATTGCATTCCCGTTTTCTGGTGTGGAGAGCAGAGAGCATCTCTGCTAGGATCATGGCACATTTGCACCAGGCCCTGCCGGCTAACTGCAAGCTTCCTAGCTATTCTGCCTTTTGCAAAGGTGCCTGAAGCTTGTACCATTCAATGTGTGCCTGAGAAGAAGTGTACTTCATGGAGGACAGCTCTGGATTCTGATGGCCTGCACATGGAGTGCTTCTGACATCCACCATCTTCCCCTGCTGAAGCAAGAAACTCCTGCCAGCCTGCTAACATGGCAGAAAGGTCTGGAAATCCATTTGAGTCCTTTGGGAGAGGGTCTCTAGTTGGACCATGTTTCACTTTGTGAAAAGTCCTCTCTAATCCTTTCTCCCATTCAAAATGAACCTGGGAGGTTCAGAACATGTCCAGTCACTGTCTGGAAAAAATCCTTTATGGATCACACGCAGTGTGCTAGACAAGAGCCAAGACACTAGGAATGATTATTGATACTAAAAAAATGCCCAGAGCTGCTCCCCAGCAGGACTGGGCTCCTATTGTCTCCTGAACTGCACAAACACCTAGCAGGAAATAGCCTCTGCACTGTGAAGCTTGCACTCTGAATAGATGAGCCAGAGTGGAAACAGACACAGAGGAATGAATCTTGGCCAGGATCTTAGCAAGTCACAGCAGGTCAGGTCTAGAGCCAACCAAGTGTGCTATTCCCTAGACCCTGCTGCTTCTCCAAAGATTTTGATAGTAACCATTCTTCTGGCTAAACCAATAGGAACCCCTGCTCATTTCTGGCTTTTTTTTTGGTCTATAGTTTTGTACAATAGTGGAAGGGGGTTTTTAATTC
Source organism: Pelochelys cantorii (assembly GCA_032595735.1). Classification (NCBI taxonomy): domain Eukaryota; kingdom Metazoa; phylum Chordata; order Testudines; family Trionychidae; genus Pelochelys; species Pelochelys cantorii. The sequence goes on along the minus strand of CM064329.1, from coordinate 38,425,996 downwards.
AATAATCTCTTCCTACAGGTTACTTTTTAATTCTGATCAATAGTTTGCACGGCCCAGCAGGATTATGGACAAGGGGCTATTCTTAGCAGATGTCTCCTCTTTTTGGTTCTGCATCTTGAACCACACAGAATTAGCCTTGTGTGTGACTACAAAACCTGGGGCAGAAATTCCATTGGTTTTAATAAATGCAGTGTTGTTCCCTGTCACTGTAAAAACCAAAGTTCATTTCTCCCACCAGCACGGAAGAAGGAAAAAGCATTTTGACTAAAATGAAAGAAACGATAACATTACGCAACTACATTTTTTGAGGATTGTTATTTAGTTACAGTACCCAGAAGGATACCATCTAACGTTAAACTGCGATCGTTTCAATATTTCATCACAAACCACTTGCAATGTATTATGGAACAACAGAAGAATAGGTGGCAAGTTATCTGAGAAACGGTTCATGAAGAATCACTTGAATTTAGCTCAAGATGTTCATTTGTTAGCATATCTTTCTATGCTGCTCAAAATATTCTCCAGTTCAGTGATTACATGGGGTGTACATATTCCACACTAGGCTGGAAGGGGTTAATACCACACAGGGGCAGAGGAGTCACCCCCCCCACACCTATCCTGGCCATGCTTGAAGTGCAGTGCCAGTATAAAAGGAAGCAGACTGGGCTGGATTCTTGAGTGGAAGGACCTTTCTCCAGCTGAGAGCCAGCCACAGACCTTGTCTGCAGAGCTGGAGATCCTGAGATCCAAAATAAGCCTCCATAGCTGATGGAACACCTGGGAGTGACCTGCACTGAGGAATCTGGAGATCCTGAAGACTGCCACACCCCTGCAGTATGGTAGGAAGTGACCCAGGGAGGTTGAGTATCTCTGGCCTGGGTGAGCTCAGCATGTTTCAGTGGTGTTATCTGCTGAGCCACTGGCAGATGCTGTGCCATGGCCCGGGCTCTGGGTTGGGATCCAGTGGCCTTGACCAGTTGGTGGTCTCTTTTAATAATGGCTGGTTGACCACACTGCCCTATTGTGAAGGGCTGCTACATTGACTCTGGCAGTTAGCCTATGCTGCCCTGGACCCTGGGGCAAGAGCCTTTGCCCGAGGCCTTGGACCATGGGGCTACATCTAGACTGCCCCCTCTTGCGCAAGAAAATATGCAAATGTGGTGAAGCAGCGAATATCGCTGTGCCTCATTTGCATACTTAATGAGCTGCCATTTTTGCGCAAGGGGCTTTTGCGCAAGAGCCATTTTGCTGCTTTTTTTCAGAAAGAACGGCTCTTGTGCAAGAGGGGGTTTTTGCGCAAAAATGGTGGCTCATTAAGTATGCAAATGAGGCGTGGCGATATTCACCGCTTTGCCTCATTTGCATATTTTCTTGTGCAAGAGGGGACAGTCTAGACGTAGCCTGGGAGTTTTGAGGTCTGAGGTGTACACCCCCCCCACTACCCACCCACTTATGGGACAGAGCATGCATACATCACCACAACATGTATGCTCCCTAGTAAGGCTCATTTAAAAGCAAAAAGAAATAACATTGTCTACTTTTTTATGATTGAAGATTAAGGGCTCTATTCTAACAGCTTCAGTCCTCACCACTGAGCCCTCTGGTACTATGTTTCCCAGCTTCCCTATTGTCGAAGAACATGTCTGTGCAGACATGATTAATTTATCATTGCGCAAAACAAAGTTTATGAATTTTTAATATTTAATGTTTTTTGAATTTAATAATAAAATATTAAGACTGTATCTTACATAATTTTTTTAACTCTGACTTTTTTTTCCTCACTAGTGCTTTCCGTTTCTATTCTGAGATGTGCTGTCACATATTGAACTTAAAAACAATTTAGAGTGTATACTGGACTGTAAATACTTAATCACTATTCCAGTTTAACACAGGTACAAGGACTACAATAAAATTAAGTGCTACAAGGGGTTGATCATATGCTCGGTCATAGCCTCAGCTGTATATATTGGCATAGTGCTGATGAAATCAAGGGAGTTATGCTGAGTTACACCAACTGAGAATCTGGCTCATTATATTTAGTGAATACAAAAGACAGGGATGGTTTCTTTTCTCTTAGAAGGCTGTCAAACTCTTTACTTTCCATATTTAGCTTGGGGAGTGGCTATACCCTGCCCAAAACATCTCTAAGGGTATGTCTACACTGCAGTGCTATTTCGAGATATTTCTGGTATCCTGAAATAGCTGTTCTGCCTCTTTTGAACAAGCCTGTTATTTCAAAATATAACGGGCTTGCTATTCCGACGTCCCCGTAAACCTCGGTCCACAAGGGTTAAGGAACATTTCAGAATAGCGGTTTATTTTGAAATTTGGTGCAGTATAGACTGCGCCAAATTACAAAACAAGCTATTTTGAAATGAACTTGAAACAAGCTATGCAATTTGCATAGCTCAAATTGTGTAGCTTATTTCAAGCTAAGGGTGCAGGGTAGACGCACCCTTGGGTGCAGTGTAGATGCACGGGGGTGGGGAGGGGAGACCATTGACAGCACCCACAGCCCCATCCTGGCCCCTGACTACCAGACCTTGGACTATGTAAATAGGAAGGGGTACTTTTCCATGGTGCTGCAGGGCCTTGTGGACCAGCGGAGCCACGTCATTGACATTAACGTCAGGTGGTTGGGGAAAGGTGCATGACACCCTCATCTTCAGAAACTCTAGCCTCTTCCAGAAGATGCACATTTTTTTCCTCTGACCACACCATCAGGGTTGGGACATGGACATGCCTATGGGCATCGTGGGTGATGCAGCCTACCCCTTGCTCCCCTGGCCCCACCTGGATCCCACCAAGGTCCACCTCATCCACCTGGACGCCACCAAGGAACGGTTCAATGCCAGGCTCCACAGGTGCTGCATGGTGGTAGAGGGCGCCTCCAGCTGCCTCAAAGGGAGATTCCGCTGTCTCCTCCCCCACTTGGACCTCGGCGACCAGAACATCCCCTTGGTGGTGGCAGCCTGCTTTGTCCTCCACAACACATGTGAGAACAAGGAGAAGACTTTCCTGCCAGGGTGGGAGGCAGAGGCCGAGCAGCTCGCAAGGTCCTCTGGGCAGCTGTGCACCTACCAGTCTCAAAGGGAGGCCTTGAGGGAGAGTTTCAGACAAGGCCACCTGTGAGACTTTCCCCTGGGCCTGCACATTGCCTCTCTGTACCTTTCCTCCCCCACCCCTCTTTTCCCCTGCTCTCTCTTCCCACCTTCTTCCCCCTCCCCTTTCGTCCCCTCCCCTGCAGATAAAATAAACCAGACTTTTTGTTGTGAGACAATCAACTCATGTATATTTATTTGGGGAATATATATCTGGGGAGGGACTGGAGAAAGAATCTGTGATGGGGAAGAGGGGCTCAAGGATGGGGCTGGGACTGGTGCCTGCCTCAAGTGGTCCCACTGCCCTGTGTGCAGGGCCCTCAGCGGCCCCACTGGAGGTTCAGTGGAGAAGCCGGGGGGGGGGGGGAGGGGCGGGTGCTGGTGCTGGGGAGACTTGCAGGGGAGCAGGTGCTGGGGGGTGGCTGCTTGACTGTTCCATGGTGGTGACCATGTGCTTGACGGTGCATGTGTGCCGCACATATTGTCTCCTGGTGCCAGGACAGCTGCTCCTCAAAGTTCCTGTTCATGGAATGGAGGCAGTCCAGGTGTTCCTGCTCCCGGTCATTTGGTGGGGTTAGGAGGATGACATGGGAGGTGATGGATGTGCCTCACATGCAGCTGTGAAGAAAAGAGCAGAGGGCAGTCATCCCAGGAGACAGGGTGCATGAATCCTAGCTCTTATCTGTGAGCCGATACCAAAAGGTCTCAGTTCAGATGATGGCAAAGTGCTTTGAGCAAGGCCATCTGTAGCCTAAACTGCAGGCACTGTCCTGCAAGGGCATGGATGTCCTGGGGGAACCCTGCTACCCCCATGTCCCGGGGACATGCAGGCCTGGGTAGGTGCCAACCAGGCCAGGAGCCTGCGGGTGAGGGGACGGAGTGGCTCAGCTTTCCTCTGTGTCCTGCACATGCCGTGTCTGGCACTGGCGGTATCCCACAGGAAGAGTACTTCTATCCATGCCTGCCAGAGGAGTGGGGGAGGATGTTGGGAGAGGTGCGTGTGAATGGCAGATACCGCTTTCCAGGGTGGGTGCAATGGGGTCCCCTCCACTTCTTTCCACCAGCAGGTTCCCCTGCAGGGGATCAGTCTCCTCCACCTCGCTGTGCTTGACCAGGAGCAGATGCTGCTTCGAGAGTGCGGGCATGCCTGTGTGGCACTGCTGTGTGTTTCCCTGATCCCAGCCTCCTTAGTGGTGGCTTTTGGTGGGAAGGTGTCCCACCACGGAGTTGGGAGTAAGGGAGGCGGGTGCAGGAACCTTGTGAGAAAGAGCACTAGGTTCCTGTGTGAAAGGCTCATGGGGCTGCCTGCTCTGGACTGGTGCTCCATGTGCATCCACATGCACAGGTTGCTGTCTGATCCCCAGGCCAAGAAGGCCAAGTGAGGAGTGTGCAGCCCCTCACAGCCTGCCACCTCCCCCAACGTGTAGATAGGGGAGGTAATGGAACTCACCTGATGGGCCTTCCCTGGCCTTGTCCAAGGCCTGAGAAACATCCTGGAGGGTGGAAGGGAGGACGTCTCCAGGCTGAGAATGAGCTCTTGGCTGGCAGGCATGGTGTCCGTGCTGGCTGCCTCTGCCTCCTCCCCCTCATCGCTGTCCTCCTCCTCTTCCTGTTCCTCCTCCGCCGTAGCCCTGCCCTCATTGAGGCTGAGGATGGGTATGGCCAGGCCAAAGTCCACGATGGGGGCAGGGAGGCGACCTTCCCCTCGCTCACGATGGCATCCAGCTGCTTGAAGTAGCAGCACGAATGAGGTGCTGGCCCACAGGGAGAACTTTGCTCCCTGGCCTTTGTGTAGGCCTGCCCGAGTTCTTTGACCTTCATCCGGACCTGGCCCTGGGTCTGGCAGTGCCCCATCTGGGCAAGGCTGGCGGCCATCCAGAAGTAGACTTTGGCGTTGCATGTCTTGGTATAGAGATTCCGGATATTGGTCTCCTCCCCCCAGACCTCAATGAAATCCAGGATCTCCGCACCAGTCCAGGAAGGTGTCCTCCTCTTTCGCCGCTGGCCAGGGGCTTCAGAGGTGGCTGCTGGTTCACTTGCAGCCATGGGGGTGGGAGGGCTGGGGCCTGCCATGCCAGCAAGGAAAGCAGTGCAGGGTTCTGCAGTGTGGCACAGGGCTGGCAGGGCCAGTGTCATGCCACAAGCCTTTCCCCTTCTGCCTGCATCTTTAAAGGCTGCAGGGGAAGGGAAATGATAGAGTTTTGAGGGGCGTGGACAGAGTGGTCACCAGGGCAGCTGTGAGAAACCCTGGAGGCTAATTATTTCACAGTAAGCCCAGCTGCACCGTCCACGCTCACCCTCTTTCGAAATAGCTATTTTGAAATGGGCGTTATTCCTTGTAGAATGAGGGTTTATTATTTCGAATTATCAAGCTCGCTATTTTGAAATAATTTCGAAATAACAGGCTTGCTGTGTGGACACTCACCTTGTTCTTTTGAAATAAAGCTGCAGTGTGGATGTGCCCTAAGGGCCTACACTGCTTCTGTCTGCTTGAGGATTTGCTTGCATAAGAGTGACTTTTAAAAGCTGCTACACTGTGAAAAAGCAACATAACCTCTTTGTTATTCAGCCTTTGCTTTTCCTCAGAACCACTGGGTAGATGTGGCAGTGAGCTAGTTTTGTCATCAGGCTGCTTAGAAAAATATAGTAGGGCCAGGTCTTGTGCAGACAAAAATATCAGTTGACTTCAATGGAGTATGCGAGTTTGCCCGTATGAGAATCTGTCTTGGTTATATCTTAATACACATACCTACTGTACACAATTTTGTTCCTGTCAGGTGTCTCGTTCTAGATTTCAAGTACCGAACATGATTCATACTCATTTTGTTACGTACATTTGTATTGTGTATTGGATCTGTCAGTAGTGTAATCAGAAGAATAATTAATGTTTGGTTGGAAATCTGAGATCCCAACAGCTCATCCCAAAGACTGTTACTTAGAAAATCCTGTTCAGTAGAGATTAAGAGACAAATCTGCAAATGTCAGGAGCGTGCACAAATGGGCACAAATGTTGGGTTCTGCTTCACTAGCCCACCCTGCTGGCTTTGCATTGCTCTAGTGAGACACAGCGTTTGTAAACCCAGGACTGCTTCATCAGCAGGTTACAAAGCAGCCACCTTTTGACAAGATTGCACATACAGATAATGTATGTGCAAATATCCAGAAAAGCATTTAACTAGCCATTTGCACACATTAATTTTTGATGTGCATCGAATGCCCACACCTAGGCTACGTCTAGACTGCAGGCTTCTTTCGGAAGAAGCTTTTCTGGAAGAGATCTTCTAAAAAAACTTCCAAAAGAGAGTGTCCACACTGCCAAAGCACATCAAAAAAGGGATCTGCTTTTTCAAAAGAGAGCGTCCACACTGAATGGACACTATCTCACGTGTAAACTGTGATTACTATGTACAGAGTGTCCACCAGGACACCTGTGTTTTTTCCTCTTTTCTCTTCTTTCAAACGAACTCCCTCTTCCCCGTCCACACACGCCTTTTTCTGAAAGAGCTCTTTTGGAAAAAGGCTTCTTCCTTGTAGAAGGAGGTTTACCAATGCCAGAAAAACCCCTCTGTTCTTTCGATTTTCTTTTGAAAGAATGTGATTATAGTGTGGACGTAAATTAAGTTTTTTCAGAAAAACAACTGTTTTTCCGGAAAAACTCTGTAGTGTAGACATACCCTTAGCTATTCCAGGAACATTTTTGTGCATGTCTCTTAGGCTTTGGCCATCCTGCATTCAGAAGTAGCAGAACTTATTTGGGGAGTTTTAAGATAGCTAAAAGAAGAGCGGAAAAGCTTTCATTAGATAATCTGGCATGTTTGTCCATTTAAATAGTAATACAGAAGGCAAACATGCTGCAACAAAAGACAAATAATGACAATTAGAACTAGATTATTCATCTTAAGCATGATAACAAATCCAAGGAGTATGGGAAACACGGAAGAAACTAAATGATGGATCTTATGGCTTGATAGGATGATTATCACTAATGGCATGTCATTATAGATCAAAATAATTTCCATACGGAAGATAGAGTGTCACCACTTTTTCCCCCTACCTACAAAATATTAGAAAATCAACTAGGATATGGGTCAGCAAAGTAAGTGTAAGAGTGCAGGAAAAATCAGAAACTACAGTTAGCAGTAATTACTTTCCCTTAGGACTGTAGCAGAATGAGACTTCATAATATTAAAAACCCATATTAAAATCCACAGAGCACTCCTGGGGGACTTTAACCATGCAGACAGAGCTAAGAAGAAGCTTTAAAAAGATTCCTCCCAAGCAATTCAGAGGGTGCCCTTGTGATCTAGAATGCAGAGAAGGTGAAATGTCAACTTTCCTGGGTCGCTCTTACCTTTAGGGAGGAAATAATTATGTCAAGGTCTTAGAGATCTTGGTGTTAATGAGAATGAAATATTTGAATTCAGCATACTAAAGCTTGGGTTCTTAGAACAACTCAGTATGAGGGCACTGAATTTCAGGTAAGCAAGTCTGGGGATTAAGATACTAAGAGCTGGTCCACCTTTTTCTGAAGAAGAACCCCAAGTTTACAGTAGGCAGAGAATACTTTGTGAGGCTCACCTTGCAGAAATCCCAGGGACTTGACTCTCATGAAGCACTGGTTTTGAGAACCATGGAATTTGGAGAAAATTAAATCTCTAATATTTTGGGGCGTCACCAGATGAACATGTAGGCAGCAGGATCTTGGAGAAGATGCTGTGTTATAGCGGAGATTACATTCCTTATAGAAGCTGACATATCACCAATAATGTTCCTTTGCTTTTTCTGAATCTCTTTCTGGACTGATTCTTCACAGAGCTGCTGCCTACAGCTGACACTCAGGGCATGTCTACACTACAGCGTTATTTCGAAATATCTAATTTCGAAATAGTTATTTCAAAATATCTTATTTCGAAATAACGTGTCTACAAACAAAATGCATTTCAAAATAGCTTTTTGCTATTTCAAAATAGCGCGTCCACACTGATTGGACTCTGAATCGCATTTAAGGCCAGCTGGAACTGGTTCTGGCAGGGCATCAGGTCAGAAGTTACCTTGTGGCCAGGGCGGCCAGCAGGGCACCCTGGGAAGTGCTGGAGGCCCCCTATTTCGAACTAAGTGTCTACATAGCACTTATTTCAAAATAGCCGTTTCGAAATTGGCACTATTCCTTATGGAATGAGGTTTACCAATTTCAAAATAAGCCCTCTGCTATTTCGAATTAATTTTGAAATAGCAATTGGCTTGTGTAGATGCTACCAAAAGCAATTGGCTTGTGTAGACGGCTGTTATTTTGAAATAACTTTGCTGTGTAGACATACCCTCATAAAAGTAAAAACACAGCAGAGCATCAGTAGCTTTGAAAGTGTAGAAATAGCCAAGTGAAGTGAAATGCCTTGTTGCTCCACCACAAAAGCTGCAAAGAATGATGTTACCCCTGCAGAAAAACAATAGTTTAGTGACACACAACTCAAGAAAGAAGACACCCATCACTGACACTGTTTCTGGCAGAACATGGCAATATGGGGGAGCTGTTTGAAACATGACATTGGGTGAGAAGTTAGTTTATTAAAGGTCCAGTCCTGCTGTTACCCAAGTCAATGGCAAGACTCTCTTTGATTTCAGTATCGAAGAAATAAGAGACAGAGTTACGGAGAGTCAGGAATAAACGAAGATGTATGTTCAGCAATTGATAGAAGGCAGGTAAATGGATACTTGCAAAACCAGAATATATACCTTTCTGGCCAATGTTTTATGGTAATTATTAGGATTTTCATTTGCTGAACCATTAGCAATTATTTCTGAAATCATGAAAAATTGGACAGGTACCAGAAATCTGGTGTCCAACATGCTAGCCACAAGCCACATGTGGCTATTTGGCTGGTTGAGCATGGCTAGTTGGCTTGAACAATGTGGCTAGTTCGCTACTTCGCGATAGCAGTGGCCACTACTGCTTCAGAAGTATTTGGACACCTCAGGTTTAGACCTTCAAAAAAGTGTGTGTGGGGGGGAAGTAATCTAGTTGCTTCTTGTCCAGTAAAGCAAACATTAATGTATCAGTATGTTCAGAAGTCTCTGAAGGATGTGAATACCAATGTAAGGGCTGTCCAATGGTTAGTAAGAAATGTGGGGTGCTAAAGACTTTTGAAAATCACAGTATTCATTTAGGAGAACGATTGAGCCTCCTTTTGGGAAAATGTTGACCTTAAAGAAAGATTCAACACAACACCCAAAGCTATTCTTCTTTGGCAAGGCATGCAAGATGACTTTCTATGTCAGGTAATCTTTCTCCCTGATTTCCTTAGCCACATAATTTCACATAGAAACCAGCCAAACAATAGCAAAACAGCAGCTCTTTATTATATGTAGCCAGTTTTACTAGCTTCCTGAGAATGCCATACGATCAGAGAAAGCTTGAGTGTAGATTTTGCCTACTCAGAATGCTACGGGTGGGGTGACACTGTTTCACAGAGAACTCCCAGAGCCTGCATTCCCTTGAATAGCACCTCCAATATGATCATGGGTCCTACGAGCAGCAGAGCAGTTTGAGAGAGAGAGCTGCTTATCCCTTTCACTCTGCCTGAGATTTAAGTGTGAACTAAATAGCTGTCAAAGGCAGAAAGGTCTCAGGGAATAATTACAATGAAGATAGAAGTGCTGCTGTAAACCAGGCACTCATCATTTGATGTGTAGCAAATCACTTTCCACCTTTTGAAACTAGGCTTCATTTAGTTGCATTGCTTTTATTTCAGGCTGCAACAGAGTAGCTGTACAGGATAACATGCTAATTGGTTATAGATAGAATGGCAAAGGATTTCCCCCTCACACCCACACTGTGCACTTTGCAAATCACTGTATCATTGCACTCCGTTCTTCCTCTCCTCTCATCCTGCTGCGGGAGAATTCTCAATTTGGTTTTGAGTTCCTTGCTGCAGGTGACTCGAGTGCTCACAGTGCAATCCATAGGAAGATAACGCTGAAAAAAAAAGTGTATGAAATGAGCAAAGAGCACATTTCTTTGTTATTCAACTTAGAAGAAATAACATTTACCTAAATCATATATCTGTGAGTAAATCCCCACTTCCCAAGTGAAAACAAGTGGAATCCAGCTCTTTAAAATGAACTTCAGTTACTCAGATAAGTGAGAGAGTAATTTTTCCACATTCCTGAAGTTTTTGTAGCATTTTTCTGCTCCAGTAGATGGCTGCACTGCCTGCTATACATTTCTGAGTTTTAGAGACTGTCCCCATCCACATAGAGCGAGATTAAAGTTTGTTAATTCAATGGATAGTTCTCAATATGACTAGCAGCCGTGCAGACCCAAATTTAGGGGAAGAGGGCTGGTAATGTAATGTCTTCTGGCCTTCCACAGGCAAACCGGTGTGAATCTACATTCAATACATATCACATTACAGGAGGTAGCTAGTTTAATTTAAGAACACAATAAACAACACTGTATATATATGTAAGCTACTGTTGAACATCAAGAGTCTGAAAGAAGCTTCTTGAGAATGTCATGACATTTACTGTCAGATACAATTTTGGACAAAAAATATATGTGTGGCTTTTTCCTGGAAATGCCTATTAAATCAAGCTGATCCTTTAATTGCAAGCTTTGGTGAAAGCAACATTGTAATGTGCAGAGGGCCCGTGTAATGCATGTACATATTTAGCAAGAGGTAGTGAACCCTCACCTCCTATCCAATGAAGCATTAGCACCACCAGTTGGTCATCAAGCTTGAATAACACCCGGTCTGAACTGTACTAATAATACCAGAGCTTTGCTTAATCTCTCAAGAGTAATGTGTCATGTAGTCCTGTTATTTGGTTAACTTTAGGTTGAATGAAGGCACACTATAAAATCCTGGATTTAATTTTTTTTATATGCGAATGTTAAGGTTTGATCTAATCCCATCTAGCTATCTAGATATTTAGAACATGCTAATCATAGGAGCTGAATACCTGAAGTGGCATAAACAAGAAGACTTTTTCAAACAAATTATTCTTCCTGAAATTGAAGCACAGTACTGCTTACAGAGAGGAGGGCTTTAAGTTCCAGGTTCACAGCATATTCATAAGAAGGTCCAGAAGAAAGACACTTCTATATTGGACTTATATAGCATAAGGATCCTTGGACATAAGGATCACAAACACTTTGCAAACACAGGAAACAAAAGCAGACAGACTCTTGAGTCTGATTTTCAGTTATCAGGTCAGCGTATTGGCATGCAAAAAAGATATTGTGCATGTGTACATGGCTAGCCAGCATTGGGCCTGCACAAAATTCTTATTTTGCATATGCAAATTAAAGCATGTGCATTGCTAGACGGATGTGTACAACTGGTTATCAAAAGGTTCATTTATTTTTTTTCTAAATGGTATGAAAAGTTGTATACGAGCTGGGCAAAATTTTCCCTAGCACTCTGTATTATGCAGAAATCTCAAAGTCAGATTCTTATTTATGCTATGGTCTCTTTACTCCATTGGTATTTTAAAGTGGCCACAAGATAGGCATTTACATCTACTTTCAGACCCCTTTATATTGTTAAAGTGGTGCAAAGGATCTTGAATCTAACTGGGAACTAGGCCGGCTGTCTTCAAAGTATTTAAACATTATTTAATCAATCTGTCTGAACTACTTGAAACTGAAAAACGTTCAGGGGTACCTTGATATGACATTCTACAAAGGAAGAACACTTTGTAATAAAGAACTGTTTGCTAGCAAAATCTGCACTGAACTACTTCTCTTCTTTTGCAGGAAAATATAAAATTTAAAAGTAACAATAAGAATCGATTTAAACCCCAAATTCCAAGAGAAACATAGGAAGAAAAAGCCATAAGTTAGATAAGTACAAGGAGGGATCTTTACAGAGGCTGCCCTTCAAGTCCCATTTTTGCTGTTCTCCCTATTTTGGACAGGTCATAATAGTTTTGTTTGAGGTTAATAAAACTACTCCTATCACGATATTGTAAATCACAGAATCGGTGTCTCCAGCAGAAGTCCAGGCTTCTGAAACTTTGAATTCATTACTACTTATGAGTTATTATTATCTGTACTACAGTAGTGTGCAAAGATCCCAAACAGCTGGGGCCTGACTGTGCTAAGGGCCATACCAAAACTTTGTAAGAGACACCGTCTGCCTGAAAAAGCTGACATTCAAAGACCACAATGTTGAAATTCATGTGCACCTCTGCTGTTTCTGTGCAAAGCCCATTGTCTGTAGTGGGACTGAGTCCTGAACAGGCATGACAGACAAAGGGCATGTCTTCATTCCACGGAAGATCAACACTGCATCAATCTTCCGGAGTTTGATTTAGTGAGTCTAGGCAAGACTCACTAAATTGAACTCCGAAGATGCCCCCACCAGCATCCAATACTTCTGCTTTGACCAGGAATAAGGGAAACTGATGGGAGAATTTGCTCCTGTTGGCCCCCCACTATGGGAAGCCAACAAGCATGGCTTAAGGTAAACCAACTTCAGCTAGGTATTCTATACCAGTGTTTCTCAACCAGTGGTACGAGTACCCTTAGGGGTACTCGAGAGAAGTCTGGGGGGACGTCAACACAACTGAAATTTGGAGAAAACTGAATTTTTGTTTTAAGTTTTACAGTGCTTTATTATTTTTGTACTTTTTACCCCCAAAAATTTAATTGCCCACCTGGCTACGATTAAGTTGTTTAAACAAATGTGTTGCAATGGTAGAAAAAAATGTTGTGTGTCTGAAAACTGTAGGTACTGGGGGTACTTTTTTTTTTTTTTTTAAAAAGGGGTACTTTGTAAAAAACGGTTGAGAAACACTGTTCTATACTATTGCATACCTTAAGCTGAGCTGCTGGATCAAGTGTAGACCCAGCCAAAGAGTAGAAGTACTATAATCTCGCTGCTTGGGACTTATTCTTTAAATTGGAACAGTAGTTGGGAAAAAAAATAGACATTTAACACTTCTGTCTCATTCTTTATTATGCAATGTACAATAATTTTCCTCCACAGACTTTTTTTAACTTTAAATATTCTGAGATGTAAACATTAAAATACCCTGATTTTTTTGGTCTTTGTCTTGAGTTTACATCCTGTTCTTTAATCCTAATGATCTTCATTGACGAATATTTGTTTCCAACATAAAGCAGCAGTTGAATGCAAGCAATGTCTGATAGTACCATATAGTAAATTAGCTGCTTGGGTTACAGACTACACTGTGAAATTTGTCTTTGGGCTCATGCTGAAAACATTTACATAGGTAAGTAAGTTTACTCATGTAAGTAAACTTCCACTGAGTTCAGCGGGACTGTCCATATCAGGAAAATTATCTCACTTGAGTAAGTGGTACAAATCCTGTGTTTGTTGAAGGTAGAAGATAAATGTTTCCTTTCAAAACCTTATTAATAGAAAAAAATTATCCAGCTCAAACTGCTGTGTTATTTCTCATATGTCTTTGCTCAGATATCATATCATTTTTATACCCTTGTTCTCATCTACATGGGATCTTTGAAAAGGATGAGTAGTTGCCAGGACTGTGTAGCATTCAGAAGTGGAGTTTAGACTGTAAACACTATATGCTGCTCTAAGAACATTTGAATGGTAATACTCAAGCAATTACTTTCCTTTCAAGATCATTAAACACAGATCTGACTTGTATTTTAATAGGACTGCCAATGTATTTAATGGGGGGCAGTAAAGGGTAGGGTTTTTTTCTAATGGATGAATGTTTATATTATTATCTGTTCTGCAAGACCACATTAGGAGGAGACTGTATAACACCCGTGTTTTCATACCCTCATATTAATTTTTTTCTCTGCCCCTCATCTTTACAGCATTTATACAAAACTGTATTTACAACCAAACCCACCACCACATTGAGATGATAAAGCAAGAAGATCAAATACTTTTGTGCTGAAAACAATCTGCCACTTAGAATCCAGCTATGCATGTTTCCCCCACTAGTGGTAAAATTGTAGGTCACTTCTGTGCCTGCAAAAGTGGTGTGGTGACCCTGAAGTCTCTTATGGGACCATGGAAGAAGTACTGTTTGGTCAGTGGCAATGCAAGCATCTCTATGGTCTCCTGCACACATCTCTGCTTGATTCTGGAGGGACAATCATTGCAGTGGAAGGGTATTTCATACTATATGCCCAGGACATTTTTTTTTCTGATATCGCCAGCAACTGTGCCAGTTAGTACACACTGTCGTATGTATATTTTGTCCTGGACTGAGACCAGTAACTAATTTTTCATAGGCCACTAACCTACCATTACACATGGGAACAACCTTTGGTCACAAGTGACCTGCACTTTATTCAGCACAAATGTTGTAGAGGGAAAACTCTCTGTAGTCTAATACCAACATCATAAACCCTCCAGTAAATCCTTCATTCCGTGACACATTTATTTTATATTACTAACACCTATTTGTCATTGTGAAACGTAACTATGTATTTTTAATTAGCTACTGGAGAGCTAACAGTATATTGTAGGATAGGAAGTCAAGTTAGCACTGAGAAGCTTCAATTTTATAATCACAGGACTAAGCAAATAATATGTGACTTTTGTTTTCACTTCCCACCTCCTTCTGTAATAGTAACATAGATGAAAGTTGTATGTGGGGATGGTACATCTAATATCAGTATGATAAGAAACAATAGGCTTAAACTGAAGCAAATGAGATTTAGATTGGACATTAAGAAAAACTTCCTAACTGTCAGGGTGGTTAAGCACCGAAATAAATTGCCTAGGGGGTTGTGGAATCTCCACTATTGGAAATATTTAAGAGCAGGTTAGACACACACCTGTTAGGGATGGTCTACATCAGGACTACTCAATTTTGGAAGCTCTGGGGGCCACAATGATACTCACAGTACATGCTGAGGGCCGCAACTTAAGTGTGGTTGCATACAGATGCAAATATATGCAAATAGCTTCTTTCACACTGCTGGGCATGAATACAAAGATTAAGGCAAGACTATACAACATGCAGGCCCCATTTAAGTCAGTTCTGCTGATATTAATAAAATGCAATAGTTACCCAATTTCCACCCATATGACAGCACTTTTAATGAGCAATGACAGTCCAGGAATTTAACTACTAAAACGCATAACAACAGACGACCATTATATTGACTACTTTTTTATTTTGGCTCCCACCCACGGTTCAAACTGCATGTACCCAAACCGCACCATGGGCCATGAACAAATGGGCCATCGTCCGCATGTGGCCCGTGGGCCGTGTTTTGAGTAGCCATGGTCTATATGGTGCTTGGTTCTGCCATGAGGACAGGGGACTGGACTTCATGACTTCTCAAAGTCCCTTCCAGTTCTAGTATTCTATGATTATATATTGAGAAATATTACATTGCGTACAGTTTTAAAAAATCTTGAGTCATATTCTGTCCCTACACACACATACACACACACACACACACACACACACACTTTTCCCATTGACTTCAAAGGATGAATAGACTAGAATCCTCCATTCTTGCCTCCATTAGCTGTTTTCAAAGCCACTCTGAAGTTGATACGACAGGCTTTGAACCACTTAGAACTCCCCTCCAGTCTCATGGGACTTTTGGGCTAGGTGTATGCATTGTGATTACCAATGGTGAGTAGTCACCACCATGCCATATACACTGGGTGTCACACCCACCATTCACCCTCCTGCACAGCTCAGCTGAAAGCTCACCTCATTAGCAGGGGACTGTCAGACTTCTGGTTCCCGCCCAACATTACAACTACGTTAATGTATAGTCTGTCCAAAGCCTATTGGAGTCAATAAAAGGCCTTAATTGATTTCAGAAGGCATTGAATCCACCCCTTACAGCCTCTTGCAATCTAAGGGGCAGGTGGAAACAGGATTTGCCCCAGACTGAAGTACAAATCTGACACTGGTTGGAAACAAGACGTACTAACATGCTATACACATGTCCTTGGTGTAGTGATTACTGACGAGCAAACCCCAAGCATAAATTTTCATATATCCCTCCCTCTGATATACCTGGTACATATTCTAAAAGTCCTTAACACCCTGGGATTCGTGCTTCAAGATTTAATGTTTGAGACTCTTACGGTAATATTTTTAGACCAGGGGACGCATATGTGGAATTCATGAATAATTTAGTCCTTTCCCTTACAAAAACTCATTAATGTGCTTTTTAAATAGTCATAAAGAGAGAATGATGCGCAACGTTTCACATTTTGTAGGTTCAGACATTCTGAAAAGTAACATTTTCATATGACAGGGAATATGGCTTAAAAGGGATATTATTAATAAAAGCACCATCATGCACAGACAGTGTTGATTTACCGTTTAAATACCTCATTTCTGTTCTGGCTGTCTGTGCTGCAGTTTGCACAGGCATATCCATGTCAGTATAAATAAATGCAAAGATCTAGTGCAAATGCTAAGTTAAGACAGGGAAATCAAGCATTGAAGTGGTGCTTATACCATCAACTCAGCCATCTTGCAGGCCCCTAGACTCTGAAGGTGTACACATTAATAACAAACAATGACATGTCCGAGCTCACATTTGGAAGGCCAGCTAGGGATGTGTAATGTGACTGAGATGCAGTGAGAGAAAGAGAGAGGCCTGAACTGCATCTGGGGCAAAAATCTTGTCTTCATTGAAATGCGGGGGAACAGAATCTGGTGTGCCAATTGTAGCACTCCTGCACTAACCTGCCAGTTCAGGTAAGCATGGCTCTGTTAGGGAAATATCCTTTATAGAGTATCTTGCTGTTCTTTTGACAAAGGAGCTGCTCTAACTCTGTCCATCTCCCAGGAGCCTGAGATTTTACTACAGTGCTAAGATGGCCCTCTGTTACTGTGGTGCTTTGTGGAGTAGATTAGCCATTTTCTCATCTAAGTGCCTGAGAAGAAGGCAGATGAAATTTTTCACAGCCATGCCCTCTTTCCCCACCCTAGTGGATCCGTGTGACAGAGGGCAGAGTTTGGCTCTTGATATGCAAGGGTATTTCATTGTGGGCCACTCCATTTCCTATTGTAATTTCATTGACACTGTAATTGTTAGCACATAGTTATGGGAGTCACCCTGAACTACTTCACTCCCACACATTAGATGCTCTCTCTCTGTGTTTATAGATCTGTATATACCCTGATCTAGACTGTGCTGTTTGCACCTAGTCCTGTGCTAGAATGGTGCAGATACACCGTCTCTGGGGAACACAGGGTGAGATATTGCTTTGGGGAGACCAGTCTCTCCTGGGACTGTCACTGTGCACAGCAGTTTAGCCATTGATTTTAACACGAGAAAACCTACAGCAATTTTACAACAAGCTTCCTGGAAGGAGTTATTGTACAGTTGGGGTTGACATAAAATTCATCTGTTTACATTGAGCTGTACAGAAAGCAGAAGTGGCCTGTTGTTATTCAGATGAATGGAGGACAGGTTTAGCCTCCTATGTAGCATTAAGAAGAAAGTAGTTTGGAAGGTTATATCTGTTGTCTTAAAGTTACACCTAGCCTTTCCTCCAAGAATCAGAGGAAAGAAGGAAGGAATCGACAGAGAAGGCAGGGGATCAGGGAAAAGGTTATTCTACTAATTAATCAGTTTTTCATCTGTTCTAATGAACGTGGAAGATGGCCCATAGAGCTTTCCTGTATCTTCTCTGGTCACTTCTAGTGTATCTCTGCACCACCTTCTGCACAAGACCAATACAGATCACTATAGAGTCTATTACAGAGACTGTGGCAGCAGTCTGCTTTTTGGGAGGAATTGACTACCAAGATAGGGATTGTGATATGATTGTTCACCTCAGCAAGCTCTGACTTAAATATCACAATATTGGATAAAAGCCTGCTCTTTAAATTACCTGAGGGACATATAAAAAATGTGAAAAAGTAGAATTTCAGAAAATGAGAATTCCCATTCAAAGGGCTATTTCCACATTTGAGATCATTAATATCTGGATACTAGCCTCTTGCTTGTGCTTAGTTTTATTATTTTAATTGAGGAGAAAAGCCTGTGACCAAAAGGGGGGGATGAGTTTACATTAGTCATCATTTAGGATTTATAAAGAGGAAACACTATTTTTTGTTTTAACAATGGAACCAGGAAGACAGCTTGCATCAATGTCACAAAAGCAATGTTTTCGCTATCTGTTTGTGGGATACGGTCACCTTTATTTGACTGATGCACTGCCACTAAGATGAGTACTTGATTATGGAACATACAACTAGGCACAGGCAAACAGACCCTTTTAGGCCTTATTTTTGCTACTGGAAAAGGAGTGTTCTTACTTGAAAGGAGGAAAATCCTAGTCAACACAAGGAGATCTGAGTTTTCACATGAGTTAGGAGGTCAAAGTAAGTCTTCTGGTCTCTCACTGTAGGTCAAGTTGAAGACTGGAGGAGCTGAGGGATATCCTTCGCCTGCTAACTTGTATGAAAACAATAGACTGACTTGGTCTTTATTAGCATTTTATCTTATGTTAGTTATTCTGTGTTAAAAACAAACTTTTTTTTCTGGTGAAGATGTAGATTCAGATGATGGCTGCAGTGCTGAAATTAGTATAATTTTTTTCAGCTCGCCTCCTCAGAATCATTTACAGAAGTTTTCTTTGAACCCCCCCCCCCCCCCAGCTAAATAGAATTGGAAACCTCAGGTGACTTTCATTTAACAACCTGGAGCAATCATTGCTGATTCTTGGAAGAAATCTTTTTTTTTTTTTTAATCCTTATACATGAAAGGCTGTTTGAATGGTGGGAAACTGATGAAAATAGCTGATAACTTTGTGGGGTGCTCTGATGGGTAGGGGCAAATATGAAACGTGGGATTTAACCTATAATGAATGAGCATACAATTGCCAAGATTCCAGCTCAATCAGGACATGGAAATTAAATGTCACTCAGTTAATGAGTACCTCATTACGAACATCTTTTATATTAGATAGATTAGAAAAAGAGCAGTCTGCCCTACTGTTCAACAGGAAATATCTATTTAATATTGTTTTAATGCTTCCCCGGCCGCTCTGAATGTGTGTGTGTTGTATTGCATTTATTTGTATTCGTTTGCAATCTTCTTGCAACAGAGACCTGCGGTGAAATCCTGCTTCCCCAGTGATGTCAGTGGCAGTTTTGCTATTGACATTAATACAGGCAGGATTCATCCTGTTTCGATGTGAGGTTTGTAAAGCATTGTGCATAGAGAGAGCACTCTTAAAATAACACTGAAAAACAAGGCTCTTATACTGTATGTCTATAGTAAGCAGCTGGCAAATTGTAAACTATTCTATGTATCAATTAAGTGAAAAATAAAAGCAAAAAATTGTAATGTGTAAAAATGTATTAATCTGCACATACATATTTATTAGCTCTCAGGCACACTGCAGTTTGTGTCAATTTTTATGATCATCTTCAAGTTCTGAAGTAACTTATGGTATCAGTGGGGGTATGTCTACACAGCAAAGTTATTTCAAAATAACAGCCGTTATTTCGAAATAACTTTACGAGCGTCTACACAGCCAAACCTCTATTTCGAAATCAATTCGAAATAGCGGAGCGCTTATTTCGAATTTAGTAAACTTCATTCCATTCATTTTGGAATGCCAAATTCGAAATAGCTATTTCAAAATAAGTGCTGTGTAGGCACTTCTATCGAAATAGGGGGCCTCCAGCCTTCCCAGGGTGCCCTGGTGGCCAGCCTCAACCAAGAACGCTCCTCTCCCTCCCCCCTCACCGGAGCCCTTAAAGGGGTTGACTCCGGCCACAGTGCCTGTTCCAGCTTCAAGCCTGCCAGCCCAGAGCCAGCAGTCACTGCCCAGACTCACTGGCCCCAAAACATGAGCCAGCAAGCCACTGGCAGCCAGCCCTCCACTGCTTCCCAGGAGCAGTCTGCCAGCTCCCAGGAGCCTGACAGGGCCCGGAGAAGGTGGGCTCCTTCCTGGTCCAGGGTGGAGATCATGGACCTTATTCAGGTTTGGGGGGGATGCCCCCAACATCCATGATCTCCGCACTAGACAGGGGAATGTGGCCATCTATGGCAGGATAGCTGCCAGCCTAGCCACCAAAGGCCACATGTGAACCCAGGAGCAGGTTTGCATGAAAATCAAGTTGGTCCGGCGAGACCCCCCAACCCTGAGCCCTGAGCTTCCCCTTCACCTTCTTCCCCTTGCTTCCCCCTTCCACCTCCCTCCTCCCAGGTTTCCCCCTCCCCTCTCCCACCCTCTCTTCTCCCCTCTCCCACCTCCTTTCCCCAGTCTCACCAGAGTTTCATTTCCCCCCACCCCAGTTTGGTTAAATAAAGAGAGTTTGTGTTCATGAAAATGCATGTATTTTATTTGCCATCAGGAAGGGGGGTTAGGGAAGGATAAGTGGAAGTACATGAGGGAGGAATGAGGCACAAGCCCCCAATGGGGCAGACCCGGGAGGCTCTTAGTGCTCCTCAGGGTGGAAACTCTCCCGCAGGGCCTCCTGGATACTGACAGCCCCCCGATGGGCCTCCCGGATGGCAGCCTGCAAAAAGTTGCTCGCAGCAATGCGTCCAGGAGAAGCACTAGAGTGCCCAGGGGCAGCTCTGGCTCCATGTTGCAGAGTGCTGTGGTGTCCCGAGTGAGGGCAACCAGAGCACGCAGAGACAAAATGCTTTGCTGTCCCTCATTGAGGTAGGCAAGCAAGCAGGGAAAGCTGAGAATCGGCTGTCCCAGGGGGGGTCCCTTTAAGCACAGACCTCAGATAGCCTCAGGCAGCAGCCACACAAAGTAACTCCTGACCTGATGCCCTGCCCGACCTGGTTCCGGCCAGCCTTAAATGCGATTCAGCGTCCACTCAGTGTGGATGCGCTATTTCGAAATAGCAAAACGCTATTTCGAAATGCATTTTGTGTGTAGACGCGTTATTTCGAAATAACTTATTTCAAATTAACTATTTCGAAATAACGCTGTAGTGTAGACATACCCTATGGTATTAGTGGTTTAAATTTTAGATGCAGTAGGATTTCTGTATTGCTCAAAAAACAAAAGAGAGGCTCTTTTTCATTTTGATATACCATTCATACATTTGATCTATTATTAATGTGCCTCTTACACTTTCAGTCTGAGAAAATAAAATCCATTTTCCATGTCCAGTTTTTTTCAGGTTAATGCAACTTTATGCTAGTGATCCTGTTTTTAAAAACAAATTGAATTAAGGTAAAGGAATGGGATTTGTTTAATTAAGGTGTAGTATGTGGGTGCTTCAAATCTATAAACATCTCAAATGCACATGCAGTTCTCTACTGAATTTATTAGTGGTTAGGTTACCGTCCCTTGAAAGATGGTTAAATATGTAAACTCTGCCTTGGGTAAATGTTTATTTACCTAGATTGACAGTGATCAGGGTAAAAAGCACTCAAGATAAGTGCCTCTTTAGCCAACTTTAATTTGTTGATGGATGGATTGATGGGAAGATGGTTAAAGAAATAACAGCATAGTTTCCTATAATGGAGATTTCTGTCTACTGGCATTTACAGTACCATTCGGCCTAATTATTCCTGATCCATCGCTGAGCAAACTTGCTCCCAGTGAGACAAATTGTCATTTCTTTTCTTTAAACAAAGATATGATGAGGTAAAATCAGGAATCATAAGAGCAAAGGATGATGAAATCATCTGCAAAGTTTATTAATAATAATCCATATTAATTAAAATGGTTTAATTGATTAATTAAAATAGTTATGAATTAGCTATGCATGCTATTACTCAATTTAGTATGGAAACAGATGGCTAATTGAATATTCTATGCTTTAGCTTTTTACATAGTTTCAGTAAAATAATGGTGAAATGGCACTACTATTACAGGGTACATCTACACAGCAACATTATTTTGAAATAACTACCGTTATCTCAAAATAACTTAGTCCGTAACTACACAGCAGGCAGTTATTTCAAAATAATGTTGAAATACTGTCAAGCTGGAGGACTTCTTACTCTGACTCCTGTAACCCTCATTATATGAGGAGGAAGGAAAGTCAGAGGAAGAGTGCTCTATTTCAAAATAAGCTATGCAATTGATATAGCTCAATTTGCACAGCTTATTTTGAGTTAAGCCCTGCTGTGTAGATGCACCCATAATATTGTAGTTTTAAAAGGTTCTATACTTTTCTTGTGGAAGTCTGTGAGAAAGTGTGGAAGTCAATGAGAGGAGGAACATGTGCGAAGTATGTTACTAAACCTGTAGAATACTACACTTGTATTACTACAGTTACTGTAAAACAAAAACAAACAAACAAAAAAAGCATAAAATCAATCACCAATGGAAGACAATGGCCCATATTATCTGGTCTAGCTGCAATGAGCTCATTGTAGAATCAATGAGCTTTATGTTGTACTACTGCTTCCCACAGTTTTAGGGACAGCTGGTCACTATCATGGCCCCCCAGCAACTTAGAGCAGCCTTGATTCTGTTTTAAGTGTAACCCCCTTTTTCCTCCCTGCGTTACTCGGGAGCAGGTCACACTCACAGTTGTGCCTGGATGCCTGATGGTCTTGACATAAAAGACCAATTATGTACCCCAGTGTACCCTGAGTACCCCAGTGGTGATGTTGTTTGGTTGGGGAAAACCTATCCACCCCCTTGCTGCAGTCCCTTGCTCATAAAGAATGTACAATGGCGGTGCCTCCACCTGGTTGGCCTCGTATATACACTTACTGGTGTGCCTTGAGAGCCTCCAGGAATAAACTCATTCCAGCAATAATCTGGATCTAATTCCAGAACAACAACTACAAATCATATACATCTAATAGATTATATTAAAATAAACAATCTTTACTTAACTTAAATAAACAGGGTTTAACAGATTAACAATGAATAACATTAACAAAGTGCACAACAATAATTGGAACTTATATAGCCAGAATTTGCACTGCCAATATTGATCCCACCCCAGAGTGTGCACACCCCTGGACTCAGAGTCCCAGACTCTTGCTTACGTGGGCATGCTTGAAGAACTGCAGCTGTAATGGAGATTCTCTGTAGGCAGTGTGTATGAGGGTCCAAGCTAGGCAGCAGCTCTGTCCCAGGCAGCACTTTCCCAAAAATGCCCAATTACTTACAGTCTCATGCTGTGCCTATCAGAAGCAGCCTTCTAGATCCCATTTCCAAAGGCATCTAGTACCAGTCTGTAGCTGCACTCCAACAGCCCCTGGACTGGATCAAACTCCTCCACAGCAGCCTGGCTCCCCTTCTGTTCCAAAATCCAAGGGCAGAGTCCCAGACTGCTATGCCTCTCTTCTCATGCACATGGAGCGACTCAGATCTCCCACACCAGAGTCACTTCCTTCCTGTTTTTCCCAAGGGCTCATGGGAATTGTAGTGTGTGAGGCTAGATTGCAGCACACAGGGTCTTCCCAGAAAATAAGCAGAGGCACCTTTAGTAAGGGGACTACATAAGTTACACACAACTGCCTAAACCATCTCATTTCCAAAGTGGCTGTTGATCACCTCCTGGAAAAAATCAGATCCTTTTAAAGTTGGACATCTGAAAAACAGAGTCACCCAAAATCTGTAGTGAGTACTGAAAATTAGGCCTATCTGTTATGCAATAAGTGTATCCTTAGAACCAAAATGTTTCCACTATTATTTTCATTGCTCTACAGAGCAGGAAGCACATGAATCAAAAAACAACTATAAAAGGGGGTTTGGATGTCATAGCAAGTAGGAAATGACCAAGACCCTTTCTTCTCTAGATGGCCAATTAAAATCCAGCCAAGGCTGAAATTGCTTCTGCCATTTCCATACTACTGTCCTGTTATCACTTCATTCAATCACATATGCAGTTCTTCGGCGCTGGGAGATTGTGTAAATTATATGTATGGTGAAATACCTAGCACAATCTGGAGGCCGTAAAAGAATATTATAATAAATAATAATATTGGCACATTGCTTGTATGTGAAATGATTCCGTTACCAGTTCATGTCTTAATGGGACTCATCAGCACAAACGCCCCAAACTGGAACTCTTAATAGGATCCACAGCAGAAAAGCTAAGGATTATGGGAATGAAACTTTCATCAAAGTTATGGGCCCCCTCTCCATGAAAACAATGGGCACCCTCCTTAGACTTAAGCTTCCACTGGGGAGCTGGGACCATTTGTGGAGTGCGAGTTGACTAACTCACTGCTGGTGCCTGTAACTTCTAACTCTGACTCCTGTAGCCCTCATTGTAGGAGGAGGAAGGGAAGGCGGAGGAAGAGTGCGCTGTTTCGAAATAAGTGCTGTGTAGATGCTGCCTATGTCGAAATAAGCTATTTCAAAATAAGATATACAATTGACGTAGCGTAATTTGTGTAGCTTATTTCGAGTTAAGCCCTGCAGTGTAGATGCACCCTTAGTCTTTGTGCTGGAATCTCCAAGGGAGTTGGGAAAATTTACTCTTCCAACCTGATGGCAGGCAGACGGGCTGGGGTTTTTGGATTACTGGCTCAGGGTAGTCAGAAATTCAGTGACAGCCTCCTTGTTCCTCCAATCCACATCCAAAACAAGCATACTGGCTTATTGTGGGGATGGCCTAGAGTCCCTTTCTATTACACAAAACGGTGCAAAGGAAAGGTCCTTTTGTGAAAAAACTCAGCTTGCAGGCCCTCTAAGCAGGGCTTTCTCCTGGTTCACCGCACCAGGATTGAAATTCATTGCCCTTGCACAGAAAAAGGACATCTTACTAATATTTGAAAATTCACGAGTGATGCTTTTCTTATTTATCACTCTCTTCCTCGATTATTCCAGACACTACACAGCATAAAAAATTGTGATTATAATGAGACAGCAACCACACCAATGGAGAACTTACCAATACATTTTTTTCAACCTATTCCGTAGTACAGATGAAGAAAATACTTCCCTGATGCCATTGTCTTGTCTCTTGCAAGTTCAGACAGTGAGGGAAGGTGGCGCTCGGGTTCCCAGTCATGTTTAGATGGGCGCTGCTCCTTTACCTATGTCTAAATAAGATCTGCTTGAGGTTGACTCTTTTGAATAGATCTGTACATTTGGAGTGTTTGATCAGGACAGCAATAATTAATAATAATTTGTTGGTAGGACACTCCTCTTCAGGGAGTTCAAATTATCATAGAATTGTAGAATACTAGAACTGGAAGGGATCTCAAAAAGTCAAGTCCAGTCCTCTACTATTAGAAAATCCATGTGAGACATCTTCTAAAGGCCCACTGAAGAGGCTCACGAGGACATTTCAAATGTTCTGTCTTTGCTAAGATCAAAGAGTAACATCAATTAAATATATGCCCTTGCAGGGTGGTGATGCAGCGAACTTATAGATCTTTTCTACATATCCCTCCAATGATTTGCCCTAAGCAAAAAGATTCTACAACTTAGAATTAAGGTTCAGCAATTACTAAGAATGACCTATTTTTATCTCCAGTGACAAGCCAATCAATGATAATGAAAGAGGCGCAAAGCCAGCAGTGGCACTGACAGTGTTGAATAGTGCTGCAATCAGAGAATGTGTCCATTTTCTTTCTCATATGCCCTGCATCCAGAAAAGGCAAACAAGCATCTAGGAAAAAGCTCTTTGTATATACAGGGATATTAATAACTAATTAGTGAAGTCAATGAATAGGATGCTTTAAACAGTTGCTTAAAACAGGCAGTATATTTAGATACAGAATTATGAATCTTCACTTCTACATTTGTCTTTTTTTTAGGACAAAGTGATCAAAAAGAAGGAAAAACATTTTAATTTACAAATGTTAACATGAAATTTTAAAAAGGGCTCTGATAATAAGGAGAGTCCCAGACAAGCTTTTCCATGCATGGATTTGATCAGGGCGCCTAGATCCCTCTTTAAGCACCTGATAAAAGTAACCTGATTTTTAGACTCTGCTAAGCTAAAATCATTAGAAATGGCCAGTGTCCAGCACCTCTGACAAAAATCACATCGTTCTGATTTTGGAGTCCCTGTCTCTGAACTGGGGGGACCTTTACAATGCTGCAGGGTCCCTCCTGCGTGCAGCTGATAGAAGTGACAGCATTGAAATGTGGCTTCAAAGCCCATCAAGTCTCAGGGTCAGTTCATAGGTATCTGACTTTAGGCATCCAAGTTTGAAATTTCAGACATTTATTTGTGACAGACTAAGTCCTTTCTATAAAATTATTGATGATTTTATGTCACAAATTCATCTGTCCTTTTCTAGGGAGTAAAGTATCTTTAGTTTCAGTTCATTTAAACTTTTGTTGTCTTTTTCCAACCAAACTGTAACTCACTATATTATTGGGAAATATGTTGTAGTTACTGTCTGTAGCTGTAGAGTACAAAAATGGACATCTCAAGTGACAGCATGAAAACAGTGAACCTGAGTGAAAGATAATTAGCTGAGGCAAGGACAAGTAAGTAAGTCTGTACACTCATAATTTACGTGGGATATTGTTATAGTTATTACCATGCAATTTAACAAGAATACACCAGAGCAATTTTCATATGTTAAAACATGCAGATGCACTCAGATATATATGAGAAAAGTCTCAGAACGCAAATCATCCAAAATAATCTAGAAATTTATTATAATAAACAGCACAATTAACACAGAGCTCACAGGGGATGAGCCTCCTCCATCTCAGATAATCCTAAGAGAAAATGAAGCATTAGTGAAACTTTAGTGTAGAAGTGGTAACCTCTGCACATTCATATGCACTGCAACAGACATCTTTTTATTGTAGAAATGTATCTTTCCTCTTCCATTTAGCATTCTGTGCACCCTTCGGAAAAGACTGCAGAAACCAGCAACAGCATTTTATTACAAAGCATGAGACCTCTTCTCCTTCTAAATAATCACCTTTAGATGTGGCATTTTATGTATTTATTTTTTGGCAGAGAAGACAATCTTGACTGACTTTAGTAAGCAGATACAGGAGTTTGGTGATTGTTTCCTATAAAAAAAGAAATCAAAATTGTAAACACACTTGCACTGTGTGCAATATTCATGATGGCGATCACTCCTTGCCAAGTATGATCATCTTTTATGGGAGTTGTGGACCCTCAGGTGTCTGATAAGGCTGATCCTTGAACCACAAGTTCTATTACAACGAGGATAGGTGTTTCCAGGTACATCAGAAGGCTGTTGACCATGACTAGAAGCCAGTCTCTCCTTCCTCCTGCACCTCTTCAGCATGTCGGCGGGCAAATTCAAAATGCGGGAGCCATTGCGTAGAACTTGTCTCCATTTGGAGTCATCCTGGGCTAGTGTCTCCCAAGCATCAACATCAATTTTGCACTTCTTTACATAATCCTTTAGCAAGTCCTTATAATGCTTTAGTTGTCCTCCCACATATCCTTCTTTCAGCTGAGAAAACGACCTGTTTAGGGAGGCAATGGTTTGGCATCCGAACAACGTGATCAGCATAGCAAAGTTGCTGATGGATCATCATTTCCTCGATACTGGTGGTCTTTGCCTCTTTTAGAACACTGACGTTAGTGCACCTGTCTTCCCATTTGATCTTCAAGATCTTGTGGAAGCAGCATTAGTGATACCTTTCAAGGACTTTGAAGTGATGTCTGTAGGTTGTCCAGGTTTCAGACACATACAATAGGATTGGGAGAATGCCGGCGTGATAGACAAGAAGTTTGGTGTCTGTTCAAATGTTGTGATCTTCAAAAACCCTGTGCCATAAACGAGCAAAGGCTGCACTGGCACAGCTCAGACGATGCTAGATTTCCACATCAATATCCTCCCCGGTTGAAAGACAACTTCCAAGGTAGAGAAAATGATAGACATTCTCCACTGCCTCTCCGTTGATTTTAACAGATGAGGCACATGGTACCTCATTTGGAGAGAGCTGATGGAGAACTTTGGTCTTCTTGATGTTGAGGGTGAGACTAAGACATGTGTAAGCATCAGCAAACACGTTCAAGATAACCTGAAGATCTTTCTTTCCCTCCATTCTGTAGATGATTTCAATGCCAGCTGGGAGCTTCCCAGTAATTAGGTAGAAATGATGGCAATAAAGATCACAAACATGTTTGGGGCGATGATACAGCCCTGTGTGACTCCTGTTTGTACTTTGAAAGGTTAATTCTGGGAGTCAGTGCTGCTCAGAACAGTTGCTTTCATTTTGTCATGATAAATACATGACACTGATGTATTTATCTGGACATCCCATCTTTGAAAGTACAGTCCAAAGGGCACAGCGATTCACTGAGTCAAAGGCTTTATTTAGATCAATAAAAGCCATATCCTGTGGTTGGTTTTGCGTCTGACCCTTTTCTTGCAGCTGCCGTGCAATGAAGATCATATCTGCAGTTCTGTGACATGGTAGGAAGCCACTCTGTGACTCTGGTAAAATTTCTTCTGACAGGGGCAGAAGATTGGTTGCAATCCGTACTAGAACTTTGCCTTCAACAGCAAGGAGAGAGATACCATGGTAGTTTCCACAGTGTGCTTTATCCCCTTTCTTAAAGGTGTAACAATCAAGACATCCCTCATTTCACTGGCTTTCTCCTCCTTCATCCAGATTTTAAGGATAAGCAAGCTAAACTGTTGAATTAACTCTGATCCACCATCTTTAAAGATTTCAGCAGGGATCCCATCTGGACCTGCTGCCTTGTTGTTCTCCATCTCCTTGATACCTCATGCAAATTGAGAGAGACCCCAAGCTCATTCCTAAAAGGTCGTTGGGGGATTTGTACAAGAACTTCATCTGCAACCATGGAATTACGATTAAGAAGATTTTCAAAATGTTCTTTCCAGTGAAAATTAATGACTTCATAGCCCTTCAAAAGTGTGGTTCCATCATTAAAACAAAGGAGGTTCATGCCATGACTGGCCCATAAACAGTGTTAATGGCACTAAAGAAACCACATGTATTATGGGTGTCCACAAAATGTTGGAGTTCTTGCACTCAGTACACCATTTGTTCTTGAATTTTTGGATTTTACGTTGGACTTCCACTTTCACCTTAGCATGGACTTTGCTCTTTGTATTGCAATTTATATCATCCTGCCAAGCATGAAATGTCATTCTCTTCTCATTGATGAGCTTCTCAATTTCAACATCATTCTCATCAAACCAGTCCTGATGCTGTCTGGTCTGGTAGCCTATGGCTTCCTGCTTCCTCACAGGTATTGATGATTGCTGCTTTCAGCTGGCTCCAGTGTTCCTCAATTTCTTCTGGAAACTCTGATGGAAGCTTTTCTTCTAAGGGTGTGTCTAGATAGTACCCTTCTGTCAGCATAAGCTACACAATTTGCGCTACGCAAATTGCATAGCTTAGTCCGAGTCTAGGTCGAAAGAGCTTATTTTGAAATTTGAAGCTGTGTAGACAACGCCAAGTTTCAAACTAAGGCACTATTCCGACAAATCCCTTAACCCTCATGGAACAAGGGTTACAGGCACGCCAGAATAGCGCGCCTGCTATTTCGGGAAATACGTGCCTGCTATTTTGGGAAATAGCAGGCTCTTTTAAAGACGCAGTGTTGCTATTTTGGGATACTTCCAGTATTCTGAAATAGCAACACAATCTAGACATACCCTAAGACTGCTTGGAAGTGATCATGCTTAATGGGGTCCTTCAGATCTTGAAACTTCAGCTTGCACCTGATCTGCTTCTTTGCAGCCCCCATTTGGGGGCAATCTTAATTTTCATTGTGGATTGAATGAAGCAATGATCAGTCCAGTAATCATCAGCATTTGTCATTGCTCTTGTGAGAAGTATGTCACTGCAATCTCAAGCACAAATTATGACATAGTTGAGAAAATGCCAGTGCTTTGAACGTGGGTATCTCTAAGATGTTTTGAACTTGTCCTTTTGGACAAGTTCAAAAAGGGTATTCATGATGGTAACTTCATGTTCAGCACACTTGGTCAGGAGCAGGATTCCATTTGAGTTGTTTTTGCCAACTCCTTCTTTCCCAATTTTTCCTTTCCACAGGTCTGAGTCTCGTCCAACACATGCATTGAAATCCCCCAGAAGAATGATCTTATCTTTTTTAGGGGTTTCTGATAAAATGGTTTCCAGTTGAGAGTAGAAATCTTCCTTTACATCCTCATCAGTGTCCATTGTTGGCGCATAGGCACTCGCAATAGTTATCTGTTGGTTCTTGGTGAGTCTCAATTGGAGTGTCATAAGCCGTTCATTGATGCCAACTGACAGCTCAGAGAGGCACCTTACAAGCTTGTTCTTAGTAGCAAAGCCTACTCCATATAATTGAGGTTCATCCAAAAACTTTCCCTTCCAGAAGTAGGTGTATCCTCCTTTCTTCGCCCTCACCTCTGCCGTTCATCAGCTCTTCTAGTTTCAGACAAGGCAGCAATATTGATGTTAAACCAATTCAATTCATGAACAATGATAGCTGTACATCCCTCTGGTCGGTCACTGTCTGAGTTGTCCATCCGGGTATATATCTTCCAGGTTCCAAAGTTAAAAAGGTTCTTACATTTTTTACCACTGGGGCAGTGATCTTGCTCGATGTGGCTATCCTGCCCAGAGGAGAAGAGGCAAGACTATTTTTAGGGCACTTTTTCTAACCCTCTCCCTATGTGGGGTGAGCAGAGTGGGTCCTAAAGAGGACTGCTATAACCTTCATATGCCTTCACAGCCATTGTAACATTGCATAATGGAGGTGAAACTGTTGTGTAGTTATCCTCTATCTGCTCGGCCGTTGAGGACTTTTTGGATCACACTTTGTCAGGAACTTCACCCTTGAATATTCTGCCATGGGTGACCCTAAGGGAGTACATGATCCAGGCAGCGTCACTCTCGGGAGTTATTGGAACACAAAAGCTTCTCCACCACTACAACGTGATGATCCACGGAGAGGAGCAATATTCATAGACTGACTGGCAATGCATGCCTTTCTTACATCAAACTTCCAAAATATTCTTGCCAGTAGTGGCTGTCTAAGAAAAGGTGAACATAATCCAAAAGATTCATCCATTTCTATAGTTCTCGCCTTAAATTGCTTGCAAGTATCCACATTCCAATTATATTTTAACACTAAACTGTTTTAATCATATGCCATCTTAGGGCAATTGCCACACTCACAAGAAAGGAAGCATCACCTGCTGATTAACCAGATTTCCATGACCCACAAACATGAAAGGAAGAAATCAGTCTCGGCTCAAACTATTTCTTCAGTTCCCATTTTTTCAGAAGGTGGATGTCTGTCTATTTATGCATATCCAGTGTGCCTTTGCATTTGCAAAGAATGCTGTATTGTCACCAGAATGGACACTGGAACACATGTAGTAATTTTTTATTGTCACTAATTTGGAGGTTGTGTGTGTCTTTGCTACAGTAGTTTATACCTACCATTCTGTGAGTATTTCCATCAACAGAATGGCACATCCGGTAAGTTTTGTCAGTCAGAGTATAAAATAGTGGATACCTGCTGATGCTTCATTTCTTTTAGCTCTCACTTAGATCTCAGACTTTATTTACTTTATTTGACTGGCCAATACATGAGGAGCTACGTAACAAGGTCTATTACACAGAGAGTCAGTTTGACAGTGAATATCTTTCAAAATTGTTGGCGGGAAAGTTGCCTACACGCTAATTATTCATGGTAGTATATTGCAAAAAGTGCATTTAGTTGAAAAAATTTAAAGCTTGAGTGCCTAGACACTATACTCCTTATTTAGGAACACTCATATCCTGGTTTAGAGAGGGACAAAGCTTCACTGATTTCAAGCTCAACATCACTGAAAAATCAGGCCACTGAATTAGATGACTAAATATAGATTTAGCAGCCTAATTTTCAGCAGTTACGTCTGAAGATATTGGTCTAAATTTAGAAAGATAGATCGCTATCAGGAGGTGGATGAATGTATCACATTCCCCAAAGACTTCTTGGTATTGTGGTGCTATGGAAAGCATCTCTCTCTCTCTCTCTCTCTTCTTTAAATTGTGTAGTCTCAGCAGTTTGGGGAGAAGTGAATTAAAGTCAAGGAAGACATCTCCCATAAGAAAACATTTAAGCACTACATGTGGTTTATTTTTTTCCTGGGCTCACAAAGTTATTTTCTCTTTGATCTGTTTTGTTATGTGAGTACATAACCCCTCTCCAAATTACATGTATCTGCGGATTTCAGGTATGTTTTTCATTCTGAGCCCAGCAAGCAAATGTGAGTGAGTGCACAACCTTTTCCAGGTGAGCCTAGATGCCCTTGTTGCACAGATTCTGAATCTCGGTGAATGATGTTTTCCCCCCAAATCCTTGCAAATTAAGTAAATGTTTGATTAGATCCCTATGTTTTATGAATCACATAAAAGGAAGCCCCTTACCTTATTCAGTGGCTCACTCTATATTGTTTTTCTAATGCTGTGCCAGTCCATGCTGAGGAATATTTTGCTTCTTTTTTTCTCCTGTTTGCTGAATCATGCCTAGAATCCATATTAGAAGTCAAGTGTAAAAGAGAGGAAGTTTTTGCTACAGGCAGCTGCTGTTGTCAATGCCCTTTCTTTCCCAGAAATAAAAATCACAAAAAAGCCTTCAAAATCTTTCTAGGCCTCTGCACTGTACCCATCAACTCTGCCTTCCCTCGAGTCAGTGAAAGGGCAGATCCTTCCCCAGGAGCAGTATTAACCCACCTGCAATATTTTTTAAAATCATGCTGTCTCCCCAGAACTATACTGGCATTTTGCTATCTCTAAAATGTTTCTGTATTCAGATTCTTCCATGCTCCCTGGTGTTGGCGTGATGTGTACTTTTTTTAATACCAGGAACTATATCTTCAGGATTACAACCAAAGAGCACACAAAGAGAAAAACAAGTCACTCCTTGGGCTTTCACACACTTGCAAGTGAAACTCAGAAAAAGGGAGTTGTGAAACAAGCTCTTGCCAGCTCAGCAGAGAAAAATAGTGTTAATATGCAGTAGTATGACAGGGATTTTAAATCAACATTGTATTGAACATTTGGGAATATTATGGTATAATCATAGATGAATTACTAAATTATGGGTGGGTGTTCCACCTATTCACTCTTACCTCAACAAAATATCATACTAATATTTCAGCACTTCTGAAATAGATGGCAAGACAGGTGAGTATACTCAGATAACAAACATTTATTAAATAGGAAAAAGCTTAAAAAACAACATACAGTCTGGTCGCACTTTATGTAGATGGTATCATGAGCTTTCATGGGCATGGTTCACACTCCGGTCATTGTTAGTCTTTAAAGTGCTACCACAATATTTGTTGTTTTCTAAGTTTTTCCTGTTACAGACTAACTTGGCTCCCCCTCTGAAGCATTTATTAAATATTTATACTTCAGTAGCACCTTAAATAATTTAATATATAAATTTCTGTAGCCACTTGATAACATAATGTCATTCCTCTTCCACAGAGTATCACCATCATTATCACTTTGCATCAGCGGGAGGTGCCAAAACATTTTTTGGCGAGCCACCTGACCTGTTTCTGGTGTTCTATGAAGTACAGGTTTCCAGTGTTTAACAATAGTGCTCTCTGTTTTTCTTAAAAACATATTTCTAGTTAGCTTGCTCAGACGAGTCTTTTAACTATTCAGGTCTCCATCTCAAGAGAACAATACTTATCTACATCTACAATAGTTGATGAAAGGTCATTGGTGACGATTACCCCCATTGGTTGTGCCATATAGGGCTCTGCCATCCTGTGAAGCAGCGTTTCAAGTGCCAAGTGATTTTCTGCGCGAAAATCAGAGTTTCATGCTTTATTGAGTTATATGTCTTTTTAAAACTTCAGAGACGGTCCATAAAGTAATATCTTATTTGTAGAGACGGAGTCACACAAAATATTTGGATGATTACAGCCCAGACTTTGGGTTATTGGAATTTTAGGAACAGATAGGACTTTTGAGGATTAGGTCCATTACTACACAGATACTTTCTTTATGTGACCTCCCCTCGTACACTGTCCTTGGAAAAAGTGCATTCCAGCTCTAGTTTATGACAGTCGACACACTCTGTCCTTTTGTGTATAGGCAATAACATCTTATTTATGCATTCAAGAGATGGGCAATTCCAAAAAGAGCAAGTGCCAAATAAAAATGCATAAATCAAGATCAAACTTGAAAATGTTTGTATTTAGTGATAATACAGCTAATATTAAAGAGCTACTGACAGGTCTGGGACATGTGAGTGCATTCCCCATGCTCACTGTCCTAGTTTGTCTGTCTGATGTTTGAAAATATTAAAAAAAGACTCTCACTTGCCTCTCTCTTTACCTCTTTCATTCTAATCTTCAGGCAGTTGTCAGAATTGGTAAGAAGCAGAAAGTCATCTGAGGAGCCCATTGATAGTGGCAGCTATCAGTCAAAGCAAAATGGTGGAACTTAAATGTATGTCATGTCTAAGTGATACTAGAGGATTGGTGCTCGGTAGTAAATGAAGAATGGAAATTCTGCTTTCTTGACGCAATATTGTTCACCATGCTCTGCTTTCCAAGGAACACTAACACTTCACCGAACAGACACCAGAGTTGCCTCTGATTCCTCATTCAGAAAACATCAGAGAGTGTTTGCAGACATCTGTCCCACAGTAGGAATTCTGGAGGTCATTTTCTTGAGGCTACAATTAGGGTGCATGTACACAGCACAGTTATTTTGAAATAACTGACATTATTTTGAAATAACAATATGAGTGTTTACACAGCAATTCCAGTATTTCGAAATAAATTCGAAATAACAGACAGCTTATTCCGACTTCTGTAAACCTCATTCCATGAGGAATAAAGCCTATTCCGAGATAGCTATTTTGAAATAGCAGTGCCTCCTGGGGCTCTAAATCAAGCTAGCACCTCCATATTGGGAAAGCCTGCCTCGGACTAATTTTGAGGTTTTCCTGTAGTGTAGACACGCTATTTCGAAATAGGATATTTCGGAGTATTCTGGAATAGCTTATTTCGAATAAGTGTGCAGTGTAGACATACCCTCATTTACAAAAGGAAGACAAAAGGCAAAGCCTTGTTATTTCTTTTTTGACAAATCTGGGGACCCATCTTGTTTCCAAGAAAGTCAAAAACAAAATTAATATTGACTTCAAGATCAGGAGGATTAGGCCATGAGGTCTGTGCCTCATTGTCTTACTTTTTAAATGATGAGCATGGTTCCTGGCTATTTACTAGCCTTTGGGGCTTTAACCACATGGCAAAGCTTCACCTATAGTGTAACTACTTCATAGTTATAGTTAAATGGTGTTTTTCTGTCTAAAACCCTGAGTTTAGATGAACAATTTCCCTGGGTTTTCAAACCACATTAAGAGAAAATTTCTTCTACTATACTTCAGTGCAGTTGTTGAGGAAGTAAGCTCAAATCCATGATGATCTATTCTTGGATATCTTTCTACATATTTTTGCTGTTTGTTACTTGCTTTAGTATTGTGTGTGTGTGTGTGTGTGTTGCTTTTACCTTTAACTGGTATATTATATAAACTGTCTAATACCTTCTAACTATGCAATATGACTTTGTTTTCTTTGCTAAAAATTAATTGGAAAAGAAAGAAACCGCCCTAAGAAAAATGTTCAACTCAGATGTAAAGGTATTTATTGGGTGTGGGAACTGCCAAATGGTTTGGGAAAATTACTCTTTGATGGCTTTTCTGTCTCTTTTGTTTGCCCTGAGAAGAGTTTAAGCTACCAATCTATGGCTTTTAGTCAAGCGGCTGGGTATATGAGGGCATAAGTACCAAGACAAATTAAGCTGGCATCTTTGTATTTAGTCACCTATAGGTCAGTTTTAAAGAGGCTGTTTTAAGGTTTTTCACTGTCTGGGAAAATCCCTCTTCAAATCTATGGAATACACGAAAGGGTTATGGGACTGTTTGGCTCAGTTTCAGAAGACAAACAATCTGAGAGGCACCTGCACATACCAGCTTCCACCAAAACATGGTATGTGCTGACTCCCATTTGTGCTCAACTGCTCCCACCACCTAAGAAACAAGCAAAGATAAAATGAATTTAAGGGACCAAAAGTAGCAGAGTGCCACCTACCGGCCAGTTTACAGCTACTTTTAAAGGCAACTAAACTGATCGCTGTAATGCTCCTCTATGACCATAGAGATACAGGACATCTATTAGCGTGCGTCTACACAGCACCATTATTTTGAAATAACTTAGTCCGCATCTACACAGCAGGCAGTTCTTTCGAAAGAGTGTTGAAATACTGTCAAGCTGGAGGACTTCTTACTCTGATTCCTGTAACCCTCATTGTACGAGGAGTAAGGGAAGTCAGAGGAAGAGTGCTCTATTTCGAAATAAGTACTGCGTAGACGCTCCCAGTTTTGAAATAAGCTATTTCAAAATAAGCTACGCAATTGACGTAGCTCAATTTGCATAGTTTCTTTCAAGTTAAGCCCTGTTGTATAGATGCACCCTTATTCATCAAAGGGCATGTCTACATTACAGCATTATTTGGAAATAACTTATGTTATTTTGAAATAACAAGGCGAGCATCCACAGAGCAAACCAAGGTATTGTATTCACTTTAGGGGAGCTTGCCTCAGACTAATTTCAAGGCTTCCCAGTAGTGTGGATGTGACATTTCAAAATAAACTAAAAAAATCCCCCAACAAATGGTCTGGTAGCACTTTATAGACTAACAAAACATGTAGATGGTATCATGAGCATTCATGGGCACATCCCACTTTTTCAGATGACTGGAATTTTGAGTTTGGGATGTGCAGACCCAAAATAAATAGGGGAGAAGGAAGAAGGGGGCAGGAGAAGAGAGAGAAAAAAAGGAAGGGGGTTAGGTTTTTTTTTCTCCTTCCCCCCTCTCCCTTCTCTCCTATTTATTTTGAGTCTGCACATCCTAAACTCAAAACTCCAGTCATCTGAAGAAGTGGGCTGTGCCCTCGAAAGCCCATGATACCATCTACATGTTTTGTTAGTCTATAAAGTGCTACCAGACTATTAGTTGTTTTTTAAGTTTAGTCTGTACAGACTAACTCGGCTACCCCCTGAAGCTATTTCAAAATAGTTAGTTTGGGAGTTATGATTTTGAAATAACTTAATTTGAAATACCCTTGTAGTGTAGACATACCCAAAATGAATGACTTAAAGGCAAGGAGTTTTATTCCACTGGAAAAATTTCTCTCTCTCTGGGTACGTCTACACTGCACCATTATTTTGAGATAAATAGTGTTATTTTGAAATAACAATGTGAGTGTCTACATAGCCATTCCATTATTTTGAAATAATTTTGAAATAATGGATGGCTTATTCTGAAATCTGTAAACCTCATTCTATGAAGAATAACATCTATTCCAAAATAGCTATTTCAAAATAAGGCGTGTTTAGATGCGCCACTGCTGCTATTTTGAAAGAGTCCCACATCAGGGTCATTCTAAGTTATTCCTCCCCAGTGCCTGTTGGGGTCTAAATCGAGATAGCACGTCTACATTGGGGAAGCCTGCTTTGGACTAATTTTGAGGCTTCCCTGCAGTGTAGACGTGCTATTTCAAAATAAGAGTGCAGTGCAGATGTACTGTCTTTCTCTCTCCCACCTCCCATAGTAGATATATTGAGCTAAATTGGAATCTTCATTCTCATTTTACTCAGGCAAAGCATGGATTGACTACTATAAGGCTACGTCTAGACTGCAAGCCTCTTTCGAAAAAAAGCGTCTAGACTACAACCAGTACTTTCAAAAAAGCAAGCCGCTTTTTCGAAAGAGAGCACCCAGGCAGTCTGGATGCTCTCTTTCGAAAAAGCACAGTTTGCATTACATAGCGCCTTTTTTCGAAAGAGCACTTTTGAAAAAAGGCGTTATTCCTCGTAAAACGAGGTTTTCCGCGGTTGAAAAAACTGCCACGTTCTTTTGATTTACTTTCGAAAGAACGCGGCAGCAGTCTAGATGTAGAGGAAGTTTTTTTGAAAAAAGGCCACTTTTTTCTAAAAAACCCTGTAGTCTAGACACACCCTAAGAGTTTTGACTGTGTACTGGGTGAGCAAGCATGAGGACTTCAGGATACTGCACACACTGAATTTTCTGCCAGGAGATTGTTACATATATCTCCTTAGTCAAAGAGCTGGATTTTGAACTTACTTTATAAAATAAGAACTAAGCTGAACCTTCAATCAGCATGCAAAGTGAACTGAAAAGTTTGAAAGAACTTGGCTTAGCTTGGTTTGTTTTAAAAGTTTTAACTTCTGAAAGCAGAAAGCAGTTTTCATAGGAAACTTCTGATTGCCAAAATCAAATAGTACTAGAAATGTTATGAGTACACCTGATTCTGCAAGCTTTCCAGATTCTAGAGGGCCCGATCCTCAGAAGATATAAGTCAATGCAGCTACATCAGTTTACAACATGGGCATGTCTACACTGGGGAGTTATTTCAACATAACTCTCCTTATTTCAAAATAAGGGGCTTGTTATTTCCAGATAATAACTCCTTCTTGTGAAAAGGAATAAGTTTATTTCAAAACAGCTATTTTGGAAGTTGTTATTATTATAACTTATTTTGAAATAACCTGGTAGTGCAGACACAGCCCAGGTGAGGATCTGTCAAATAGTGTTGATCAATGTTAATCAATTTCTCACATTTGGCAAGAAGCAAGGACAGTGATGCAATGTGCCTAAAGCCAATCTAATGCTAACGGATCAGTACCACTAGAGTTTGCTAAACTCCCACTAAGAAATTCTGCCTTGAAATGTGTCTTTCTGCTTTCCTGCTTTGCTCACCCAGGATTTTTATGACGCTGAAAACATCTTGGCTTTTCTGGTAAATGGCCTCTACTCCTGTCTGGTCTGAGAGTGCTGTTACCAATTTAGGTTTTGGTACAAAAACTGATAATACCCCTCATTGTATGCTGGGAATCCCACCTTTCCAACTGTGAACAATTTGTTCTGTTTATTACAAGATAACCAGTCTTTAAATCTGACCATTCTGATTACCATTTAATCATTTTCCAACCTCGTTTCTGAGGCTGCTATTACAGATGATGCTATTCACCTTCTGAAAGTTTCTAAGCCCAACTTTGTTATGACATGAAGCATTAACTCTAGGAAGATGAATGTATAATGGTTCCAAACTCATCTAGCAGTTGAAACAGGACAAAAATCACTATGACCTACGCAGGATCTAATTTATTCTTTCTCTTTCTCTATAGTGTTTTATTATTGAATCTTAGCAAAATAAAACTCAGCAATTCTGCAAAACTTAGGCTATGTCTACACTACGGGGGTTTTTCCGAAAAACGGCAGTTTTTCAAAAAAAAGCTTCACTTACATCTATACGGCAATTGCATTCTTTCAAAAAAAAAATTGAAAGAACAGAGGGGTTTTTCTGACATTGGTAAACCTCTTTCTATGAGGAAGAAGCCTTTTTCCAAAAGAGCTCTTTCGGAAAAAGGCGTGTGTGGACAGGGAAGAGGGAGTTCTTTCAAAAGGAGAGGAAAGAGGAAAAAGCACAGGTGCCCTGGTGGCCACTCCGTCCATAGTAATCACAGCTTACATGCGAGATAGCATCCATTCAGTGTGGATTCTATCGTTCGAAAAAGCAGATCGCTTTTTCGATGAGCTTTGGCAGTGTGGACACTCTCTTTCGCAAGTTTTTTTGGAAGGTCTCTTCTAGAAAAGCTTCTTCCAAAAGAAGCCTGTAGTCTAGTGAATCCTTTCCTAGTTAAGATTGAGAGGCCATTTGACTCCTCTGATACTCCTGACCGCATAAGCATTTCCTATTCCCACATCGGAGAAGAATTGCAATGGGAAATAAAAGTAGTGAGAATATCAGACTTGACAAAGATGATCTTCTCAGTTTACCTTCATTCAGCTATTGTAGTGTCTCCTGACTGTTCAAGTAGAAATTACTTGTTGAGCATGGGATTTGAGCAGCTTCCCAGTGTTTCCTTGGTGAGGGAACCAAATGAAATACAAATATTATATTAACTTAATATATTAAGATATTATGTGATATAATATTTGTATCTTGGCTAGTTGATGAATCAAATGACTTGCCATGTAAGAGCAATACAAATGCTCGCCAGAGCAATGAATTTTTCTAAGCACTGTCCCTAGGTAAATGATCAGAAGTGCAAATTTTTATCACTAAGTCTGAGCACAACACTCTGATGTCAGTTCTAAACACCTGCAACCAAAAGCTGCATCCTCTCAACCTGGCACTGCCACGTACTTACACCCACAAGAGCAGGTGGAGTGCAGCAAATATTGGTAGGTCTGCGTTGGGAGGGAGGCGAGCACATGCTCTTTCCAGGAGCCTCCTAAAGAAGTCTGTTGAAGTCTGTTTACTTGCTGCCACTGTACAGAGTCATGTATGGGAGTGCTGAGCCAACAGACACTGTACCTGGAACATATCTAGGCAGATACCCGCAGCAGATGCTAATGTGGCTTAGGAAAAGAGGTCATGAACAGAGAAATGTCAGTGTCTGCAAGAGTCTTAAGGGAGTCAGCTGCCAGGGAAAGGACAGACAGACACCCAGAAAGCTAGGAGGTAGTATTAGCAGCTTCCTTTTGCTGGGAAATCCAGTTTCTCTCTGAGGATCTGTGGGGCTAGGAGGCTGCACACCTGTCTCCTCTGCAGCATCCCAAATCCCTTCTCCAGATGGGAGTATTTGTTGGAAAAGGCATACTATACTGTGAGACTATTACTGTGGGGAGCAACACTACATAAGCATTTAATTTCTGATTTTACAAAAAGGGAAGCAGATATAGACTGGAGAATATAATGAAAACAAACACAATGCCTGTCTGAATAGACCTGTTTAGAAGCATTGTTTGAATAAAGCAGATGATCAGGAAATAGAGTGGAATTTCCTTATTATATCATTTTTATTGTGTATTGCAACAACTTTATTATTTCCCCAGGTTTTTACAAAGCATCCATCACCACTGTATCCAAGCAATTTATGCTGTACTACAGTCTACACATCTTGGCTGTGTCTACATTGGCGCGATCTTGCACAAAAGTGGCTGCTTTTGCGCAAAAACTTGCTGCCTGTCTACACTGGCCCTGAGTTCTTGCGCAAGTAAACTGACATTCTAATGTATGAAATCAGGGCTTCTTGTGCAAGAATTATGATGCTCCCACTCAGGAATAAGCCCTTTTGTGCAACTGTTTTTGTGCAAGAGGCCAGTGTAGACAGGCAACATGAATTTCTTGCGCAAGAAAGCCCTATGGTTAAAATGGCCATCAGAGCTTTCTTGCGCAAGAGAGTGTCTACCCTGGCATGGATGCTTTTACGCAAAAGCACATGCCAGTGTAGACGCTCTCTTCTGGAAGAGTTTTTGCACAAGAACTCTTCCGCAAAAGAGTTCTTGTGCAAGATCATGCCAGTGTAGACGTAGCCCTTGTGATTCCTGAAGCCATTTGATTAGTGTGTAGCTTGAATGTTATATTTCCATTTGGACATTAGGGGACTGATACTAAAAATAGAGGCTGTCGTAACTGTACTTAATAAATCACTTACATTAGCTCTACCTCAAGTCTGCATGGATATGACTGCAACACATACCTATAGGATATTCTCCAGTGTTTTTGTTTTACTTGTATTTTGAGTATGATATTTGCCACAAAGGTTTTTCACATGCTTGGCTAAGTAAGGAATCTTTATCCTGCTAAAACTAAAGATTTTAAAGCACACAGAAAAGGAATATATGTAGCAAAAAGACAGACAGTTTTTATCAAATATATATTTAATATAACTTTAGTAGAAAATGGCATGCATCTTCCGCTGAAACCTAAAAAGAAATAATAGGTCAGGTTCTGACGGATTAACTTGCATTCAATTAGCTTTATGCCGCAAGTTATTCAATGATAGTCAATGCAATGAGTCCTGGAACAGGCTGCAAATACACCAGAGTAACAGAATCTGCCCCTCATATAGACTTTGATGTATTGACACCATATTGTGGAAATGGAATACGCTCCCAGCTATTTCTTCTCTATCCATGGAGAGACTGAAATGTGTATCTAGAGAGCATAGTGATAGGCACGATGGAAAGATGAGAGATGCTTAGAGTGGTGCTGAGGGCAATCTCAGCTGATGGACCACAATCTCGTCCACAGCCACTCATCTTCTCTGTTCAGTACTGCATTAAATGATTTAGATACTAATTGTATCCTTGATATTAATGGTTCCAATCTTTGTGAAAGCTAAAGAGAAAATACACTTGAACAAGGTGAAAATGAATATATATATATATATATATATATATAAAATTTTCTGAAAGTATAGGTTCTGACTGACACACATTCTTCAGGTACCAGGATACATTCTTGCTTTGTATGGTCATAAAGAAAACCAAAGATTGTGATCATGTTTAACATTCCAAGACTTGTGTAACCACAACCATTTTCCTTCTACTCTAAAATACAGTTACAGGAGTAGATTTTCAGCAAGTGTAAATCAGAGTTGTTCCATTGAAATCAATTAAATTATGCTAGTTTATGGCAGCTGATCTGGTTTATGTATTCCTACGGCCTTGATTTAAAAAGAGAGAGAGAGAGAGAGAGAGAGAGAGAGAGACACCAGAGTTCTAAACACAGTTTGCATGCACGCATGTACATCTTTTCCCCATGCACGTGGACAGAAAGTGCTTATAGAATATCAAGTAGGTGTGTACAGAAGTGTATCTCAATCATCCACCTGTGTGTGCATATTCACCAATCGACTGTGTGTGTGCTTGTTGTAAATCTGGACACACACTAAAAGAGTATCTAGCATAACATATTAAAATAAAAAGTGAATTAGTGCCAACTCTAAATGGAAGGTATTTATCGCTAGTATTATGTTATTGCAAAGGTCAACTTACTTGGCAAAGGTAGTTCAACTCTTCCTTGCTCTCTGAAAGAATGGTTTCTAGAGGCATTCCTCATTCGGTAGTACCAACATCACTGCACCTAACAGACACTCACCTGAATAAAAATAAAGATTCATTTTCTTACGGTCTCAAAATATGCCCTACTGTAAAACTTCATAAACAATGAAACATGTATCTTTAGTTACTTGTGATGCCACCTACTGCACTTTTACCATCTGAACACAAATAATGAGATTTTTCTGATCTAGAATCTTTCAAACCGTTATAGTCGTGTCATGATTTACAAGATGATGATGAACTACAAAAGCTATTTCAATATGAAGTTGTTATAGAATTAAAAAAAAATCATTTATATAGCCAAAAAAATTTCTTTGGACTCAAGATATGATTCTGGTTCCTCTGAAGTCAATGAGAGTTTTGCCATTGACTCTGATGGGGCCAGGTTTTCATGAACAATAATTACTAAAACTGATTCCAAACTTCAGCTCCCTTTTGCAATGACACAGAGCACACTGTATCTGTAGCCAGAAAAAAAAAAAAAGGTGAGTCTGTAGCTGCTCTTTTCACTTTGTATATATTGTAACAAGCAGGCTGCTATAATGGGGATCAAGGGAGAGAAAAGGTAAGCAAAGATGTTTGTCCTGCAGCAAGAGAGATAGTTGTATATTGACAGGAAGTCTTAATACAGTTACAAAATTAAATGAAGGGCAATGAAAGAGGGACAGTCTGTCACCTAGTCACTTCTCCTTTTGTGAAGCCATATATAACACAAAGTTAATTAAACCTGCTACTCTGAGAAAAAGGAATGTTCCATTTGGTAAATTTAGAAACAGCTGGTTAGTTTTATCCATTACTTTTGTGCTAACATCAGTTGAGCTCATTCAACTCTCTCTTTTTATGAAGCTGTCCTTCCTATGCTACCTGATAGCTACTAATTGCTGCAACTACATTTCTGAATTGCAAATTTTCTGCACTGATAAAAACTTTGATTGCCTGTCAGCTACACATAAGGAAAAGATCACCAGTGCTAAATGAGGTGTTCCACGCTTGGATAATAATGCCTAATGAATTATTCAAAAAAGAATGCTTGAATGAAGCAAACAATTTGAAGGGTTACTAGCAGCCGTAACAGTTCAACAGCCAAAAGAACAAAAGTATCATCCTGAAAATTACACTAATGATTAAAAAATGTGTATTAATTCTACATTTGGAGAAAAAAAGAAATGCCAATCTGATTTTAAAGGTTAATCATTATTTTTCACTAATGCTTTAATCTCTAGGGAAAAAAACCCCTTACCAATATTTTGGGACTTACAGTATTATGACATAATATATTCATATAATTTCCCATGCATTAAAAACCCTGTTAATTTCAAATTTTATTTGAAAAGATAATCTGGAACCTAGCGCCCCATTC
Source organism: Pelochelys cantorii (assembly GCA_032595735.1). Classification (NCBI taxonomy): domain Eukaryota; kingdom Metazoa; phylum Chordata; order Testudines; family Trionychidae; genus Pelochelys; species Pelochelys cantorii. The sequence continues at coordinate 38,381,786 of CM064329.1, read as the reverse complement.
TAATGTTTATTAAAATCCCCGGGATTCTTTCTATTGACTTCAATGGATCTTGGATCAGGCCCCATTGGCAGCACAGTAACATCATATTTGCTGTTGCTTGGTGAAATCACGTGATTGATAGTAAGGGACTGCAGGGCAAGGCTTTGATATCAGCTACTCCTGTGTGAATTCAGATTATTGGAGTTATTCTATATTTCCACTTGTGTAAATGCAATCAGAAACTGGTCCTCAGAATGCATTTCTTGAAAATATTTTCTGAATCGGAGATGGGAGAAAACAGGAAAGTGTACAACAACAATAAAATAACTCTTACGGGAGTAAACATATTCAAATAACTACTGCAATTATTCATTCTTTCAAGCCTGAATTTGAATATATCTGGGGGGGAGGGGACTCGGACGTGAATTGCTGATGGGGATGGAAAATATTTTCTAAAAATGCCCCTAGCTAAAGAGAACAGAAAGAGAAGAAAAAAAATCCCCAATAAACTATGGGAATTTCACGAGTGTCCAATGCTGACACATTTGCAGCTTTCATAGAAAATATATTTCTACCACCAAAAGTGCTAATTTGTTTTGACAGATGCTCTTTAGTTGCCAGAAAACCGAGAACGAAATCCCAAGGAAAGTCTGATGCAAAATATTGTAATTAAAAATACGTAAAAGCATAATCACCATGATACCATCATTGGGGTTAATGTTTAAAAATGGCTCCATATTGCTATATTTAAAATCAAGAGGCATGAGATGCAGCATCATGCACAGAGGGGCCTTAAACTATAATACCATGTTAACAATTCTAAGACGGGATCTTTACAAGAAGTATGTATTAAAATGAAATCCAGTCAACTACTTAACTACCTTTGGTAAAGTTTTACAGCTATAAGCCTGTAGTATTAGTCTCCAATTAGTAATTTTATTATAAAGATGTTCAATGTCAAGATAACACTTCTTGTTTCTGGCAGTGACACTGAGTGGTGGGTAGAAGAAATGACTTCAGGAAAGCATAGCTGACCATCTGCTTAGGCCTGCTCACTCACTGATGATTAATCCTTTCCCTTGAGGACAATGTCTCCATGTGTTTCTCTTGCTGTCTTTTTGATGTTACAAAAAGAGGTTGATAAACACATTCAAGTCACAATTAAAAAACATTTTTACTGACCAGTTGCCACTGATGATATTATTAGACAGTTTTAGTCATTGTTGTAACAATGCATTTAGTGGTGTTGACGGGAAGTGAAGATGAAGTTTCTTTTTATGCGCCTCCTACCTATTTCTGTGTTTCTTAAGTGACATTTAAGATCTCCTAAATGCTTGCAAACAATCAGTTTGCAAGAAGACCATTGTGCTAATAGAAGGTTCAGGGTTTCACAATACAAGACAAAAATCCTGGAGGCAACATTTGTTTGGGCAATAATGTAATTTTTGAAGGGGGAACGTACAAGACATTTTCCAGGGATATTCTTCACTAGTTTTAGACCCAAATACATCACTGCCAAAATGGACATGATTGATTACCCCTTTAACTGAATAGGGTTAAAGCACAGTGGTTGTGGTATGTGGCTTATGAATTCAATGGAGTTATGTATGTGCCAGAAGATAATGGTGACACTACATAACTGTTATAAAAATATAATGAATACAATAGTATTGGACCTGATCCTGAACTATTTACTGTGTGAAAACTCACACTGAAACCAATATAGAGTGCTGCCTAACAAATGAAAGATCAGGCCCAGATGTGTAAGTACTTTCCACTCCTGAATGTGATCTGTGAAGTAACACTCTATATGGGCTACGTCTAGACTGCAGGCTTCTTTCAGAAGAAACTTTTCTGGAAGAGATCTTCCGAAAAAACTTCTTCCGCAAGAGAGCATCCACACTGCCAAAGCACATCGAAAAAGCGATTTGCTTTTTCAAAAGATAGTGTCCACACTGAATGGATGCTATCTCTCATGTAAGCTGTGATTACTATGGCTGGAGTGACCACCACGGCACCTGTGCTTTTTCCTCTTTCCTCTTCTTCCAAAAAAACTCCCTCTTCCCCGTCCACACGGGCCTTTTTCCGAAAGAGCTCTTCCACAAAAAGGCTTCTTCCTCATAGAAAGAGGTTTACCAATTTTGAAAAAAACCCTCTGTTCTTTCGATTTTTTTTCGAAAGAACATGATTGCAATGTGGAAGTAAGTGAAGATTTTTTGGAAAAAAGGCTGTTTTTCTGAAAAAAACTCCGTAGTGTAGACATAGCCTATGTGACAAACTATAACAGGCAAGAGGCGAGTGGCTGGGAGATGGAGGTGAAAAATCAGGCTATTTATTTACATCTGTAAATATGGATTTTAGAGCCTAACTTTAAGGGTCCAGGTATTGTCTTAAGTATTGTAAACTTTAATGCGGCCTCTGATTTTGTAGTCATAATTTTTTCATTACAAGTTAATTTGCAGCCGCAAGAAATAGGATTATGCACCCAGATATCTATCTAGATGATAGATTTACCCACCAACTGATTTGTGGGTGAATTTAGGGAGCTAAACATCTAACTTCTATCATTCACCTTTGCAATTCAATGAAGAGGCCAAATTACACCTCTGAAATTAGAAGTGGTTTTCAAAATGTAGTTCCAAATAATAATTTTTATTTTATAAGATACAGACTAACTAAGAGTCTCCTTTGTCATTTCCAGTCATATATCTGAATTGGTGGGTGTCCTTAAAGATATCAGGGGTCCTACAAAGGACTTTGAGATCTACAACATTGTATTGTAACTACATAGCTAGATGTTTCCGCACTACAAATACTCTGTCCTTTCAGTATCTAAGATACACATTAGAGTATAGGAGAGGGGTTACCTGAGTGAGTTTGTAATTGCACATTCCATATATGTGGCTTGTGGGAAACCACTCACTGGGTGCAGAACAATATGCTTTTGAACTGCAAGCAGATCTCCCAATGGCACACAAATCACAGCCATGTTTGGACAGCGAGACCATCTCAGGGTGGCTGGCCCTTGTAAACAAAGCAGGACATGAACCCAGTTTAGCCAATGAAGAGGCATGGTCATTGCTCCGGAGAGTTTAAATTATTCATGAGGGGAAGAGGAAGAGTGAAGGGTTAGTAGGTGGCTATTCAATGAAGGCTGGTGTAGACCTTGCTAGAGTAAAATTTAAACAGGTGTAATCCCTTGTCTTGAAGATCCTGGACAAGGATGGTGAAAGTAATCAAGTCAAAAGTTAAAGGAATAGTGACATATTTTCATAAATCACTTCATTTAAAAAAGTTGACATTCAAATCATATTCAAAGAGACTAAGTAGGTTTGAGTAGTCAAGAAAAAGTCACATAAGTGCTGCAATTTACATCATACTGAAAGTAAAACCAAAACTATATTAATGAATAAGAATACAGGACAAAAACATGGACTGCAGAAACAATTCTCCATGGGCTAGAGATGAACTAGATGACTTCGTAGGTTTATGACATTCATAATTTTGATGAGTCATATATAAAGATGTTATAACTAATTAGGGCATCAACAGAATATTATACATATCTCATTGCCCTTTGGTCTATTCAACGTTTGCTGCTATTATCATGTTCCTGGTCTATCGCTATGACAACGTAATTCTCTTCAAGTTCCTCCACTGGCTCCTTCTTCTAAGTGCATCACAATTAAACTTCTTCTTGTCCTCACATTTAAAGACCTAAACAACTTAGCCCCTCCTTGCATATCTGCTCTCATTTTAGAGATCTGATTTACTCTAGTCAAGGCTGGTGTGTCAAAGCTGTCTAAATCTCATTCAGGCCCTCTTTTTTTAATTTGTCACCTCGATATCAAGTACAACATGCATTATTTCACATTTTTACATAACAAATTTAATTTTCTATGTGTCAGCCCAATTACTGAGTCAATCTAAGTCAGGATGCATATTTCTTGCCAATTATTTTGTGCCCAGTATGCCTCATAATTTAGTATCATCAGCAAATGCTGTGAGTTTATAGTTGGTTGTTCTGTCCAGGTCATTTGTTTAATAAAAAAGTAGAAACAGTCCAAGTGTTAACTCCTAAGAAACACTCCCCTTTTATTGTGCAAAGAACCCAGAGCACATAAAGGTTTGTTTTCTTTAATCCATTTCTGTGTCCTCTTCTCGGGCCCTGTTAGATTAAGCTTCAGAAGCAGTTTGTCATATAGATCCTTATCAGAGATTTTCTGAAAACCTAGACAAAATATACCGTATGCACAGAAGTAATCTACTTTATAATGCCGAAGCTCATTAAAGAGGTCAATTAGCATTATTGCCTTTTCTAAACTCATTCTGGCAGCCTCAGGTTAGACTTGTGCTTTTTAGTGGAAGTAGAACGCAAAATGAGCTGGAGTTCCCAGGAGCTGAGCTCCTTTGCAGCAGAAATGGAGTACCAGCACTTTGGACTTATTAAGCGTGTCCGCTGCACCACTCAAACATAAAATATTGATGTCAGATTGAGAGAACAGAACTGAAAATGTAAGGAAATCATATCTGAAAAAAAAAAAGAAAAAAGAAATTGCAGTCCCAGAGCCACGTTGTCAAAGGGGAGATTGGCTTATAAATAGATGTCCCTTTCCCATTCTCTCCTGACTGATTTCAGCTTCTGATTACACAGGAGGCCTGCAGTTCTCACTTCTGTTCTACCATTTCTCCTGTTCTCTGCTTGCATGTCAGATCTGCACAGCAGCATTAGAGGAGATAGCTAGCCCCTTCTGGAGACTGATTTAAGGGCTTCTTTAAGCCACCTTCTAGGGCAAGTCTGAACCATTTGTTAAGAAAATAACCTCACAGTCCTTTCATCTGGCTCAAAGTTTTGCAGTATCTGTCCACAATGAAGTTCCCCTGGCAGCTGTAATGGTGGGACTGCTAGTGTAGAAACTGAGCCGTCAGCTGTTTTTACTCTGTCCTGTCTAGCTTTGCCTACATTAGTCCACATTATTGCTACTGGTAAACCTGCACCAGTGATCATATACATGGGCTAGACAGGGAAAACAAAACCAGTATTCTCTAAAGCTCTGCCCATGACTCAAGCTTCAACAAGTGTAACCAAGATCCCTTCCTGCAGGATGGAATATCTCTGCTTGTGCCCATTTTCTCCCCCGTTGCCACTCTCCATGGGCTAGGTCTACACTGAAAAGTTTTTGTGCAAAAACCTGTGACGCGTCCACACTTCAAATGCACTTTTGCACAAGTAAATCAACAGTAAAATGGCAGAACAGAGGGCTTTTTCCGGCATAGGTTAACCTCCTTTTACAAGGCATAACTCCCTTTTGCGCTACAGCTATTGCACAAAAAGGCAAGTGTGGATGCTCTTGAGCAAAAAACCCCTATGGAAAAAGCACAGGTGCTCTGATGGCCATTCTGTGACTGGCCATCAGAGTTTACTTGCTTAAGAGCATCCATACAGTGTGGACGCTCTCTTGCGCAAAAGCCCATCACTTTTATGATGTGCTTTGAGGTGTGGATGTGCTCTTGTACAAGAAGTTTTTGCGCAAAAACTCTTGCGCAAAAGGCTTCTTGCGCAAGAAGCATGTAGTGTAGACGTAGCCCATCTCATCTCCCTGCTGATCTTCCTGCTGTGTCAGGCTACGTCTACACTACAGAGTGTTTTCAGAAAAATGTCCGTTTTTCCGAAAAAACGTCACTTACGTCCACACTGCAATCGTGTTCTTTTGAAAAAAAATCAAAAGAACAAAGGGGTTTTTCTGACATTGGTAAACCTCCTTCGTTGAGGAAGAAGCCTTTTTCCAAAAGAGCTCTTTCGGAAAAAGGCGTGTGTGGATGGGGAAGAGGGAGTTCTTTCGAAAGAAGAGGAAAGAGGAAAAAGCACAGGTGCCCTGGTGGCCACTCCGTCCATAGTAATCACAGCTTACATGCGAGAGAGCATCCATTTAGTGTGGATTCTATCTTTCGAAAAAGCAGATTGCTTTTTCGATGCGCTTTGGCAGTGTGGATGCTCTCTTTCGGAAGAAGTTTTTTTGGAAGATCTCAGAGGTGAAAGGAAGAAAGAGAGAAATGGAAGTGGGGAGAAAAGCAGTAAGTGATCCTCAGGGCACTGTCCCCACTGTTAGAGGAAACAGAATGAGCAATAACCATGAAAAGAAAGGGAATCCCCCCTCCCACCCAGGAAAATCAGCAGCGTGGGGGAAATACATTAATACTTGTCAATTTCTATCTTTTTGTCCAACAACGTTATAATTTCCTGCTGGATTTCTGTCTTGCTCTTATTATTTGAGAAGCGTTTCCCAACACATTGCATCCCCTCCATTCATGGCTTCCATTCCTTTCTCACCGTTTCACTTGTTTACTATTGCTAGACTCTCCTCAGTATGTTTTCAGTTTTACTGAATTTCATTTCTGGTTTTCTTCTTCCATTCTTGTTTTATATATTCATCAGTATTACAGATGAGCAAATTTCTATTTGCAGATTTACATCAACACATTTTTTACATGTTACGATCTAGGTTGTCCAGCATCTTATTACTTTATGATAAGTGGTATCTTCTGTAATGGTACTGGAGTTAATTTTTATCCATTCCTTTCCTATCCCTTTAAAGTTAGCTCATCTGAAATAATGAATTATTGTCCTGGCAATTGTTAGTTTGGATTTATTAGTTTTGATCTCTAGGTTAATTTCATGCGTAATCATATTACAGTTACTCGCATTTAGAGGCTCTATTAATTCTGATTTATTGTCAGTTTCTTACCTATTAATTACAACCCAGTCGGGACATACATGTTATTGAATGGGTCTTGCACATACAGAAGTGAAGCAGAATTTTCACAAGCAAATTGTTACAGTACTTCCTTCACACCACACATTTTAAGGAGCTCCCAATTTAGTAAGATAATCTCCCATTATGGCATATCATACATACTGTAATATTCATAACAATACTCAGGTTGTTTCCTAGAACTAGGTTTAAATACGCACTAGAAAAGGTATTATTGAGAATAGTCCCCTCTTGCTGCGTGATGGACTAGGTGATTTAGGTAATTTTCATGGCCAATTTCTATGATTCTTTGGTAACCTATATTTTTAAGGCACAATCCCCCAATCTGATTCACACAAATGGACCCTTACACCCAGTGCTGGCTTGTACTGACAACCTGTACAGGTCCAGGGATGTGTATACCTAAATCCAGTTGCAAGCTTGGGGCCTCAGATGCAAACTGTTCAGTTAACACACACAGTGGATAACTCAAATTCATTTACAATGATTCCCCAATTAGCTATGCCAAGCTTATTCCCAAAGGAGCTAAGTGTTATCAATGGCATTTTTTAGTTTTGCTAAAATCCTTGAATAGCCTATACAGTTTAGAGAACTGGGCATATAGAACAGAGATGTAGTTGAGGATTCACAATGATCATGAAGCAGCCAGTCATCAGATTCAGTGTGCATGGAGAAAAGATTCACCCCAAAGACAGAGCAGATGCTAAGTGGCTGACAGTGAAGCATGGAGATATTTGCTGGCTATCACAAGCAAAAGGCAAGTGACCCTACAAATGGGTAAGAAAGCAAGACAAAAATCTATCATTTCCTGGGCACAGTCAAGCAGAGTAGCTGGGGCCATGCTGACCATTTTGCAAGAAAGGAGATAGAACAATAGCAGAGAGATCCCTAGACCAAGGGTGCATGAAAGGCCGTCAGCAAACCAGATGGGACTGGTCCACTTTGCAGGAGGCTATATGGTGATAGCTACCTAATCCAAGGCTGTTTGTGTTATTCTGGCAGCGGTGTTGATTTTAAATGTGCATTGTGTGCACAAACATGGTGTATATACACTGTTTGTGGTGCAGAGACCAAGTCTGCGTTAAGAGGGAACAGACCAGAAAGTTCATCTTAATTTTCTATGACTCATCAGAAAAGATCTGAGAGATGGGAATTATTTCAATATCATATGCCATTTCTGACCATGGTATTTAACTAAAAACTATGAGTTTATTTTGGCCAGGTGAACTTCCTGCCCAATACAAGCTGCATCTGCACAGTAGCAATAGATGCACCAGGGAACATGGCTGCAGTTTGGCAAGCTGGCTGCAAACCCACTCTCCCAGTGGGGTGAGAGTCAGGCAGTGCAACCCAATGAAGTGGGCGAGGTCTCTCGGAAGCAGGTGGGGCTAGCTAGCTAAGAGATAAACCTACTGACTGCATCTCTTTGGAAGCCTCTGCCTTGGAATCTCCTATGGCCACAAAATGAACCTCCTCCTCCTCCTCTCAGCAGAGTCCTCAGGGAAGAGGGGCAGCAATACCATCACCTGCTCTCTTCTGGGGTGGGTTTTATGTCTCCATCAGTAAAACTGCCCCTTTCAGACACACAAGGGCTGTAAATGTCCCTCCCCTGTGTGCATGGTGGTAAATCTGGCACTTTATATTAGACAGATTCTATTTTGCATCTTTATTTATTAAAACGCCGTATTTCAATGTAAAGCATTCACAGCATTATTTCTTTTCCTGATGATTCATGTACTAACGCATGGTTTTGATTATGAAAGTGATCATCTAAACCAGCACACTGTTGAGACATAACTGCACAGATATGCCAGCAGCAGAATTTTCTTCTCGTATTGTTGAGCCAGGTGATACAACAACATAATTTCAGACTACAGTATTACTTCCAGTTCCCAAACAGCTTCAGACACAGAAAAGAGCAGCATTTGGATGTACGGAGGGACTGCAGGTAAATCCTCAGCTCTCAGGATGGGGCCAGATTTTCAAAGCATTAGGTGCTGAATACTTTTGAAAATCTGGCCCTCTAAATCTTCACTTTCCACAATGCTCATGTATAATTTATTGATGTAAAAATAATACTCGGAGACAATAAAAACAGCGATTACTCTCTAACACACTCTGTTTGGGAACCAACTAACTAAAGGCATCCTATGAGTAGCACTTGCCAGTACCATATGCATTAAAGGAAAGTGCTATGTAGATCAAATGAAGGCTCACCTGCTAGGCAGCATATGTTCTGCTGCTGTCAAACCCAAGGGCTTTGTACAGGAATGAGACAGATGCGTATCTAACCTTCTGCATCATTCTGAAAGATCACATCAGAGTCCACAAATTTAGAGTGAAATAAAGTAACATTTTTACAGAAGTTTGCTAGGATTCAAGGCTATCGGATGTAGTTTTGCTTTCCTACCAGCTATGCAAAGCTTTATTACATTTTCTTAAAGTGACACCTTGGAATTCCCTTCCCGCATACCAACTCTGCGATACAAGAGGCTGAGTGAATTGTAAACTTTTACAACAGATTTACATGTTATAGGTTTTAATACCCTCTCCATTCTTAAATGTATTCAAGAGGACAGTGCTTAGCTGTATCTGACAGAAATTATTCTGGACATGTCCTATTCTCAGACGTGTCATTTGTTGTACTTCATAATTATCTGTGTCCCTTAAAATTGATTTTTCTTTCTCAGTCTACTCTAGTTATTATTCCAAAATATTAGCTCAATAAGTTACTTAATAATATGTTTGCATTTACTCCACTGCTTGGTCTGTTAGAGAATTTGTTTCTTCACATGCACACACTAAACAATGGGAAAGACATTCAGCGCATGAGCAAAACCACCTGGGGCTTTGGCTCACTGATATACTTGTTGGCTATGACCCCATGTCACCTTGTCCCACACTGCTGCATGGTTTGTGCCTGTCCAATGTATGGGTGCACAATGCAGCAATATAGATGGGAGGAGACTCCTGGCCTCAACGCTGTTGAACACACCACCACAACAATACACACACACACACACACACACACACACACACACACACACACACCCCGCCACCACCACCATCACTACCACTACTTGAAGAGCTTCTGGAAATATGCACAAAGTGCAGAGAAGTTTCATGGACCAGTCAAACACTAGTCAGATAACACTGTGGGCCAGATCCCCAAGTCCTGCTGAGATCTCTGTGTGCAAAAAACCCCTTTTCCACACGATCCTTATACCTCAAAAAAGGAGGTATACTGATCTTGCGGAAAGAGTTTCTGCGCAAAAAGAAAATGTCCACACTGCTTGTTTTTGCGCAAAAACCCCAGCACAAAAATGGATTGGCAGAAAATATGCAAATGAGATTGCGACTCATGCAAATGAGTCCCTCATTAGCATATTTCTTGCTGAGAAAACGCGTAGTGTAGATGTAGCCTAAGAATACAGAAGGCAGCAGCGTTGCAATAGTTTAGAAACAATTCCCTGAAATTCATTGAAAATATCCTTGTGATCTTGAAATGTAATAATCCTTTACACTCCAATCAATGACCTCCTTTCCAGAAGCAGGCTTTCCATCACAAGGCACTCTCTGCACCTTTTTACATATTCCATGCTCCAGTTGCTCGCTCAAGTCCTTTATTTCAACTAAATTTCTATTGCTACTGTGGTGGCAATAGGGTGTCATTTTGAAAAGAAGTGTGGGATGGAACGGAGCTGCAGTAATCTGCTTGAAATCTTGTGTTGAGGAGTTTCTGTGAAACATGGATAACTTCCATTTCACAGTTCCATATGCTGCCGATGCCAATGAACTTTGGAGCTGCTTCTATGGCAGCTTGAACAAGCCATAGTTTCTGCTGTGGTAATCCAGCCTGGACTGGCTGCCTGTCTTCTATAAAAATGAGACAGTGGACTAAGGAAACAACATGAAATGATTATTACTCCAACACATTACAGGTCAGATTAACCTCTGCATTAGGGGAGCCCCTTAAAGCTAAAACTGCCAGCCACAACAAGGGTCTTTGGTAGCATAGGAGTTGCCTTGGAGAAGTAGCCAGGGAAAGGAGCATGGTGGGGTTTCCCTATATGCCAGCATTCTCTGGCTTTCCCTTGTATGCAGGACAGGGTGGCACCAGCTACAAGTTAGTGCTAGTCAAAGGCAAGTATAACGTGTGCCATGTGACCATTCCAATGACTCAAAGTAGCCCCAGCAAAAGAGGTGGCTTACTACCTCTTTTATACCCTGCTCCTGTATTCCACAGAGCACTCCTTCGCCAGAGGTGAGCACTGCAGCCAATATAAGTCATTCCCAGTGAGACGTCCAGTTCTATTTATGTCCAGCTGAAACCAGCAGTTACTTCACAGAGGTCACTAAGTAGCCAATAGATATTAAAAATGGAGAGTTGTTGTGACTGAAAATACACTTGAAATGCCAACATAGAAGCAAATGCCTTGGTATTCCACTAACTTTCCCTCAAGCCCCCCAGTCACCCACAATATCAAGTCTCAAAGCAAGTGAATGTAACATAAAATCAAGTCAATGCCAGGCTAAGCTGCAAGGTCTCTGTTTGGTTAATTACAGTTTCCTGATATATTTAACCTTGAAGATGTAAGGATTATGCAGCGATTGAGTTGAAAGGTGATGTTTAAGAAGCGACAATTTCTTTATTATATGGTATGACAAAGAATTAGAGATGGGTGGGTAATGAAGTGCCCTATATAACCAGATGAACCACTAAAATGCCTGCAGATAACCTGCCTTGTATCAAATAAATGTAGAATAATTTACATCATTTGCAAGAGTCCTTTAAAGAACACCCTACAAAAACATGAGGGAAAGGAAGAAAGACGGGAATGATAAAAATGTGAAGAATGGCTAATTATGCTGTGGACTTTATCTCTCTGTCTGACATTCTTTCTCACTCTTCTCCAACTCAAGTCATGGGCATGTACCGTAGTGTACTTATGAATCAACATGTAGAGAGAGATAATTGTCTGCATCAGCCGGCATTAATCTTCTTCCACAACAGAATCCGAGGGAGTTGAAGCTATTATTCTCACTTTCTGCTCTGAGTCACCATCGGAAAGGAGGCTATCTCTGAAACCCTTTTTTCAAATGGGATCTATATTGCCTGGGCTAGATGGATAGAAATGGCATAGCTTTTTAAAAGTTCTATAGGACTCGTTGGCTTACAGCTATAGCTCTGGCTTTTTGGTGTGTTCTCAGTTCATTCAGTGGAAGAACCATAATTGGAAGAAAGGACAGTGAGATTATGCTGCTGTTCCAATCTTCTCATCTGTCTGTTTCTTATCTCCACCTTTCAGCTCACCTAAGCGACTACGGCTAAAATGATTTCTCTCTCCTGCCACTATGAATACATTGCCTGTCAAGTCCCTTCACTAGCTCCCCCACACTTTCTCAATATCATCAAACATCTCATCCTTATGTTCAAAGCACCAGAAAACACCATCTCACTACAGCTCTTCTCTCATTTTCTCCTGCCCCCTTTCAGTGGCATATGCTGATTTGAGACCTCCTTCCTGAACACCCAATTTTGTATCCTTTTTTACTCTTGTCTTCAGATCTTCTTCAGTTGGCCACCCCATACTTAAAACATCCTTCACTTCCTCGTTCACGGCTATGTCTACACTGCACAGTTATTTTGGAATAAGCTATTCCGGAATAGTTATTCTGAAATAGCTTATTTCGAAATAGCACTTCTACACTGCAGGGAAACCTCAAAATTAGTCCGAGGCAGGCTTCCCTAATGTAGACATGCTATATCGATTTAGTGCCCCAAGAGGAATAACTTAGAATGGCCCTGATGAGGGGCTATTTCGTAAAACAGAAGTGGAACATCTACACAGCCCCTTTTCCAAAATAACTATTTTGGAATAGGTGTTATTCTTTGTAGAATGAGGTTTACAGAAGTTGGAATAAGCTGTCCATTATTTCGAAATTATTTCAAAATAACGGAATTGCTGTGTAGATGCTTGCGTAGTTATTTCGGAATAACAGCCCTTATTCTGAAATAACTTTGCTGTGTAGATACACCCCAAGTGACCTCTCTCTTTCTCTCCATTTAAATCAAGTTATCTGGGCACCTGGATTTTGCCAGACACAGCCCACTGCTCCCAGAAATGTCTTCAGCCAAACGCAGATAATTCCTGTCAGAAATATGAACAGTCAGTATGGTTTGAAGGTGTTCAAAGCTGTGACAGGGCACATACATGCAAAAATGGGTGGATCAGTGACCTGACCTTTCAGGCCCCAATCCATACCAGCCTTTCTGAGGCTCCACAGCACAGAACTCTTGAAAAGTGCCTGGTGAAGGTGGGGAGTCAACACTACTTTTCCTAAACCAAAGCTTTTCTGGAATATGAATTCCCTGGAGCTGTGAAAACCATCCTGCATTTGGCATATACAGAAAGCTATCTTTCACCCTCAGTGTGATGACAAGTGAATAAATAGAGAATGCATAGCCAGCCCAGCAAATCTTATTGTGACTCTTAATGGTTGCCACCAATCTATTTTACATGGCGATCAGAGAGCATATCATCTTTTGTCTTCAGGACCTTATACTGAGCACATTGCCCTAGTATCTGAGTGCCTTCACCAGTTAACCACCGCCGTTCACAACTCGCTTTCCAGACATTAGACTTCCCACTTATTTTGTCCTCTGATGAAATTGTCTAGGGGCATAGTGTTTGCATCAGACTGATCCTTGTGCCTCCATTTTGCTGTGGAGCTTGAAAAATGTTAAGAGCTGCTCCACTTTTACTAAACTCTTTTCTCCCCCAAACGTATTCTCAGCTGTGGCTGTGGGAATGGCATGCAGATCCTCCCTCCCTCTGCCAAAGAACAGGGCTCAGACTGCTACAGGGATCATCCAAAAGCCACAGGAGGTTGTTGGATGGGGGAGGCTGTATTATGATATTTATGGTAGCAAATATATATTTACAAACACAAGCTGGCAGTCAGCTCCCAATAGGCTCCCCATCAGAGGTGCTGAGCACGAGCTATTTGACTCCAGTGGGGAATGGGCTTGCACTCCTGAAATGGTTCTCATTTTAGCAGGTTATGGACGGAAGAATTTGTATAGCTTAGGCATTATCCTGGCCTTACTCCTTTTGGCCCAAATGCTGCTGCTTTTTTGAGCTTTATCTGAAGACAAGCCAATCTAGACCTAAGCACATTTTGGAGTCTGGACAAATCTCAAAGAGCATCACTTAAGCCCTTCATTCAACATCACACTTCACTTAAGTGACTTTTCAGAGCTCAGCATGTACTGAACTGACTGGAGGATTTTATCCTTACTTTGAAATAATCTTCCCTTTTGTGACACCAACTAGACTTGAAATGCTGCGAATGTGCTGACAGAAGAGATACCAGAGAACAGTTTTTAAAAGTGGCCAAGGACTCTGTAGGTCCGGAGGTGGGTTTTTTTTCAGCATGGGAAGAGCTAGTGGACATTTAAAACATGATGGAAAAATTCCAGAGGACATAGAAGATTTTGTGGGGTTTGAGGGACTCTCCAACATGAAAGGTAACATATTTTGTGTAGGCTGGAGGGGACAGGAGCTGATGGACAGGATGACAGCCCTATAGTAGTAATAAGGGTGGCAATCTGCACCACTGGGATGTGGGGAAAGGAATGAAATGAGAAAGGTAAATGAAGCGGAGTATTGAAGCAGGCAGAGGCCCCAACATCAGCCACACAGAAGCATTATGGAGTCTCATAAGATCCCCTGAGTTTTACATTGAAGAGAAGTGACAAAATCATCAGGAGAGAAATGAGAATGACCAGCAGAAGCCCGAGGAGGAACAGCGTGAGAAGGGAGTCAAAAACACTAAAGAGCTGCCCGAGGTTAGTACTACTGAACTACAAATTATAAAGAGAAACATACAAGACTGCCTTAAAGATAAACTGTGACGCTTGGGCAAGAGAAGGAGCAGAAGGGAAATCTTTGCAAGGCCCAATCATAACCAAAATGTAAGGCTTAAATAACACAATTACATTGTGAAGCCAAGCATTTGAAAAGCAGCTTCTACATTTACCTGCACATGACGGTGTTTGTGATTCTGTGCTTGTCCTGTACTGTTTGAGGCAACTATGATATTTTCAGCTGTTGCAGAATAAGCAGGAAGTCTTAAATTCAGGCCTTCACAGTTTCACAGGTTTTTTTAAAAAATAAATTATACTGATTTCCCAAGGATTGTGTTTTACAATGTAATCTATTTTTAAATCAAGAACCTCTCTGCTTCTCGGTTTGCAAAACAAAAATCCAACTGTGCTTTTACAAAGCCAAGCACATACTGGGTTGCCCACCTCTTAACTGTATTCTTGGAAAAGTCATTTCACTACCAATAAAGGGTTTCTAGGATGCTATTTTCTAGAGAAATATGGACACAAGGCCACAATCCTTGCAGTTATGTAACGGCAGCTGAAGTCAAAGGGTGTCTTATCGGGCTCAGCACTGCAGAATTGGGCCCCCTAGATGGTCATATTCAGTAGACAGTTTGTTCAGTTTGTATTCCCTATGGTTATATGTTGGAATTTATCCTACTTCTCATTTGAATCATGTACCCATTACTCACTTAGCTTTATTACATCCTTAATTATGACCTTTTGGTTAGAAATTAATAAGTGGTATAATTTTACTTTAAGAAATATGCCAGGGCTCAACTACCAACATCTCTAGATTTCACAGAAATTGCAGGGATCATAGAAATTTAAACTTGATAATTACCTCAATATTTCAAGTCAGATAGTCTCTATATAAAATAATTACGGGTTGTTGTTTTTCCAAATTCACTTTGCATGATTATTGTAGGTTACAGTAGGTTATGTTGTGTGGTGTTACACAAGCTGGTGAAGTACAATGTTCTTTAATACAAGATTATTCAACACGACATGCCATTAATTGATGGCGGATTGTGCCTAGAGACTTCGAGAGGCACCCCTTTTCACCTTGGTACAAATACGTAAAATATCTGGATCCATATTTTCCCACCATAGAATGCCCAGCTCAGTTTTTTTAATTCTGTTTAGAAGCTGCAATGCCTATTCTCTAGTGGACTGTTAGGTCTCTTTCCTGATGGTACTAGCAATGATGCAAGGATTGTGTAGGCACAATATAAAGGTCACAAGCAATTACTATATCCTCTGTGTGCTTCTTGCATTAAACCTTCAACAATTCATCTCTGTATTATTCATGTGGAATTTTTTTGTTATCATATGTTATTTTCCCTCAGATTACATTTTCTCATACATACCGCACCTTTATGATTATTTAAGCAATGGGACCAGTACCTGCTGAGGTTTCTTTTCTCAATTTAAAAAGAGAAGATAATTGGAAATTCAAAAGAAGAATTTTTAATAGTACCAGATAACGCAATGGACATTTTCTCAAAATGCCAATGCAGGGGTTTTTCTTTTGTAAAAATTAAAAACAAAGGAAAAAATAACTTGGCATGATTTCTATCATGTTGATCCTTTTGGGTTCTCAAAAGTTACGACTCACAGAAAGTCTGGATTCATGCTTACTTCTACTCCTCATTAAGTCAGTTGTAGTTGAATTGCTGGTAAAGCAGGCTGCTGATACAGTAAGTGGGCATGCTGAATAAAAAATGTATCACAGCTGTACCTGCACTTGTCAGAGAGCCAGCCTGCTTTTTGCCAGTCTGTTCTCCACTGCTTCCTGGTCATAACCCATCTGTTTCTGAATTTATAAAATGCTGAAGAACACAAATATCTGAACCTATTATAGGTAATATGCTTCAATTAAATTCTGATTGTGGAGCTGTGCTTAACAGCGAAACATTGCTAATGTATCTCTTTCAAACCTGTCAATAAAATAGACACCAATCCATAGAAATTTCTGAAGCATTTAGAGTCCTTTCCACACAGAAGCTTCTACATATGGTAAACTTGTCCAATATACTTCCAGTTGAAAAGCAAAACCACACCAAAACACACCCAATAGAGTAAGGTAGGCTATTAAAACATTAGCCAAGAAATTGCATCCCCCGTGAGATCCCAAAGCAGGCAGACCTAAAAGTACCAGACAGTTATTAATCTGACACTTACTTGTAAGTAAAAGAGTACTTTACTTTTCAATTTGATTAATTGATACCACATACAGAAATAATGTGGCTAATGAAAGTTTACCTTGTGCATGCACATTTTCCAGTGGAGGTGAAACGCTCAACTTTGCAAGGTCAGTTTCATAAGATATAAGAATTAGAGGAACTCAGCAGGCCATCGATAACTGATTTAATAGGAACAGACTTTAACTAGAGAAAGTAGGTGAGGGATATATCCCCAGGATATTTGCTGAGAATACCTACAGTACCTATGATTAAACTATCTGTCCTCTGGATGTCATCATTGCTCTTTTTATATGCTGTTGGTTGAAAGTGCATTTATGTAGAAGATAACCGCAATTCTAAGGAAGCAGGTTTTGGTGCATTATTTTTGGTACTTCAGTGCTTCTCTAATTAAAATTCAATACACAAGAGTGTGGTCAGATCATTACTATCTATAATGCATTTTGAATCGTGCTCTATAATATATTGTGACATGAATTCACATCTTTGCTTCAAGAAGCACTTTCTGTCTCTTTGCAGCTGAGACACCCCTGTCAATCAACAACACTGTTTGCAAAAATCTTCTTTATGTTAAGCCAGGATTTAAAAATTCAAAATAATTTTGATTTTGAGGGGAAGAAATATTTAAAGCACGTGGAACACAGCAAAAGACAAAGTTTAGTTAGAAGAAAAAAAGAAATTCAGAACCTGGTGACATCTATTTCAGTGCAACTAGATCAGACCCAAGACATCTGATGGATTTCCACAAAAGATGAATAAGAAAATAGGCAAAGTCATGGCAGCTGTAGTAATTTGGCTACCTTTCTACAGGATCTTTGATAATTTGTTACAGAAAAAGATTCTAGATAGAAGTGGACCCTCAAATCTGGGCTAACTCAGCTCCTGAATTTTGTGGCTACTAATCGCAGAGTTCAAACCTCAGAATCAGAACCCACCTTTATGGTTTTGGATCTAGATAAGTTTCAAGACCAGAAGGGCTCCGTTTTCCAGATGCAGGTGGGTCTGTTGGCAGCTGGTATAAATTATAGACTGCATTGGTCTCCAGATGGCCTAGGATCAGGGAAAGGACATAAAACCACCTTTGCACTCCCTCTCCTTTGCTGTGCCAAGTGGTTCCCCAGCTGCCACTCAAGATCTGATCCTGAGTCCTCACACTGGAAATGTCCCAAATAGCATCTTCTTGGAGCAGCACAGCTACCACTGAAAGAATGCTCAGAAGCAACATTTTAACATCATCTCTAATACAATACCTAGTTTATGTGTGGAGACAAGTGAACATGTAGAGAGCTGTGCTGAGCCAAATGACTGTATTTTTGTTTTAAAAAAAAGGGATTAGTGTTTGAATGAGAGCATAGCCTATACGCTCACTCACAGATCAGGACCCCACTATACATGCTGATATAAAATCTCATGCCTCAAATATAATAATAAGAACATTCATAGTGCTGCTACACCACACATCATTAGTAGAGCTCCAAGCACTTCACAGACGTGGTCATTATCACTATTTCTTTTTCACAGATGGGGAAACTGAGGCACAGGGAAGTGAAATACTTGGCTCAAAGATGCTCAGCAAGGCCATGGTAGAACTGGGAAAAGCACTGAAGTCTCCTACTCCAGTCCAGTGCAATACCACTAGACCAGGGGCTCACAAACATGATGCACTGTGACCCTCTTTGTGCAACAAAAATTATTACAGAACACAAGGAGGGGGGGAAACTGAAGCCTGAACTTGCTGAGCCCCACTGCCCCTGCAAAGCTAAAGACCAAGGGCAGGGGGCCTATAACCTGAGTTCCAGCACACAGGGCTGAAACTCTCAGGTTTTAGCCTTGGTGGTGGGGCTTGGGCTTGGGCTTGGGCTTGGGATTCAGCCCTGGGTCTCAGCAAGTCTAAGACATCCTTGGTGACCCTGTTAAATGGGGTCACGACCCACAGTTTGAGAACTGCTGCACTAGGCCAGTGTTTCTCAACCAGTGGTACGAGTACCCTTAGGGTACTCAAGAGAAGTCTGGGGGGGTACGTCAACACAACTGAAATTTGGAGAAAACTGAATTTTTGTTTTAAGTTTGACAGCACTTTATTATTTTTGTACATTTTATACCCAAAAATTTCATCGCCTGCCCAGCTATGATTAAGTTGTTTAAACAAATGTGTTGCAATGGTAGAAAAAAATTTGTCTGTCTGAAAACTGTAGGTACTGGGGGTACTTATAATTTTTTTTTGAAAAAGGGGTACTTTATAAAAAAAGGTTGAGAAACACTGCACTAGAGCATACCACTTCTGGACTTGTGTGACTGGCTGACTGATTCCTCATAGTTATGAAAATCAACCTGTCTGAAAATGTTCCTACTTTAATTTTGCATAGGGTTGTAGTCCCTCCCTCCCCTTATAACTGTTGGCCCAGTGGTTAGGGCACTGATGCGGAGAAACAGGTTTAATTCCTCCCTGTGCCCAATGTGGCAAGAGGTTCTTGATCTTTGAGGCAAATACGCTAAGCCATTGCATCATTCTCTCTCTCTCTCCCCCACAACATCTCTCTCTCTATATATAAAAAAACTTTTCCTGTGGGACAACAGAGTAACATCATTACATCACTCTGCATCCCACAGCCCTTCCTTCTGCCCTCAGGTGCCCTGCCTCCTCCCACCTTCTTGGCACTCAGGCAGCCGGAAGGAGAGAGCTGGGTCTGCCATAGCCTCGGCCCAGCCCAACCTCCCGGTGGCCAGAGGAAGAGAGCGGGGCCAGCCACAGCCCCGGCCCAACCCCCTGGCGGTCGGACGGGGAGAGCCAGGGTTGGCTTGGCTTCAGGTGGGGGCCTGGTGGCCAGGGGGAGAGAGTTGGGGCAGGCCAGGGCTGCCACACCTCGGCCTGGCCCTCCCCGGTGGCCAGGGGAGAGATGTGTCTCCTTACCCCCAGAGAGGGGGGTTGGTGGGCGTAGCTTCAACAGGAGAGACAGAGAAATCTGCGCTTATAAATCCCATGCACTGGTTAGGGCACTTACCTGAGAATTGGGAAACTCTGCTGAGCGTCACAATGCCTAAGTTCCATCATGGATCCAGCCCTTGGCCTCTCCATGCCCATTTTCCTGACTGGCATACTGGGGACAAAGATATTGACCACCTTTTGGAGATGCTGTGAGAGTACATCAAACACTTTGAACTCCTCAATGGAAAGCGCTCTGGAATGGCAAAGTAGTAGGATTAACAATTTTATATTTGAATTACAAGTCACTGTTTTTAGGTTGCCTCTGGAATTATGAGAAAGTTGATAGAAATGAACTTAGAGATGCTTCCCCATTTCAACGCTGGCATTTCCCCCCTGCATATAAATGTGTATGCTTTCATGCCTCAGCTCCACTAACTCTACTCCTCGCCTGTTTCTGTTTATTTTAGGAGCAATATATGTTTACAAAATCAGTTGAAAAATGTTAATGAGCAGTTCACAGAATACTAATGTGGATTCAAATTACTTTCACATGAATCAAGACAAATTAAAAAATGCCGTTCGATCATTAACTGCTTCAAATGGATGTCACAAGAATGCCTGTATTTCAGAACATAGATGTTTTAAAAGGACGGTATCCCATTAGGCATTTGAGCTGCTTGCAACTGTTTGGGATGGGGACGGATTACAGTAAGGGATGGATTGTCCCTAGCCTTAGTACAGATGAGGGAGATGGGAGAGGACTTGCATCCCTTGAATCACTTGCAGTGCCTACCCTCAGGAATCTCAGGGACTGCTCCCTTTGTGCACACCTAACAGGGGTGGGAGTGTAAGGGTACAACTACACTGCAACACTATTTGGAAATCACTAGTGCTATTCCAAAATACTTAGTCTGCGTCTATGCAGCAGGCAGTTATTTCAAAATAGTGTCAAACTATGGTCAAGCTGGAGGACTTCTTACTCCAACTCCTGTAACGCTCATTGTACAAGGAGTAAGGGAAGACGGAGGAAGAGTGCTCTGTTTCGATATAAGGCTGTGTAGACAATCTCTATTTTGAAATAAGCTATTTCGAAATAAGATACACAATTGACATAGCTCAATTTGCGTAGATTATTTTGAGTTAAGCCCTGCTGTGTAGACACACCCAAAGTGTAGCAAAAGGGTCAGTGACAAGGATATAACATCTGGTAACAATCATCCACAATAACATTTTTTTGAAAAAAATGTGCACATTTTTTAAAAACTTGCACCGATCCATCCCTGACATGACTTAAAACACCTCCCAAATGCACACCCTAAAGTGCAGTAATATGATTTAACATAACCCACTGCCACCAAGCCAGGCATCTGAAAATCAGATCTCTCTCCTTCAGCCCCCCCCCATCTTTCTAGTGACCCCCGCCCCCAATTTTTGAATGCCTGATCAAAGAGAGAAATTTTGCACCACACCCTCATGATTGTTAGCATCTAGCTGTTTCTAATGAAGGTGGTGATGTGAAAGAGGCTCTCACAGATGGAGTCCCTTCTCTTTTATATCAAGGGGGCTCTGGTTGGATCTCATCTATGGCAAAATAGCATTGGGAAACAGGCAGTATGACGTAGTCCAGGAAATAAATAGCTCTCTTTTGCCAGCACACCTTTGTGTACTCAGGACTTGTCTGCTGGCCCGACAGGTCAAACCACAGCAGCGGTGGCCAACTCGCAGCTCGTGAAGAAAAAAATTGTGACTCCTGACAGAACCGGGATAGAACCTGGAACCGCTCAGGTCAGCTGCTCTCACGACCTGGCTGCTGTGAGCCGCATGCATGCTCATGGCCCACGCCGTTCTGCTCACAGCCCCCAGCACACTGTGTTATATCCTGCATGTGCAGGCCGGGTCGCACACAACGTCCCAGCCTGCACATGCTAGCAGCCGGCTGCTGAGCGCAGGCAGTGGCAGCAGCTCCGGCTCTGGGTGCGGTGGCGGTGCCAGCGGTGGCTCTGGCTGCGGGACCTGGGCATAAGGTTAGTGGGGGAGGGGAATTGGGTTAGAACAGGGGGAGATGCCTGGCTCTGGAGAAGGGGAGGGGAGGAGAGAAGAGGGGGCTCAGGTGTGGGGGGGTGCACATGGTGTCCCGGATGCACGTGGCGGTAGCAGCGGTGGTGGCAGCGACTCTGGCTCCTGGACCCAAGCATAAGGTTGGGGGGGAGGGGGATTGGGTTAGAGCAGGGATGGGAGGTGTCTGGCTCTGGGGAAAGGGAGGGGGATTGGGTTAGAGCGGGGGGGTGTGCCTGGGGGAGGGGAGGTGAAGAGCAGCCACCACACTTCCTGAGACTCGGGATCCCCAGGTACTGGCGCCAGCTGTCTCTGTCCCCTCCCCCTGGACAGATCCCCCCACGTGTACCCAAGCCCCAGCACCCACCAGCACCCTGTCCCAGCATCCTGTCCCCTGCCTCCACCAGCACAGTTGGGGCCACATTAGTGAGGCTTGGGGGGTTTTGGAGTGGTTGTTTTTTTGCGTCTCACTTGTGTGGCCCCGACTGACTTTTCTGTGGGTCAGTGACCCCTGATTCAAAACTGGTTCCCGCCCCTCTCATAAATATAGACAATGCTGAAACATTTTGTGTTTGACATAATATTTTATTTAAAAATGAAGCCTGGCCAATAAGCCCCCAATTGGGGCCAAGCCCCCATCTGGCCGCAGCATTATAACACTCCTGCATCCCCCTAGACCTCAGACCCGAGCCTATCATACACTAGAACCCCCTGTCCTGAGCCGCTCACACCCCGGAACTCCTGCACCCCCACATCCCCAGTCTTCTACCACAACACTCCTGCACCATCAACACACTGCAAATCTGTGTCCTGAGCCCATCATACTCCCAGCCTCCCTGCCCTGAGCTCCTCATGCACTCCAAACCAAACTCCTGTACCCTCACAGCCACAAGCCTGCAGCTTGCTCAGCACCCCAACCCTCCACCTGACCCCAACACTCTCCAGCCTAGAGCCCCCTCCCTAAGCCAACATCCTCTTCTCTACTTCCTCCTGCACCCAAATTCCCTCCCAGAGCTTGCACCTCTCACCCCCTCCCAGTGCTTTTTTTGTGATGGTATGCCCTGGAATGGTGTACCGGCACCTATTTTCCCCTGGCGTGGCTTTTTTTTCTCAACAACTCCCCCTCCCCTCCAGTATGTGGCTCTTTTGCTATTTTGGCTCTTTGTCTCTAATGGGTTGGCCACCCCTGAACTACAGAGAGTTGATTTGCAGAGCACGTTAACTGTCCAGTGTAGACTCTGCTGCTGAGAACGAAAAGGTACCTAGTTCCTGTTCATATAGTCCTCATAGGCTAAGTAGACTACTCAATGACAAAATGGAAAACTAAGCTTGTTTCAAATGGGAAGCATAAAATGAGCATGTGTGGCAATGTCACACTTTCACTTGAAGATAAGGACAGACACCACTCAATAGAATTTGAAATAATGGAACAGGAAGGCGTAGGTCAGGGGTGGGCAAAAATTTAATCATATTGAAATACAACTGTATATGCAATGAAAAAGTACACCATGTAACATCTTAGTAGCATTGAAAGATCAAGTAAAAGAAAATCCTGAAGCATGGTAAGTTGCTACTGAGCAAATTCAGACACCAACTGATTGAGTTAATATGGTCACCATAATAAACCTGACAAGTTAAGAATTTATACATCTAAAAGGGTTTGAATGAATTACTGAAGACAGATCTACACTTCAAAAAGGAAGAATATTTTCAATTTTTGAATTAAATCATTGATTTTGGCAGCTCCAACTGGATAGAAAAAGAACAAAACTCTGCACCTTCAGCTTCCTGCTAGGTACATCAACATGTAAACATCTTCCTTCCCTTCAGGACTGCCAAAATTGTCCCAGATCTTTGAGGAATTGAGTGGCGTGGAAGAAATAATAAGCACTACAATTAGACTTATGAGCAGTGTTCCCTCTAAGCTGCGGGGTAGCACAGCTTCACAGGTGATTAATCAGCCTTGCCCAGTCAGAGGCTCAGGGCTCTGTGCAGGGAGCTGAGTGACTGGGCGGGGCAGATTAATCACCTGTGAAGCTGTGCTGCCCTGCAGTTTAGAGGGAACATTGCTTATGAGAAAATGATCTTCTGCAATATGTCAAAGAAAAGAACCTTAAATGGAACAGGCACAAATATCAGATGGGACTGAATGAGATGAGGAGACCTATTCAATGACAAATGTGTTTGACCAAAACCAAGAAATGTGGAGACTACTGTACAAACAGAAAGATCCTCAAACCAGGAGGCATCAAACAGATTCATAGGCTTGTGACTTATCTCTAGTTTGTTACAAATTAAATGCTCCACTCAGAATGTTGCTTGATTACAACACAGAATACCACTCGGGCAGAGAAAAAAACAACAAAAACTTTTGACAATTAGAGAAACTTGTCTCAGAAGCACTAATACTGAAGTACTTGGAGGCTAAAGAGTTTAAGGCCTCAGTCACTTTAAGTTCACATTGATTGGTGGCTGTCATTCTGCAAGATAATCTCCCACAGGATATGCTTAAAAAGCACTGACCGAAATACTCTGCTCAGGTAGAGAAAGAAACACTAGCAATAGGTTTTTAGTTATGAGCAGTTTTATGAGTGTGCAGAAATCAGTTCTGATGGAGACAGACCATAAACTGCCGGAAGACACATTACAGAAACCAATGTGCAAAACACTGTCTAGATTTCAGAAAGATAACAAAACTGTAAAAATACTTGTTAAATATACAATCCATGTCAAGCAGTGGGATCCTTCCAGCAGATGTGCTCTCAAGAGCAGCGATAGTATTGATTTTTGTGATCAGGTAGTTGATGAATGGGCATGAAGTTTGGGTTCACATCTCTTGGGTCAGTCTCAATGACATGGGGCATGCAGGGCTAATCAGTTCAGTGCTGGGTTTTTACTTCAGGCTCCGGGCAAGATGTTTTTCATAAACAGCCCCATACCAGGGGTAGCCATGGGATGCACTATGACCCAGAGACATCCCCTGAGTCATGATGTTTCCCCTGCTTCCTCTTTCCTCCAGGTAAGGTGGGGATGAAGATAATCATTAGACACTCTCCTATACCATCAGCACAATAGGACATGCCTATGGCCACTCAAAGAGCTGGCCATCATGCTTGCTCCTGCTAAGACTGCCCGTTGCCTACTCCTTCTCTGTCCTCTCACTTCAGGACAGGAGTGCATGACAATGCGGTGCTCTCTGACATCTATTCACCTGGACACATGATCCACATAGCTCACAATTCGTACTATCCATTAGTCCTTGCATAGTCCAGGTAAGAATCTAGCCGTTATGACCAGCTGTTCTTTTACTCTTGTTTTAATTTGCTATGAAAACATAATCTGGTAGGTGTGTTTTATGCTTTGAAATTAACACCTACATAGGAAACAACCGACTGGAATGAAATCCTTAACTTACTCTATTACATTTAGGACAATTTTATCTAACTCATTTTTAACAGATCTAAAACACTGCCCATATCTACTCTGGCTGTGAGGAACTGGTAATCAAGTCAAGCACCATTGACTATGAGAATAGTGAACTGTAGAAAATGACTTCTCAGCACTATGTAGTGTCACAGCACAATTTAAATAACATGTTCATTATTTAGGATCTCATAATTCATACAGAAATTGATACAAGGAGCTAAAATAGGCTTTGGAGCTTTTAACAGTTAAATAAATAAATCACCTATATATATCATTACGAGTCCTACTGCACTCTCAAATATTCTCTAAGTATCTGATCTGTTATCATAAAAGCCCTTCCAAAATTAAATTCATTGGAATAATATTAAGTGGTAATTTAGAATGAGAGATGCATATTTGGTGGCTAAAGTTATTGCATTTACACATTGGCACCTCTTAAATGAATGAAGAGAGGGTTTGAGAGAAAGAGTTCTGTCTGGTAGAAATATTATATGTATTATTATTATGCTGATGTACAATAGGGATCTTAGAACTGTGGTAACCTAGATTACATTTAATCACACACATTGTTCTCTAAATTTCACATAAAGGGGGTAAGGATTTGTTTTTGTGGAGAGGGGAATTTATATTGCAAAGAGGTTATTTTCTTTAGCATATATACATAAAATATAATGGTTGTACTCCTATTCTCCCTCATATTTCTGGTGGAACATGTTTGAAACATCGTATTTCCTAGATTTTCTATTAGAACTTGAAAGTGTGATTTCACCTAATCACATATATATCATATACGTGTGAGTTTTATGAAGTATATAGCTGAGCCAAACATCATGTGATTCTCATAAGAGGAAATTTGCCAATCTACTAATTGTTTGACCATTTATGAAATGGCAGTGAATTTGGTAACAATGTCTAAGTTGAAGAGAACATTAAGAAATTTCTAAAGGAATGTTATGCCGGTAACTATCCACAAAGCCAAATGTTCCTGGTGCCTTACAGAATTTCATTTCTGTACTTGGTGTTTGAGCCACATCAGCTGATTTCAGTCACACAGGGCATGCTTACTTCATCGGTAACTATGCCATGTTGTCAAGCAGCTCAGCAGATTTCAGTGTCACTCTTGGGTTCAGAGGAAAGTCTGTGTCTCTTGTGGATACCCCAGTGCTAAGGCAAAGAATTATTTTTCTTCCCTTATGAGTAATCCAAAGGGCACATTGTTCTTATTTCCCTGACACTCTGACCCAAACTCCCCAACGCTTGATGTTTCTATTACATTTGTGTACTCAGTAAGAACATGCCTATTTACCCTGCAAAGTCACTATCACAAAGAAGTAGCAGTTTTCCCTCTCAGCGCATACAGCCCTTCTCTATAGGCTACGTCTACACTGCGGGTGTTTTGCGGAAAAGGAAATGCAAATGCTCATTTGCATATCTCACACTCTCATTTGCATATCTTCTTCCGATCCCTTTTGCGGAAGAGGTTTTTTTTGTGATAAAAAGCCCTGTGTAGACAGGGCCATTTGTCAGAAAAAAACCCTTTTGCGCAAAAGCCTGTAAACCTCATTTTTTGAGGAATTTGCACATTTGCATCCAAGTGCTTTTCTGAAAAAAGGTTTTTCGAAAGTGAAAGTGCAGTCTAGACGGGGTTTTTAGAAAAAAATCCTCTTTTCGAAAGACCCTGTACTGTACTCCTGAAAAAATGAAGAGTACGGGTTCTTTCAAAAAAATACATCTGTGCCCTTGCAGGAAAGTGCCCACTGTCTAGGCCACAGATGGCCTTGTTCAAAGCACATCGCTGTTGTCTGAACTGAGACCATTTGGTGTAGGCTCAGAGATGAGGGCTGGGCTTCATGCACACTGTCTCCTGGGATGGCTGTCCGTGTCACTTTTCTTCACAGCTGGACCAGCTGTGAGTGGGGCATGTGCGACACCTCCCGCACCATCCTTCCAACCCCACAAGATCTGCTGGCAGAGGTGACCCCAGGACAACATGGCAAGGGAACAACTCGAGTGCCTCCATTCCCTCAACTTCAAGGAGGACTGCCAGGAGTGCTGTGTTGACCGGGAGCTGCACTGCACCATCTGGGAGCAGCTGTCCCAGAAGCATGAGGCGAAGTGCCTGGCATACACCAACACTGACAGGCACATGGTCGCAACCATGGAGAGGTCCAGCAAACACCCCCAGCATCTGCTGCCTCCCAAGGGCCCCCAGCATCTGCACCCGTCCCTGTCCCCACCTTCCAGTTTCTCCTCTTAGCCCCCTCTGTGGATGCCGAGGACCCCACACACAAGGCGGTGGGATCACCCAGGCATACACCAGTCCCTGAGCTCCTCCTCCCCGCACTTCCCCTCTTCCTTTCCCGTCCCAAGTTCTTTCTCCAGGCCCTCCTGAGTTATGTATTCCCCAAATAATATCTCAGTGTTTATTGTTCCAAAACAAAAAGTCTAGTTTCTTTTATCTGCTGGGGAGGGGAGAAGGTGGGAAGGCCCAGAGGGGCAATTGAAGAGGCCCCTTGTGGGGAAGCCCGGGGGAGAGTGTCACAGGTGGCCTTGGCTGAAACTCTCTCTCCCTCAAGACATGTGCACAGCTCCCTAATGGGATTGCTGGATGGCAGTGGTGCATGGCTGCTCAAAAGCCCTGGTCCACCCTGGCAGGAGCATCTCTCCTTTATTCTCACACAGGTTGTGAAGAACACAGCAGGCTGCCATCACCTTGGGGATATTCTGGTCGCTGAGGTCCAGGTGGGAGAAGCAACACCATAACCTCCCTTTGAGGTGGCCAAAGACGCCTCCACCATGATGTGGCACCTGCTGAGCCTGGCATTGAACCGTTCCTTGGTGAGGTACAGATGTCCTGTGCAGGGCTTCATCAGGCCGGGGAGCAACTGGTAGGCTGCATTGCCCACAATGCACATGGGCATATCCACGTCCCCATCCCTGACGGTGTGGTTGGGGAAAAGAGTGCCAGTGTAGTATACTTAGATTTTCAGAAAGCCTTTGACAAGGTCCCTCACCAAAGGCTCTTGTGTAAATTACATAGCCATTAAGAGGGAATGTCCTTTCTTGGATTGAGAACTGGTTAAAAGACAGGAAACAAAGGGTAGGAATAAATGGTAAATTTTCAGAATGGAGAGGGGTAACTAGTGGTGTCCCCCAACGGTCAGTCCTAGGACCAATCCTGTTCAACTTATTCATAAATGATCTGGAGAAAGGGGTAAGCAGTGAGGTGGTAAAGTTTGCAGATGATACCAAACTGTTTAGGATAGTCAAAACAGAAGCAGACTGTGAGGGACTCCAAGAAGATCTCACCAAACTGAGTGACTGGGCAACAAAATGGCAAATGAAATTTAATGTGGATAAGTGTAAAGTAATGCACATCGGGAAAAATAACCCCAACTATACGTACAGTATGATGGGGGCTAATTTGGCTACGACAAATCAGGAAAGCGATCTTGGAGTTATCGTGGACAGTTCTCTGAAAACTTCCACGCAGTGTGCAGCAGCAGTCAAAAAGGCAAATAGGATGCTCGGAATTATTAAGAAAGGGATAGAAAATAAGACCCAGAATATCTTACTGCCCCTGTATAAAACTATGGTACGCCCACATCTTGAATACTGTGTACAGATGTGGTCTCCTCACCTCAAAAAAGATATTTTGGCCTTGGAAAGGGTTCAGAAAAGGGCAACTAAAATGATGAGGGGTTTGGAACGGGTCCCATATGAGGAGAGGTTAAAGCGACTGGGACTTTTCAGTTTAGAAAAGAGGAGACTGAGGGGGGATATGATAGAGGTATATAAAATCATGAGTGGTGTGGAGGGGGCCGATAAAGAAAAGTTATTTATTAGTTCCCTAAATAGAAGAACTAGAGGACACCAAATGAAATTAATGGGTAGCAGGTTTAAAACTAATAAAAGAAAGTTCTTCTTCACACAGCGTGTAGTCAGCCTGTGGAACTCCTTGCCAGAGGAGGCTGTGAAGGCTAGGACTATAATAGAGTTTAAAGAGAAGCTAGATAATTTCATGGAGGTTAGGTCCATAAAAGGCTATTAGCCAGGGGATAAAATGGTGTCCTTGGCCTCTGTTTGTCAGAGGCTGGAGAGGGATGGCAGGAGATAAATCGCTTGATCATTGTCTTCGGTCCACCCTCTCTGGGGCACCTGGTGCTGGCCACTGTCGGCAGACAGGATACTGGGCTAGATGGACCTTTGGTCTGACCCAGTACGGCCATTCTTACGTTCTTATGTTCTTATGTGTGCATCTTCTGGAACAGGCTGGAATTCCTAAAAGTGCAGACATTGTCTGTCTTCCCTGACCACCCACCATTAATGATGAACCAGCCCTGGTGGTCTATGAGAGCCTACAGGGCCATGGAAAAGTGCCCCTTCCTATATAGTCTGAGGCCTGGTGGTCGGAGGCCCGGATGGGGATGTGGGTGGCATCAATGTCCCCTTCCTCACAGTTGGGGATGCCCATGGTGGCAAAGCCAGCAACGATGGGGTCCACGTAACTCAGGGTGATGACCCTGTGCAGCAGGATGGCGTTGATGGCCCTCACCACCTGTAAAAACATAGGAACCTAGAATCACAGGGTTGCCAGAGCCCTCAGGAATTCCCTGAGCCCAAGCCCATTCCCAACAGCAGGAGCAATCCCAACTACTCCATCCCCAGCAGGGCTTTGTGAAGGCAGGACTGCAAAACCTACAGAGATTCCACGCCCCCTCTCCCCTGGGGAACCCATTCCAGTGCTTGACCATCTTCCTGGGACAATAGTGAGAGAGCCAAGCCTGCCTGAGTATGGCCCTGATGGTCGATCTCTCCACGCCGAACTGGTTCCTCACAGTGTGGTAGCTTTCTGGTGTGGTGAGTTTCCAAATATTTATGGCAACATGCTTCTGGATGGTGGGTCGCATGTGGGTGTCCTGTCACTGGAAGGCAGGGGTGAGCCACTCACACAGCTCCAGGAAGGCTCCAAGATGATCCGGTCCCTCCAGTCAGTACTAGTCTCCTGTCACCAGAAGCAGCATTGGATAGTGTGTAGGGAGGGGGAGAGGATGGTGGTGGGAGGGACTGTGGTGCATGAGGAGTGCCTGGGCGAGGAGGTCCCCCATTCCAAGCTGGTCGTCATGCTCAAGGAGGGCCACGAGGGCAGCTTGCATGAACTGTGCCAGGAGGTGCAGCATGAGGTCTAAGAGTATTGCAGTGACTTCTTTGCAGCAGCTCCAGCTCCATGTTGGAAGTTCTGTGGCATCTGCAAGGGCAACTAGAGCATGCGGTGTGGTGTCTGCTGTCCCTCAAGGAGGTAGGCAATGGAGAAGAATGTGAGACGAGGCTGCACCGGGGAGCACCTTTAAGCACGAGCCTTAGCTAGCCTCAGGCAGCAGCTACAGGAAGTGACTGCCATCCTGATACCCTGCCCGGAGTGCTTCCAGGGGGCTTTAAATGTGATTCAGGCTCCAATGAGTGTGGATGCACTATTTCGATATAGCTTTGCACTATTTTGATGGAGATTTGCAGTGTGGATGTGTTATTCTGAAATAGTTATTTTGGGAGTTATTATTCTGAAATAACTTATTTTGAAATAACACTGTAGTAGAGATGTGCCCTGGGGGACCATCTATACTATTTTCTCCCGAAATAACCGCATCTAGACAGTGTTTGTTATTTCGAAATAGAGCTATTTTGAAATAGCGCCATAACACGAATATGCAAATTAAGAGCAGGAAATTCAAATCCGCGCTTCATTTGCAATTTCGCTCAGCTGCATTTGCATCCCTCTTTCAAAAGAGGGTGCAAGTGTAGACATACCCTGTACAGTGAAAATCATCTTATTACTTTCAGCCATCACATAAACTCCCTTGGCGGGGGGGGGGGACCCCACAGCCAGACTCATACAGAGCAAATGAGCCACAGTGCTAAGTCTAGGTTAGCCCAAAAGGACATATAGAGCTTGGTTACTGGAGAAGCTTCTATCATTTTTTTAAACTTAAGATTGGAACTCATTTGTGTGTATAGGTTTACCTGCTTTAACCTTGTAAATAACTCTCATTTCCTTTTCTTATGCAATCAATCTCAAGATAGCTTTTTTTATAAGATTGACTATAAAAGCAATCTTTGGTGATTTGGTATAAAATCTAAAGTGTAACTGACTGGGTGTAAGTGACTAGCCCTTTGGGACTGGAAGTAACCTGAGTATTGCTGTGATCTTTGATGTAAGGCAGTGTTTCTCAAACTGTGCTCGGCGGAACCCCAGGGCTCTGCGACACATCTCCAGGGGCTCTGCGAGGTTGACAAACTGGAAAGCCTTCAAAAGCATAATTGAGAATCGCCTCGAATTGACGCAATTAACACACACCGCTGGGGCTCCGCATAAATTTTTACCCATGTAAAGGGCTCCGGAGCCCAAAAAGTTTGAGAACCACTGATGTAAGGGACCATCTATCATAAAGGTAGGGGAACATGGGGAGTGAGACAGAACAGCGTACCCAAAGAGACTGTCTGTGACCCCATGTTGAGGGTGTTATAGTCCCTGAGGAGTTTTACACTTAATAACTGGTTGCTGAAATCTAAATATAGAACTCACAACTAACTTGGGGTTTGCACGCTGTGTCCCTACAGTCTATCCTGAGCAGTACTCATCCTATTGAGCCACTCCAGGACAGCTTGACAACCCCATTCATTAGCACCCCTGATGGCACCATAATTTTTCCTGTCATGTAGTTCACAACCTGAAGGGTCCTCTTTGATTTTTGAATTGCCTTCATCCTGACATCCAGGCTGTGTCTCAGACCTATCATTTCCCTCTAGAACATTCCCTGCATTCATTTCCCTCCATTTTGGTGCTAACACTCTTGTCCCAACCCTCATGATCTCTTCCTTATGGCCTCCCTGACAGCCGTATTGCTCCTTCCTTGCCTGATCTGATTATGTTACCTCTTTTTGAATCCCTCCACATCAAGTTTAAGTTAGTGTTTTTTCTTCATGGTCCTGTATAACCCTGCCCCAGCCTCCTTTCCACCCTTATCATAGAATCACAGAAGTGCAGGACTGGAAGGGACATTGAAAGATAATCAATCTAGTCCCCTACATTCATGGCAGGACTAAGTATTATCTAGACCCGTGTTTCTGAAACTGTTCCACGAAATCACTCTCAGAAACACATTAACTGGCCACCCCCATTTGTTTATTTACCGGGGCGGCCAGTTAATGTGTTTCTCAGAGTGATTCCGCAGGACACTTTCAGAAAAACTGATCTAGACCACCCCTGACAGCTGTTTGTCTAAGCTGTTCTCAAAAACCTCTAATGATAGAGATTCCACAGTCTCCCTGGGTAATTTCTTCCAGTGCTTAAGCATCCTGACAGGAAGTTTTTCCAAATATCTAATGTAAACTGCACTTGCTGCAATTTAAGCACATTACTTCTTGTTCTGTCCTCTGAGGTTAATGAGAACAATTTTTCTCCCTCTTCTTTGTAGCAACCTTTTATGTACTTGAACACTGTTATCATGTTCCCTCTCAGTCTTCTGTTCTATAGACTAAACACATTCAATTCTTTTTCAATCTTTCCTCATAGGTCATATTTTTGAGAAGTTCAATCATTTTTCTTGCTTTCCTCTGGACTTTCCTCAGTTTGTCCACATCTATCCTGAAATGTGGTGCCTAGAACTGAATAAAATACTCCAGTTGAGGCTGTATCAGCACAGAGTAGAGCAGAAGAATTACTTCTTGTGTCTTGCTTAGATCACTCCTGCTAATACATCCCAGAATGGTGTTTGCCTTTGTAACACTGTTGTTTTATATTTAGCTTGTGATTCACTATGACCCCCAGATTTCTTTGTGGTACTTCTTCCTAGGCAGCTATTTCACAGTTTGTATGCATGCAATTGATTGTTCGGTTGTAAGTGGAATACTTTGAATTTGCCCGTATTGAATCCTATATACTTCAAACCATTTCTCCAGTTTGTTCACATAATTTTGAATTTTAATCTTGTCCTCCAAAGCACTTGCAACCCTTTCCAGCTTGGTGTCAGCCACAAATGTTATGTGCGCGCTCTCTGTACCATTGTCTAAATCAGTGTTTCTTAAACTTTTTAAGACTGAAGAACACCAAACAATAATTTTTTTTAATGAGGAACACCAAAGATTTTTTGTTGAGGGGGAAAAAAAAAGGTCGCCTGCCTCTTGAAGGGTGGCCATTTTGAACTCTGATGTTCTCCACAGCACACCGGTGTACTGTAGAACACAGTTTAAGAAACACTGGTCTAAATTATTGTTGAAGATATTGAACAGAACCAGACCAAGGACCTTTTACCCGCACAAATATCTCTATCCCGTCCACACTTCAGAGACATACACCTTTACCCAATTCTTATGGATCAGGGCACAACTTCCTGCGGGTCTGCAGGATCTTTTGCCACTGAAAGAGCCTTACACAGTAATATTCTTATTCTATATTTATTGACAATTACCAAGCAAGCAGAATACACATGCTAAGCATACAGTGTCATGCTCACCGATCCTGATAAAGGCAGGCAGACTTCCCCTGTTGGCCAGGCAAGGTCAATCTCTCAGGATCCTAGCTACTGCATGTCATGGTCGTGCAGAGGAGTCCTGGCAGCTCTGGTTTTAGGCTGGGTCTTGGAGGTGAGTTCTTCTCCAGGTCTTCCCTCCTTCTTAATGTTCCTTTCTTCCTTTCCTCTTTCCTTTCTTTCTTCCCTTTTTCCTTCTTCCTGCTGGTCTCCTTCTTGGACCCCACTTTATATGGTGAAACTTGAGTTCTGCTTAGCTATACTTTAGCCAATTATTTTAGTATAAGTTTACTAATCAATCATAATGTACTGTAACAGAATTACCTAACCAATCATATCCCACCACCTTAGTTGATTTACACCTAGAAAAATTAATTACACAGCAGACAGAAACAGTTACAAACCAGACAGAGATCATACAGATAAACAATAGAAAAGTGAGGACAGTAATCATAGAATGAGGATTCCACAACCTCAACTATTGATAAACAGTTTCTTGCCAGACGAAATGCTATTAAGGTAAGTTTTCTCAACACATCTTGATATCTATTGCTTTATCTGGTGACAGTGGGTGCCATTAGGGCAGGATCTCCTTCTTAACAGCCTGGTGTAACACTATTTTAATGCAATTTAGGTAGAATATGAGTATGTGACTTCAAGCTTTATAGCTAATGCCTGCTGCTGTTCAGTCTGGCTGCAGAGGAAGGCTTCAGGCCTACCAATATGGCTACAAGCCTTCCAATATGACTACAAAAAACCGTATTGTTACAGACCGATATCTGTGGGACTGAATTCAATATACCCATTTAGCTCAACTGTGAACTATTGATCACGACTCTCTGGAACTGGTTTCCAACTAGTTTTGAGAGTTTCATTTAGGCTGTATTTCCCTAGTTTGTTTAGGAGAGGGTCATGTAAAATAGTATTGAAAGCCTTACTACGCTTGCTACCCTGTCAAAGAAAGCTATTAGGTTGGTTTGACTTGATTTGTTCTTGACAAATCCATGTGGCTTATTAATCACTTCATCTTCTATGTGTTTCCTGATTATTAATTGTGTGATTATTTGCTCTATTGTTTCTGGTTACTGGAGTTAAGCCGAGAGGTCTATAATTCCCCAGGTTGGTTCATATTCTCCTCTTATCTTATGATGTACTCTCCAGCCACCGCAGTCCCCCAATGAGACCAGCTTTAGTGTCTCATTTGTCTACTTCTTCCATAAGCATCTCCATGATTTCCTCTATCACACCTCTTTGAAGGGAATGTCCTTCCTGTGCTGGTCTACAAGATCACTTCCTTCTCCATGTTCAAATTCTTTCCAAAGACCCACACCCACCATGACATGTACAAGAAACTAGCAAGTTGACTTTGTGAAGAATGCAGGATGTTCACTGGGTCTAAATTTGCACAGCTTCATTGAAGTCAATGGAGCTGCACTGATTTACACCTACAGGAAGATCCTGTGTTATCTGGACATGGTAAATTACCAGCTGGCCACTTGACTTGTTTGCTTTGTATCCCTTTTTCCTATGCACACTCTTTGTTGGGTTTGCCTTTCAGAATGCAGACTCTGTGAGGAAGGAACCGGGCCGTCTTTTGTGATGGTTAAGCACTTAGCACAGACTAGGCAATACCAGAGCAAATATTACAGTCATAGTTGTTATTAATTCATTATTTAATACTCATAAATTAAATTAGTTTCCCAATGAACTGATTGCCTGTTTCAATGATGATTTAGTTAGGACTGGTCCTGCTGTGGGCAGGGGGCTGGACTCGATGACTTCCTGAGGTCTCTTCCAACCCTATGATTCTATGATTCTATGAATGATATTCATATATAACTGAAATTAAGGGGGATGGAAGAAAGGCTAAAATGAAATGGATGGAGGGATGTGGATGAAACCATACAATTCTTTCCCATGTGAAATTCATCCTTTCATTCATTTCTTGTTAAT
Source organism: Pelochelys cantorii (assembly GCA_032595735.1). Classification (NCBI taxonomy): domain Eukaryota; kingdom Metazoa; phylum Chordata; order Testudines; family Trionychidae; genus Pelochelys; species Pelochelys cantorii. The sequence goes on along the minus strand of CM064329.1, from coordinate 38,346,054 downwards.
TTTTCTTTCTTCTGAATCTCACCTTTCAAAGGAAAGAGAAATAAATGAAAAACAATCCAGGTGGCAATCCAGGTCACTGATGCAGCTGAAGATTGCAGTTGATCTGTTGCTGACCCCTTGCACAAGGGTTCACAGAATCTGTGCATTTAAATAACATTACATGATGTCTCATTAATTTCCAGCGCCATCACTTTCCTTTGTCCACAAGTGACATAGTGGAATAGAAACCCCTTCACCTGTGTTTCATGTTTTCATATACTCATTAGCAAAACAATTTCCTAATGCATAGTCGACAAAGTACACATCCTTCTCTAAAGGACAACATGCACAACATGAAGTACACGTCTTGTACCAAAGAGCAGAATATTTCAGGGTCATGGTTACTGGCCTACCTGAACTTCTGTCCACTTCCTGGTCTGTCTTAAAATACACACTCCAGGTGCTAGGCCTCTTAACTGAGATCATGGAATAACAAAGCCTATTGGTTACTGTTGCTAGATGACTGTTTTAAAACTATACCACCCCTATAAACACTGAGGGCTTATCTTCACTTACTGCAAGATCAACACTCAGAAGATCAATCTCCCAGGGTTCGATTTAGCGGGTCTTGTAAGGATCTGCTAAATCAACTGCTGATGGCACTCTGGTCGACCCTGGTACTCTACCGCAGCGTTTCTCAAACTGTGGGTCGCGACCCGCAGGGGGGTTGCGAGCAACTTACAGGGGGGTCGCAGCTGGATCCATTTTTTTTTCTTGCATTTGTGTCTCCCTGGCATCTCTGGACAGTCCGGTCAATTTTCCCCTGCCACGTCTGGCAGGGCGGGGGGGTGAGGAGCGCCACAGAGTCTAGTGAAGGGGGGGCAGGAGGAGGCAGTTGCCGGGTGCCACACTAGGGGGGTGCCAGGCTGGATGGGAGCAGAGCATGTGCTGTTCTGGCCCACGTGACCAGCAGAGACTGGCAGCTGGCCATGTGATGCTTCCCCTACAAGCTGCGAGATGAGGCAGCCTGGCCGGGCAGCAGAAGCAGCCATTTTAAAAGTAAGATTGCTCCTCCATGCCTGTCTCTGGGGGGAAGGGGTGAGATTTGATTGGAGCAGGGCTCCTGAAGCTGAGGATGCCTGCCTCAGAGGGAGGGGGGGAGTGCACTGGGATGGGGGGGCATTAGAGGGGGGCCTGGGTCTGAGGCAGGGGGGAGTGCACTGGGATGATGGGGCGCTAGGGGGGCCTGGCTCTGAGGCAGGGGTGAGTGCATTGGGATGGGGAGACTGGGGGGCATGGCTCAGGGGGAGGGGTGGGTGCAGTCCCAAACTGGACAAAGTGGTGCAAATTTTGCTTAACAACTTTTGCTCCCCCCCCCTTTTTTTTTGCTTAACAACTTTGGAGCAGTGAGGGTGTGGGGTCACACAAATTCACTTAGCATTTTAGGGGGTCGTGGTATCACAAAGTTTGAGAACCCCTGCTCTACTGGGTTGCAAGGAATAAGGGAAGTCAATGAGGGAGTTTCTCCTGTTGACTTCCCACAGTAAGGCTGCTGCAGAAATTCGATCTAAGGTATGCTGACTCCAGCTATGTTATTCTTGTAGCTGGAGCTGCATATCTTAGATCAACATTCTCCAACAGTCTAGGCTTGGCCTTAGGAATTCAACTCAAATTCCAGTGAACAGCCAAACTGTTCATGTAACTTACAAGCAGCAGGCTGAGAATTAAACAATTACAAATTATCCGCCGAGGGCATCTTCTCCTTTGCCACGGCTGCCAACCCTCCAGCTGGACTTCAGGCCTTCTCCTATGTTGTATGTGCCTTAGGCTCACTTGCTGGTAGATAGCTGGGGACTGAACACTGTGTCTAGGACAGGGATCCCAGCCAGAAGCTTTTGATAGTGACAAACTGCTCCCTTTTTCACCTCGAAAAATGTAGCAGACTTTTTTACTGTGTTACAAAAGCTGTTGGAATTGAAGAAGAGAGTATCCTCAAACCAACAGGAAGACAGTCACAGATACTGAAATCAGCTTCTTGGGTCTACAAATCATTGTGCCAAGTGACATGAAGCAATGTGATTGCAGAACAGCAAGCCAATTTCTTGACAGGATAAGGAATGTCTCATACCCACCAGTTCTTACTTCAAAAATATTGTGGCTATTTTCCCCCCAAAAAAGGTTACCAAAAATTGACTATGACACAACAAGCAGCTAATTTAAAAGTAAAACTCCCATCTACTTCAATGGCAGCAAAGTTAGGCAAACACTGGGCACTTTTGAAAATCTGACTAGTACCTACCTGTACTTCCTTATTGACTTAATTGGGCCATGACACTGAAGAATTCTTAAACATGCTTGTAGGTGACATCAGAGGTTGTGAACAGAGTTCGGAGAGAACAAGCCCTAGTGATGGGGGTTTGACCATTAGAAAACTCGAGACTGATTCTCCACTGCTTTCATCTTGTACAAAAACAGAGTACAAGTTGGTTGCTGAGTCAGAATGGTAAGATTTAACCTTCTTTGCACAGGTGTTAATGACTAGTACACAAGGCACAATGCAGTAGAGAATCAGCCCCATCAATATTTTGATGGTAGTAACCTTGAATTCAAGTGACTTGTCTCGCGGGTGCAAAGATGCTGGATCTCACAAGATATCTAGATAGTCAGATCTCACGAGGCATCTATACACACATTCACAAGACCATGGTCATGGGACATATTGGTGCCAACAATGAAGAAAAATAAGAAAGAAAGATCCTGGAAACTAAATGTAGATAACTAGGAAAAAATGGATTATCAGGGGTGAGGAACCTTTTCTGGATCAGGGACTGCTGACCCATGGGAAAATCAGTCAGGGGCCGCACACAAGTGAGAAGAAAAAAACCCGAACACCACACTGACATGGACAAGGAGAAAGACAATCCCACCTTTCCCTCTTGCACCAGAGCAAAGAGGGCCCAGGCTAGTAGAAATCCCTAGCTGGTGGGGTGGCGGCGCAGGGTGGAGCACCTGCATGGGCTTCCCTGAGCCTGCAGGGGGTGCGGGTGGGGGGGATAGATCCAGGCAAGCCAGGGGCTGCATCCAGCCTCCCAGCCTGAAAAGTAGCTTTTTTCTGAGATGTTTCCATTTCCATATTCAGGATCACCTAGAAGTTCCTATCAGGATCGGTGCCCCACTGCTTTAGGTACTCTACAATCACACCATAAGAAACTTCCTGCCCTAAAAGCTCACAATATGTCTTTTTCATGATAAAGACTGACATTTTCAAACTTTGGTGCCTAAGTCACCCAAATAAATGTAGCCAGATTTCCATAGATTCTGGTTGCTCTGTTCCAAGAATTTGGCTACATTTCTTTAAGAAACCTACACCTGGATTTAGGTCCTAACATTAGGCACTTGACTTTTCACTACTAAATATTCACACTTAATAAATAATAGTGGTGCCTGTGTCTAAACACAAGTTGTCCAGCATTTTCTAGTATTATCAGTTTGTTTTATAAACTACAGATGCATTGGGGGATTTTTTTATCATGTTTTTATCTATTGTACAGTGAGCTTCCCCAAGATTTCAATAGTTTTTGATTTGTGTCTAATAATAAATAGAAAAAGATTTGGCAATTAAGTATGTGGGGCATCTATTTTTAACAAAATGTTTTTAAACTTTCACTTTAAGTGGGTTGTGCCCACGAAAGCTCACAATACCATCTACATGTTTTGTTAGTCTCGAAGGTGCTGCAAGACTATTTGTTGTTTTTTAAATTTTTCCAGTTACAGACTAATGTGGCTATGGGAGAAATGCACTGCCATCTGTTGGCGAAAGATAGCAAATTCAGGAAATTTCAGGAATCAATTGCTGCTTTGCATCAGGCAGAACAAATGTCAGTTTCAACTCAGCATGTGACTAACTTGTTGAGATACAGTACAAAACTTTGCTGTTGAATAGAAAGGAGATGTAAAAATGATTTTGACAGACTGGAACATAAACTATTTTATAAACAATCTTTTAACCCTTTGAATTCTTTACTAGCATCTCTTGGACTGTTGAGGCCCAGATGAGGGGCACAATGCTAGGATGAGGAATAGAGGATAAGCAATAGAGCAGTAAGCCCCACTGGCATATCTTTGATATAAATCTAGCTCTCCATAACTGCAATTTCATGACTCGGCATTTCTGATGTCAAGACTTTACTGTGGTAACATGAAGACAACAATCATGGGGGAGGAAAAGAATGCTTAATCTGTACTGGGGGGGGCAAAGTTGGGAAGAATGGTGGGTTTGCCAATAATTTGGGTTGTAGAACCTGCACCAGATATTGGCAGGCTCTAAGAACTTTCTTCTCTTGCTTTAAGACACCGTTGAATTTTGATTAGCGCCCAACTTAGATGTCTGTAGGTGTATTGCAGTGTTTCCCAAATGGTGTTCCACAGAATCCCGGGCTTCCGGAAGTGAAAATAAGGGTTCCACGAGAAAATTCCATTACAATAACATTTTATGATTTTTTTTTTAAATAATAATTAATATTTAAGCATGTATGAATTTTATTGAAAACAATTTTCATTTGTGTTTGCCACGATAAGCGTCCCCGTGTAATGCCAGCTTAGGCAGAGAGTGGGGATGCTGATGTCACTACTTAGTGCTGCGCGCGCAGTCAGTCGGTGGTGCGATCGCCTGTTCTATACCACTGTAAATCCCCGTATTCACTCTCAGGGAGCGTGGATCACGTGGGTGACTGAATACGAATATACTAGCGCTGCGTCGGACAAAGTCGACGCTTCAGCTGTCAAACCGGTTGCTTGTATGGGAGTGCGCAGGCAGTGCTCTCGCGAATACTTTGCTCCAGTATAGTCACGTGATTTCTTGACTGTTGAGCTCATGACCTTGTTTAGCATTTGTTTATTATTATCCTTACTTATTTGTGGTCTACTTTTTCAGCTCCATATATTAGACTGTTATTAGGGGTTCCGCAAAATTCTTTCAAGTTTAAAAAGGGTTCCATGGCCAAATAAAATTGGGAAACCCTGGTGTATTGAATTTGAAAGCAAAATATTTAATGACTTATAAACAAAGATGCCATTTTTACTTAATATTGCACAAATAAACCCTCTTGCATATATATGCACCAGCTAAGTGTCTGGTCATCTCATCCTAATATAACCATAACAAGTTACTGTTATAATATGCAGGTCAGGACAAGGCAGCAGCACAGACATCAGATTTGGGCATTTTTTGACGAGTGGGAGACCGATTGTATCAGCTGGAATTCACAGTGATGTTTACTCGACAGAATTGCAGTAGCTACTATTTTTGCTGCATTCCCACTGTAGAATAAAACTGTGCCATGGAACAGAAATTGACAGGCCAAATATGTTAGGCAGCTGTTGTCTCTGAAAACCCCAAGCAATCTTCATAGAACCCTCACGGGCAGTGGGTAATGCAGGTAAGGGAAGGCATTGCCTGCCCAAACACACCTGGGTGGCCCCACACATGCTCCATCCCAGGTCAGGCCCCCCTCCTCCCTGCCTGCACCTGGCTGCTTTTGGCTCGGCACTGGGGCTGGCAAATGGAGAGGGAGAGGTGGCAGGGGAGGGCAGGTCTGGCAGCGCAGCACAGCCCATGCTTCCTGGCTTCCCGGCACTGGAAAGGCTGGGGCTATGCGGCAGCCCAGCCAACTGGTGCTCTGAGGTTAGTAAGTCTGGGGCCAAGCAGCTGCCCTCTGAAGCTAGAAAGGCTGAGGCAACATGGCTACCCAGCTGCCTGCGTTCCAGGGCTGGGAAGGCTGGAGAATACAACCTCCCAGTAGCTGCAGGGGCTGGGACTGCATTGCCTGGCAACCTGGCACTCTAGGGTGGGGAGTGGGGACACTAGCCTTGGGTACAGCCAGCCAGTGGCTACAATGGGGAATGTGGGGGCAGGGCCGCCCACAACATTTTGGCACCTGAGGCGGGGAGCTCAAATGACGCCCCCATACCCCCTCGCTTGGGCCAAAACTTTGAAAGGTCTCAATTCTCTGGGTTCTAATGGTGCCTCCCCCCACAGCCTGGCACCTGAGGCGGCCGCCTCAGTTCACCTCCTGGTAAGGCCAGCCCTGTCTGGGGGTGTGGGACATGAGACAACAGCTACAGTGGGGACTGGGTGGCTTCCAGTGGGTATGGAAGAGGCGGGGCCTTGGGTAGAAGGGGCGTGGCTGGGGGGTGACCCTCCCCAAGCCAGCCTTTCAGCCATTGCCCATGAGAACACTTTGCCATTTGTAAGGGTGTGTCTAGACTACAGGGTTTTTCCGAAAAAAAAGGCCTTTTTTCGAAAAAACTTACCCTGCATCTAGACTGCTGCTGCATTCTTTCGAAAGTAAATTGAAAGAACGCGGCAGTTTTTTTGACCATGGAAAACCTCATTTTACGAGGAAGAACGCCTTTTTTCAAAAATGCTCTTTCGAAAAAAGGCGCTATGAAATGCAAACTGTGCTTTTTCGAAAGAGAGCATCCAGAGAGCCTGGGTGATCTCTTTCGAAAAAGCGGCTTGCTTTTTCGAAAGTACTGTAGTCTAGACGCTCTTTTTCGAAAGAGGCTTTTTCTAAAGTATCTTTCGAAAAAGCCTCTTTCGAAAGAGGCTTGCAGTCTAGACGTAGCCTGTATGTTTTTGATAAGGGATAGACTAGAAAGAGGGAGAGGTGGCTGGGGATGTAATACAAAATTAAAATGATCCATGAAGACTGCTGTAATGTAACATTTGTTCTGTAAGACACTAGGGGTAGGAGTAGTGTTTCGCATACTTGAACCTGACCATTATGATGTTGTATCCAGATACTATAGTTCTCTTGTGAATAAATGCACTTGAAATCCAGGCACACTGCGGAAATAAAGATTTTGTATGTGACAACCAAAAAATAGATACAATAGGCTGTGAAGTATAATGTTTATCTCGAAAATATTCAGTGACCCTTACCGTGTATGATTTGTGTAACTGGCCTTTTCTCTTGCAAGATATGGTTGCCACAGATACACCATCATCATCTGCTGTCAGTCTGGTAGTAAATAAAACCTCTCAAGTCCTCCTAGTATCTTCACAGCCATGATCTTCCCAGTGTTTAGCATCATTCCCTACTTGTTATCCACTGCCTCTTGAGGCTTTCTGATAATCCAGATGCAACAAGAGGCTTTGCTTCTTTGCTATTTGATTTTCTAAAGATACACCTGCCTTTTGGGATTTTCCTTCACATTTTTTTCTTATATCTATTGAATTTATTTCTTATCCATTAGTAAGAACAGGAATGCCTAGTCATTTGCCCTCCTGCTTATTTTAGTTTTTTATTCTCTCTTTCCTCCCTCCCCCCATTATTCAGAAATATAATTTTGCTTTCAGGAGGGCAACCAAGAACAGAATTTGACCCTAGGTGGATATGTGGCTATTAGCGTGAGATCTGCTACCAATGTTATATAGCAACATTATGGATTTTTCTAACCCCAGCACATAATGGGATGCCAGATCTTGTTTTACCAAAAGACCAGGAAATTTTCATGAGTTCCCCATCCCCTATTCTCCTTTGAATCTCTCCACAGCTTTCAGGGTACGTCTACACTACAAAGTTAATTCGAACTAACAGCCGTTAGTTCGAATTAACTTTCATAGCATCTATACATACAAACCGCTCGTTCGAACTTAATTCAAACTAGCGGAGCGCTTAATTCAAACTAGGTAAACCTCATTCTACGAGGACTAACACCTAGTTCGAATTAAGTAGTTCGAATTAAGGGCTGTGTAGCCCTCGAACTAGTTGGAGGCTAGCCCTTCCCAGCTTGCCCTGGTGGCCACTCTGGGCCAAACCAGGGAAACTTTTCTGCCCCCCTCCCAGCCCCTGAGCCCTTAAAGGGCCACGGTCTGGCTACAGTGCTCGTGCCAGTTGCCAGCCTGCCAGCACCCAGCCAGCAGACCCTGCACCTGGCACAGCATGAGCCAGCCACCTGCTGCCACCCAGCCCTCCGCCTCTTCCCAGGACCAGGCTGGTGGCTCCCAGGAGCCTGCCTGGGGCTGCAAGAGGCGGGCGCCCGCCTGGTCTAGTGCGGAGATCGTGGACCTCATCGAGGTTTGGGGGGAGGCCTCCAACATCCACAACCTCCGCACTAGGCACAGGAATGTGGCTGTCTAGGGCAGGATAGCTGCCAGCCTGGCCACCAAAGGCCACATGCAAACCCAGGAGCAGGTTTGCATGAAAATCAAGTTGGTCCAGTGAGACCCCCAACTCTGAGCCCTGAGCTTAGAACATAAGAACGGCCATACTGGGTCAGACCAAAGGTCCATCTAGCCCAGTAGCCTGTCTGCCAACAGCGGCCAGCACCAGGTACCCCAGCGGGGATGGACCGAAGACAATGACCAAGCGATTTGTCTCGTGCCATCCATTTCCAGCCTTCCACAAACAGAGGCCAGGGACACCGTTCCTACCCCCTGGTTAATAGCACTCCATGGACCCAACCTCCATGAATTTATCTAACTTCTCTTTAAACTCTGTTATACTTCTAGCCTTCACAGCCTCCTGTGGCAAGGAGTTCTACAGGTTGACTATGTGCTGTGTGAAGAAGAACTTTTGCTTATTAGTTTTAAACCTGCTGTCCCTTCATTTCATTTGGTGTCCTCTAGTCCTTCTATTATGGGAACTAATGAAGAACTTTTCTTTATTCACGCTCTCCACACCACTCATGCTCCTCTTTTCTAAGCTGAAAAGTCCCAGTCTCTTTAGCCTCTCTTTATATGGGACCTGTTCCAAACCCCTAATCATTGCAGCTGCCCTTTTCTGAACCCTTTCCAAGGCCAAAATATCTTTTTTGAGGTGAGGAGACCACATCTGTACACAGTACTGAAGATATGGCGTACCATAGTTTTAGACTTCCCCTCCTCCTTCTTCCCCTGGCTTCCCCCTTCCAGCTCCCTCCTCCCAGGTTTCCACCTCCCCACTCCAACCCTCTTCCTTCCCCTCTCCCACCTCCTTTTCCCATTCTCCCCAGAGGTTAATCCCCCCCCCATTTTGTTAAATAAAGAGAGTTCCTATTTTTGAACACGTGTCCTTTATTTTTTACATCAGGAAGGGGGGCTAGGGAAGGGTAAGTGGAAGGAGGTGAGGGAGAAATGGGGCACGAGCCCCCGATGGGGAGGACTGGGGTGGCTCTGCGGGCTCCTCGGGGTGGAAGCTCTCCTGCAGGGCCTCCTGGATCCTGACAGCTCCCCGATTGACACCCCTGGATGGCAGCCTGCGGCAAGTGCAGCTGGGCTGATGGCCGAGTGCTGTGATGTGCCGAGTGTGGGCACTCAGGGCACTCCAAGACAGGACTGCTTTGCTGTCCCTCATCGAGGTAGACAAGCAAGTGGGGAACCCTCAGAACTGTCTGTCCGGGATGGGGGTCAGGTCCCTTTAAGCACAGCCCTTGGCTAGCCTGAGGCAGCAGCTCCACGCTCTAAGTCCTAACCTGATGCCCTGCCGGCACTGGTTCCGGCCAGCCTTAACTTTGGTTCAGGGTCCACTCAATGTGGACATGCTAGTTCGAATTAGCAAAATGCTAATTTGAATTAGTTTTTAGGTCTAGATGCACTAATTCGAATTAGCTTAGTTTGAATTAACTAATTCGAACTAAGTTAGTTCGAATTAGTGCTGTAGTGTAGACATACCCTCAGTCCTCTACTGCTTTAACTTCAGGTTTTATACCTTTATCTTCAATCTACATATTTCTGCCCCGGCCTACATATCCTTCTATACCAGCCGTGGCCAATCTGTGGCTTGCGAGCTGCATGCGGTTTTTCCCTCCCAAAAGTGCGGCTCGTGAAGCCACCCCGCGGCTCATGAAGCTGCCCCTGAAAACAGCCCCTGCCTCCTGGCTCCCTGTGCTCACTGGGGCAGGGGAGCCATCTGGCGCGGCCATTCAAAATGGCGTCTTCAAGGTGGTGGCAGCCGGAGGGAGCCTGATGTCACCAAAAACCCAAGCCTCTAACCGTGTTTCTTAAAGGGACAGCAGTCCTTTTTTTTTTTGCTCGACAACTCCCCCCTCCCCCGCCTCTTTGCGCTATATGCACAACTATTTTGGCTCTTTGCCTGTAACGGGTTGGCCGCCCCGTTCTATATATTATCCTCCTCTTGTCTCCGTTCAGCCAGTGGTGCCAGCCCCAAATCCTGTTTATTCACTCCTTCCTCAAGTGTAGCCTCTCTGCATTCAAATCCCTCCTAGAAACAAATTTAGTTATGGTCACAAAAAGCAAGCCAGTCAATTAAGATGAGTCCTTGGGGATAATCCACATATTTTACATAAAAAGTAAGAGTAATGTCATTGTCCATATTCTGTACTGAGAGTCTCAGGCGTTGTCTTTATGCCACCTTTGTGCCACCTTTGGAACTTGCCTAGGATGGGGCTCCACTCCCTACACTGGCTCCTCCTGCTGGCTGCCTTGGGGACTAGCACTGCATGTCAGTATGCCAGCTCTGGATGCTGCCTCGCCTGCTGTCACAGTTGCTCTCTGACCCACGTCACTCCAGCATTCTCTACGAGACTTGGCCCTGTGGCCATGTCACCATCTGTGAGACTCCCTTTTGGGGGGTTTAGTACAGCTGCCAACTGTCCATCCACTTTCCCAGCGGTGAGTGGAAGAGACATGGGCCCACCTGCTACTTCAGGTCCCCACTCTGGGAGCCTGTAGGTGACAAAAACATGCTGTGTGCCTCCAAATTCTCAGTACATTTCTCTGAGGCATTTCACTGTGGACCCAGCACGTCCTTCCCCTTACCTCAGGGACTCAGTGTGTCAGTCCCAGCAGCCAGACAGGAGTTCTCTCTCACTTCCCTGGTCTCTGCCAGCAACTGCTTTGTTCATGGTGCTCACTTCCATACAGCTGCTAGGAAACCAATTCTCCCTCCTTGAGCTCCAAGCAGTGGCTGGCCCTGAATTGCCCTGTAGTTCCTCTTATTGGAGCTTGCCAGGTCTGAAGTGGTTGATCCATGCAATTCTGTCATGACTGGCTGTGCCAAACACAGCCTCCCTGAGCCACTTGGAAGACTCACTGCCTTTGCTTTCTGCTGAGGTTAACCCTTTCTATTCTTGTGTGGGGCAGAATCCCCACTTCAGTGCCAACGAGCACCAGCCCAGAGTTGTCCCAATTTGGGACACTCCAACTATCCCTTTTGCCACACCACTATGTCCTGCATGGTACCGTGTAGGGTTCCTGTGTTGAGTGTACATTGCTTCTGATGTATCCAGCAAAGAGACACTATTACTCCTTTAGACCAGCAGAGAAGCATAGTGGGGTAGCAAAAGGGGGCAAACATGATCATTTACCACCCTGGATCAAAAGGGTTTAGAGGTGGCCTAAAAAATTACTTTATGCTATCCCATTCTTTCCTTCATTGCATCAGAATGCAGAAGTTCTGGTCCCAAGAATTAGCACTGGGCTCATAATTTATCACTACACCAGCAACTATGATGGCCAGAACATTCAACAGAGAGGAGCACATTTAGATTAAGTTAATTTGATTTTGTTACTCTAAATATTTAGGCCACATCTGTACTTATCCGCGGATCAACGCTCTGGAGATGAATTTCTGGCATTCAATTTAGTGAGTCTAATAAGGACCCATTAAATTGAATACTGAAGATGCCCCTGTTGACACCTTGTGAGGCGTAAGGGAAGTTAACAGGTGCATTTCTCCTACTGACTTCCCACTGTGGGGACAACACCAAAGTTTGAATCAAGGTATGTCAACTCCAACTATATAATTAATGTAGCCGGAGTTGAGTATCTTGATTCAAATCTCCGGATAAGTATAGATGTGTCCTGAGAATGTTAGTCTACATCCTCCTCCTTTCCACTCTTCATATCATGTTGTGGTCTCTCTAGTCACCACACATGTGGAGAAGGCCAAAACCTGCATTCTTCACTCAGGAAAAGCTCCCATTGAAGTGGATGGGTGCTGTGGATGCTAAGTAGCTCTGAAAAAATTAGGCCCCTTGTAGATAGATAACTATGGATTTAGGCACCTATATTTAGGCACTCGTCACCTGATTTTCCAAGGGGATGAGCATCTATAGCTTCTGAATACTTCAGCATGTGTAGATTCTCAGCATATTTTATCAGTCCCTCAAGTATGAAGTTTTTGGCCTTTTGCAGCAGTGCCAATATGTGAAATAATGCTAATATGTTCAAAGGGAGTGATTTTTAAAGTTTTCATCTCAACTTGAATCTGTCTGATTAAGATCCTTAGTTCTCGACACAACAATTGCTATAACATTTAGTTCTGGCAATTTCAAAATTCAGAAGGAGCCATTTCAAAATTCAGAATAATCTTTCACTTTCATAGTGGAGGAGGAATGATGAATGATGTTTGGTGGGGAAGCAAACATTCATAAATCCAGCACACAATTTAAGACCGTCTGGTACGCTTTGTTGCTCTCAGCTAAGCTACATATGGGACTTCCCATGTGATCATTCTCATCTACTATGATTGCCAATCCAACATCTGCTTTCACCATATTGGACAGTGAATATTTCAGATCAACCACTGAAATCCAGATGTGTTTGTGTCATGAACGCTATGCACTCTACTTGAAGTGACTGGTGTTTAAAAAAGGAATTCAAAATGCACTCAGACATGCAATAGTAACCTGAAATGTACTCTATGCATTATAAAGCTTTTGGGGTCAACTCCAGGCACCCGAGTACAAGCTTCCATCCTCAGACCACCTTTGACAAATGAGACACCCTCCATCCACCGTGCAATGACTAGAAATATAAGATAGACTGACTGCAGAAGCGAGCTTGCCTGACAGTCACTTCTTCCCCTACAAACTAATCTCCTCATTTATATCAGCAATTTTTTGTATACATGGTCTTCCTTATGAGGATTGCAAAGCATTGTCCATATACTTATGAAATATACCCTATCTATTAATGAATTATCTCAAAAATTTGTCTACAAACTTTGGAAAATTTTGAAAAGAAACCAGTTTTCAAATGTGGCATGTTCACAACCTGTAGTGCTTTGGCAGTAACAAAGAACTACACTTTGACTCTGGTTAAGTCCCTTTTGCACCATCCTGAAGATCCTTCTCTATGTCACTGGAATGGATTCCCTAGGGAGGGGGTGAAATCTCCATCCCCAGAGGTTTTTCAGTCTCAGCTTGACAAAGCCCTGGCTGGGATGATTTAGCTGGGGTTGGTCCTGCTTTGAGCAGGGGGTTGGACTTGGTGACCTCCTGAGAGCTCTTACAACCCTGTGATTTTATGTTTCTGTGATTCTATAGGTGGTCAAGACCATCAACATCATCCTACCTCAGAGGGTCATCAGCCTGGGCAACATTGACCCTATTGTCACCGGCTTTGCCACCATGGGCTTCCCCAATTGTGTGTGTGGGGCACTGATGGCACCCACATCCCCATGCTGGCCCCTGACCATCATGCCTTTGACTATATCAATCGGAAGGGGTACTTTTCCATCATGCTGCAGGCCCTCATGGACCACAAGGACTGGTTCACAGACATTTACCTCAGGTCTTCAGGAACTCAAGCCTCTTCCACAGGATGCACTTTTTCGCCCCAACCGGACCATCAGGGTGGGGTAGGTGGACATGCCATCTGCATCCTGGGCGACAAAGCCTACCCCTTAGTCCCCTGGCTTATGGAGCCCTACACGGGAAGGGCTCAGACTCCACTAAAGAGAAGCCCGGAATCCATTAAAGAGACCTTCAATACCAGGCTCAGCAGGTGCCACATGGTTGAGGAGTGTGCCTTCGGCAGCCTGAAAGGGAGGTTCCAGAGTCTCCTCACGCACATGGGCCTCGGTGACTGGAACATCTCCTGGGTGGTGGCAGCTTGCTGTGTGCTCCACAACCTTTGTGAAAATGTGGGGGAGACATTCCTGCCAAGGTGGGGGGGCAGAGGCAGAGCAGCTCACCAGGGCTTTTGAGCAGCTGGGCATGGCTGCCATTCGGAGAGCCCATTGGAGGGATGTGCTCATTCGGAGGTCTTGAGGGAGAGTTTCAGCCAAAGCCACCTGTGAGACTCTCCCCTGGGCCTCCTCACAAGGGGACTTTGCATTGCCCCTGTGTGCCTCCCCCTCTTCTCCTGCCCTCCCTTCCCATCTCCCCACCCCACAAACCAAATAATAAAGCTTTGTTTGTTTGGAAACACACCATAATTTTTATTTGGGGAATGTACAACAGGGGAGGGACTGGGGAAAGAACCTGGAATGGGGGTGGGGGGAGGAGGGAGAAGGTGGGGCTCAGGGATGGGGCTGGGCCTGGTGCCTGCCTCAGGTACCTTATGAGGCTTTGGCTGCCCGGGAGGTCCCATCGCCATGTGTTTGCAGGCCTTGGCGGCCCCTGGGGGAGGGTTAAGAGGAGATGTTGGGGGCGGGTGCAGGTGCCGGGGCAGGTGCTGGGAGTTGGGGGGAGCGGGTGCAGGGTGGGGGTGGCTGGTGGACCGCTCCATAGCTGTGACCATGCACTCCATGATGATTGTGATTGAGGAGCAGTTGGCCTCATGCTGGTGTGACATCTGCTCTCACATTTTGTGCCTCAGCTCGCATTCAGCCCAGCATTCCTGGTGCTCCTCCTTGAAGTTCCAGTTGAAGGAATGGAGGGAATCCAGGTGTTCCTGCACCAGGTCCTTGTGGGGTTGCCATCGCCTGCGGTTATCATGGGGTCAGGAGGAGGGCATGGGTGGTGGTAGACACACCACGCTCGAAGCTGACCCAGCTGTGAAGAAAAGCGACAGAGGTAGTCATCCCAGGAGACACTGTGTATAAAGCCTAGCCCTAATCTCAGCACCGACACCGAAGGTCTTGGTTCAGACAATGGCGATGTGCTTTGAGCAAGGCCATCTGTTGCCTAGACAGCAGGCACTTTCCAGCAGGGGCACAGACATCCCAGGGGAACCGCGCTACCCTCCCAGCCCGGGGACAAGCAGGCATGGGACTGTGCTGGCCATGCCAGGAGCCTGCAGGTGAGAAAGGGAATGGACTGGTTTGGCTTCCTTTTGTGTCCTGGTCACACCGGGTCAGGCACTGGAGGCATCCCACAGAGAAAGAACTTCTATCTCTACGCACTGGAAGAGAGGGGACAGGATGTTGGGGGAGGTGTGTGTGAGTGGCAGAGGCTGCTTGCCAGAGAGTGTGCTACTGGGGTCCCTTCCTCTTCCTCCCCCGGCAGATTCCCATACAGGGGATCAGTGTTCACTGCATCGCTGTGCTTGACGGGGAGCAGATGCTGCCTGAGAGTGAGGGCATGAGTCTGTGCCATGTGCGGCACTGCTGTGTGGCATCATGACCCCAGCCTCCTTAGTGGTGGCTTGTCGTGGGAAGGTGTCCCCCCACGGAGACTGGAGTAAGGCAGGCCTCTCCAGGAACCTCGTGAGAAGGATCAAGGGGTTACTGTATGAGAGAGTCATGGGGCTGAGTGCTCCGGACTGGTGCTCCATGTGCACCCACATGCACAGGCTGTTGTGCAATCCCCAGGCCAAGAAGGCTGAGCGAGGCGTGCACAGCCTCTTGCAGCCTGCCACCTGCCCCGTGTGTGTATAGGGAAGGTGATGGAACTCACCTGAACTGCCTTTTCTGGGTTCACCCAAGCCCTGGGAGACATCCTGGGAGGGGGGACCAGCTCCATGCAGATGATGACCTCCTGGCTAGCGCGCATGGTGTCCAGGCTGGCCTGCTCCTCCTCCTCCTTGTCCTTTTCCTACACAGCCTCACCCTCGTGGAGGCTGACGACGGGCATGTCTTGGCTGGAGTCAGCGATGGGGGAGGTGACCGGCCCCCCCCTCCCAGGATGGCATCCAGCTGCTCATAGTAGCGGCAGGTCGGTGGTTGCTCCAGAGTGGGAACTTTGTTCCCTGGCCTTTGTGTAGGCCTGCCACAGTTCTTTAATTTTCATCTGCACCTGGACCAGAGTGTGGCTGTGCCCCTTCACAGCCAGGCTGGCAGCCATCCGGCCATACACATCGGCATTTCGTCTCCTGGTGCGAAGATCCTGGAGGTTGGTCTCCTCACCCCAAACCTCGATGAGATCCAGCATCTCTGCACCAGTCCAGGCCAGTGCCCTCTTTTGCCTCTGGCCAGGGGCTTCAGAGGTGGCTGCAGGTGTGTGCCAGCAACCGTGGGGGGGCTTGGAGGGAGCACTGGGGTCTGCCATGATTCACGGACAGGCTGCTGTGTGGCACGTGGCTGGCTGGGCTCGGGTTGTGCCACAAGCCCTTTCTCTTTTGCCTGCAGCTTTAAAGGCTGCAGGAGAAGGGGAGCAGTGGAGTTGTTAGGGCTGTGGCCAGAGTGGCCACAAGGGCAGTTGTGAGAGGCCTCTGGAGGCCAATTAATTTGAAATAACAGCAGCTCAGCATCCACACTAGTACTATTTCGAAGTAACAATTTCAAAATAAGTGTTATTCCTCATGACAAGCAGGTGTTATCATTTCGAAATAACAAGCCCGTCATTTCGAAGTAATTTTGAAATAACGGGCTTGCTGTGTGGACGCTCGCCTTGTTAATTTAAAATAAGGGGAGTTATTATTTTGCAATAACTCCCCAGTGTAGATATGCCCTGTGTCAGTTCCGGTGCTCTGACCATTAGATCATTTCCTCTGACAAAACACACATGCATCAAATCTTGCTGTCGCTACTCCTAAATTTAAGCAAAAGTCCCCATGACATTAATAAGAATTTTGCCTTGATCAACTGTGACTAAAGGGTTCAAGAGATAGCCCTGAAATTTCAAAGTCACATCTTTCGATCCTTTCAGACCAGAAATTAGGGGTAAGTTTTTAATTGGTGAGTGTAATTAACCACTGGAACAGTTTACCAAGCATCCTGGTTGATTATCCGTCACTGTATATTTTTAAATCAAGATTGGATGTTTTTGCTAAAAGACATGCTCTAGGAATTATTTTGGGGACATTCTGTTCGATTAGGTGATCACCGTGGTCCCTTCTGGTCTTGGAATCTCTGAATGCATTTCCCCATCTACCTTTGTGGGACAATATGGTAACACAAATTTCAAATATGGTGTGAGATTTGCCTTTTCTCCAAGGTGTTGTGGTATCTTTTGTGGATCCAAACCATTGTGTTGCGGTGCTCTACATAGTCGCAGTCACAGTAAATGACATACTATGCTATAAGTCTGTGGGTGTTTTGCATTCTGTATTTCCCACACTGCCTAGATTTACTTGTCACTGGTTTCCTGCCTGATAACTGAAGGGATGCGATTATATTAGGAGTGGCAGTCTAATCAGTGACCACTCTGGGCATTCATTCTGTCACAGCTGAAAATTCATGAATGAGCTGCAATGGGTCAGCAACTTGCTAACATATCAACTGAAGTAGGAGGTTCCAGTGCATTGGAGCTCTACTTGCCATATGGCAAGTAGATGTTCCTAGAATGGCAGGATGATAGAAATGGTATCTAGAAATAGAAAAAAGCACAAGAAAGGCCAGGCAGATGTCCTGCTTTTGCTCACTGCAAACTTATTGAAAGTTTAGTTGTCTTTTGAGACTGTGGTATCATTCACCATGTCACAAGGATGATGCAACAATGTGTCTTTCAGCAAAGCAATAACTATGATCACATGTTTTCATATTTTCGTTCAAAGCATCCACTAAGAGGCAGGCACAAGTATATATTATAAGCCTTATCTACAACTACTTTCGCAGATTTTACAAACAACAAATAAATACAGGGCAAGCACCACATTGATTCATAAAGACTACCAGAATTGTGACCAAAAAACCAAGACACAAATTCAGCAAAGCTTGTGCCTGAAATGTGTTCCAAACTCTATTCATAACGAGACTGAAAGCATGATCTGATGTGTTGCTGAATCAGACACAAAAACATGGAATATCAATTAGAAAAGTTTTAACCATCAAAAGCATATTTTGAATATTTGAACTTAAAATATCTTATGGCCAAAATACTGGTTTGATGACATTAGAATGAAAAAACTGTACATGAATAAGAAGATTTATTTTATTTCTGTAATGCTGTTACAGAAGATTTGGGAATTCCAACACTGGGCATCCAGACAGAGGATGCAGATGGAAGGTGAGGTTGGGGGCAGTTGGCTGCGTTTTAAAAATGTGCTACCATAGGAAGCACTTGAATAGATCGGCTAAGCTGGTAAGTAATGTTAAAAATCAATCTACTGTTCTTCTTATGATTCCATAAGGTGTGCATTGTTGTTTATGCATTCAATTGGAAATTTGAATTGATGCAGAAGGAAATGTTTATTTCCTAAAAGACACTGTTTTGCATAGGTGGATTGAAGGCGATGCTTTTTTTGGTTAACCAGCAAAATTCTTATCAGATCCATATTATTACAAAAAAATCTACAGCTTCATGAGATTACACATACAAGTCTTGCTGGGCTGAACCAGCAGAGGTGTATTGACTTTGTGTCACTGTAAATTAAATGGATCTACAGTCAAATGAAGTATTAGTACATTGGACAGATATTTTCACTGGATTAAGACAGTAACAAAAAACAGTATTGGGCTTCAAAGATTGCTAAAAAGAAACAAAGGATCCCATGCAAACTCACTTAATGTACAGCCAAAATTGCAGGCTATATAGCTATGGTATTCCCAGAATAGTTTATATAGAATCAGTTAGATCTGATGTCATAATAAAAACAAAAATAATTTAAAGGTGGCAGTAATAATTGTGAAAGTAAAATGAATCATTCTGTCTAGGTTAAAGACAATTCTGTCTAAGATGATGGGAGGAAAGACCAGATTTGTATTTAGGTGCCTAAATATGTAAATAGACCCCTCATGGAATTTTTAAAGGTCCTAGATGCTTAACTTCCATTCCTTTCAATGGGGCTACATCTACACTACGAGTTTTCTCGGCAAAAATACGCTAGTGAGGGACTCATTTGCATGAGTTGCGATCTCATTTGCATATTTTCTTCCGATCCGTTTTTGCGCTAAGGGTTTTTGCGCAAAAACAAGCAGTGTGGATGTTTTCTTTTTGTGCAAACCCCCCTTTTTCTGCAAGATCCTTATGCCCCAAAAAAGGAGGTATACTGAACTTGAGGAAAAAGGGGTTTTTGCTCAAAAAGAAAACGTCCATACTGCTTGTTTTTGTGCAAAAATGGATCAGGAGAAAATATGCAAATGAGATTGTGACTCATGCAAACGAATCCCTCATTAGCATATATTTTTGCTGAGAAAACTTATAGTGTAGATGTAGCCTGGGAGTTTAGGGCTTATCTGCTTTTTTAGATACGTAAATACCTTTGAAATGTGGCCCTCGTAACTTCACAGGAAACAGAACAGTCGTGCTCAAGACAACACAATTTATTGTGTGGTTAATAAGTTCTCCAGCAAAAGAAAGCCAAGCACAACTATCCAGGCAGATTACAGGAGAAGCAATGCCAAGTACTCTTGAGATATTACTACTGGATGGTAATGGGCAGAACTGATTTTGATGTCATTTAAATAGCAATTACGTTGGTACAGATCAAGTGCTGCCACATCCAGTTTGCCCAGCTGGAGGGTTAAGCCTCAACCCCAGAACATAGCACAAGGTAGAGTGAGGGGCAGAAGTCTAGGTATCATGTTGGGGACATGGAACCTATGAGAGGCGAGGTGAATGTTTGGAACTCTCTACATAGCTCTTAGGGCAAAGGAGACAGTTTCAGCATGACAAAAACTCAGAGTGCTGAAGTTGCAACCCCTTATCTGAAAACTTCAGGATCAGGGAAAGTTTAGCTCAGTTTCTATAAGTGAGGAAAAATGTCAGGAGTTATGGTGATTTGGTATCACACCCAAACTGAATCATTAGATGTGGGCAAAGCCCATTGATTCCAGAGGGAAGTAGAAAGGGCCTAAGGAAAGCAAACAGCTTTGAGTCCCACACAAGTTCGACAACTCAGTGACTGACCAGCTCGCCCACTTGGATGGCAGAAACAATAAGGGAGGCAATCCACATACCTGCTTCCCTGGCAACGTGGGGTCCAGCAAATTGAACAGGTTCGAAGACTGTCTTTTGGAGGAGAGGAATATCTGCAAATTCCTGTCCTCATCTCAGAGGGTTTACATTTTCACACTTCACAACCTTTCAATGGCAGTAGAGAATTTCCCATACACTATATCACCAAGCCACGTATCTCATCTCAGTCACTTCATTTAATGTGAAAAAACAAGCAGTGACAGAATAGAGCCCTGAGATTAAGGCTCCCAGCACAATGCAGCCACAAGAATTTCACAAGTGAGATTTGCTTAACTGGTCACTAAGTGTTAGCATTGTTCTGAAGACATATGGCTGAAAGTGCTTCTCTGACCATAAAGAAACAGAACTATGAGTGCAGAGAAACTGCTTGACAAGCAAACTCTCTTTTGTTTAATAAGGCTCTTCATACTTTTGACCCTTGAGAAATCTTAATTAAAGTTAATGGACAAATCTTCCAGAAAAAAAAATTAAGTACTTAAATGTTTCGGTTTTGCTCCGAGTATGCAAAAAAACCTTCCCTTCCCTCACTGGCCTTGCCCCAAGATAACATAACCTTCAAACAGAATTATACACATATTGACAGCTTTCAGGCTTGCTTTGTGTCCCAAACTTGATGGGTGATTGGCAGAGTTTCTGGGCCATATTCACCATTAGCATGAACAGGAGCAGCTTCAATGAAGTCGCTACCTCAGTGATGAGTCTATTATAAGAATAATATAGCTAGAGTTGTGACCACTTGCACCAGAGATGGTCATAAGTTGTTGCAAGTCACATTACCGGGCTCACTGTGCCAACTTCTGCCAGGACTTCAAGAAAATGATCACTACATTATCTTACAGTGATACTCATGGAATGTCAGTATCTTAGATACAGGAAGTCCCCGACTTGCGATGTGACTGGTTCTGGGGGAAGAGTCGCAAGTCAGAGGTGTCATAACTTGAACCCGCACTTATGGTAGGCACCGTGCGCTGTCGTAAATGCGGGCCGAGGACGTAAGTCAGGGGTTTCCGGCCCCTTCCACACTTACAAAAATGGTTGTAAGTGCGGGGGGGTTGGAACTTGGGTGGTCACAAGTTGGGGGCCTCCTATACCTAAGTGGTCCCCCATTATCATCACGCTGAAGTACCTCACAAACTTTTAATGTATTATCCTTCCCACACCTGAGCTAGATGCATTTTATAGACAGGGGACTGAGGCACAGAGAGACTAAGGCCCAGATCCAGCACTACAAGTCACTGGGAAGGGCCTAAATGATTTGCTTAAAGTCATAGAGGAAGCCTATGGCAGAGCAAGGAACTGAACCTGGATCTCCATTTAGTCAATGGAACAATTAACCAAGGGTTGTGGTGGGTTCTCCATCACTGACAATTTTTAAATCAAGATTTGAACATTTTTCTAAAAATCTACCATAGGAATCAATTCACGGGAGTTCTGTGAGCTAGGTCATAGAGGAGGACAGGCCAGACAAGGACCAGGGTCCCTTCTGGCCTTGGAATCCATAAACCCCACATTCCAGGCTAGCATCCTAATTACCAGATCATTCTTTTCCTAGTGCAGATCTCATAAAGAGTATCTTGCAGCCGCCACATTTTAAAGAACTTCTATAAATACTGAGGTCAAGATGCTGGAAGAGAAATTTGATTATACGTTGCTACACTATTTGGCATTTCTAAAACAAAATTTGGGAAGCTCACATGAGAAACACAGAGCGACCTTGCAGAGTTAAGGAGAATAATTCTACATGGACAGCTATTAGAAAACACCAAACAAACTCTACTGGAACTAAAAAGGGTAAAATTGCACTGAATCATAATCTTTGTGTGGCAAAGAGCACTGCGTCTTGACTTCAAACCCGAGGGGAGAGGGGATCAGAAATGCGAGACATCATCCACCCACTTCCCATTTGGGTGTTGAGAAGTGTAAAAACTGAGATGTTCTATTTGTTAGATAAACTTCAAAAACAACAGATAGTCTGGTAGCACTTTATAGACTAACAAAACATGCAGATGGTATCATGAGCTTTCGTGGGCACAGCCCCCTTCTTCAGATGCCCACTAAAGCTCATGATACCATCTACATGTTTTGTTAGTCGATAAAGTGCTACCAGACTATTTGTTGTTTTTAAAGTTTGTCCTGTACAGACTAACTCAGCTACTCCCTGAAGCTTCTATTTTTGTTAGGCACCTCTTATTAGTGGGCTGAAACTCATATTATTTTGAAATTGACCTGTGGCACCACACTTTGAGTATGTTGCAATATTAAGTAGAACATTTCAAACTGCAGTGTGCTCAGTATGGCACTCTAGAAAAGTTTTTAAAAGGGTGCACAATTCAGAAATGTCAGTTCAAGCATAGTCAAGTGTGTCAGCAGAAAAGGCAGTAAAATACCAAAAAGCAGATAGAAAGTGTTTAGTGCATAATTCCAGGGACCTATCTTAGCACTGTTAGCACATCACAATAAACCACACAAATCAGTTCTCAGACTTATGAGCAAAGATAAAAATCTTAGGACCAACAGCTAACAAACTTCCTGAGGCAGAGATCTTTAACAACCAAGTAGATAGAAGGTTATCTCTGAAAAAGAGTTTGACTGAAAATTTCAAAGACACAATGGGCTTTCATATACCTGCAGGAAATTCACAAAATCCCAGTGAAATAACTCAGCAATTGCAGTTTTCGAATGGTGTGGGTCCTTTTCATACCCTCTGGGCTGATAGGATGTACTTGTTGATACCAGTGATGAATTAGGGTCTTAATTGACAGAGTGAAAACGATACTATCGGGCTTTTGGGCCTTTTTATTAAAATAATAATAATAATGTATGCATGTGAATATGTCTACTTTTAATAATCAGCCCGATTTTTTATCCAAAGAGCAGAAATCAGCATTGGATTTGAAGAGGAGCTAGCCCCTTGTAGCTCACCCTTTGTGTCCCCCACGTGACTTAAAGCAGCGTACAGACTGGTCTAATCTACTCCTGAGAGTCCACGATGCCAAGAGACCATTCCATCAGCAGTGATAAGCAATACAGAGGTGTTGCTGCCACACCCGCTATGCAGGGGGCTGCAAGGACATGGTGGATAGAAGCTGCTGGGTAATGAGTGATTTTCCCATCTGGATAGATGTATTTTGTTCCCTGTGCACTGGCGGGGCATTGCAAAGGAGCCAAAGTGGAAAGATTATGCGGCTGAGTGTGTCATGTGGAGTTCCGCCTAGTGGCTGACTGGCAGTTGCCAATTTCTGGCAAGAAAAAATTGACAAAAATGTTAACGTGACCTTCTTTGTACTCTCTGCTTCCCTTCTTGCCTCCCCCTCCACCTCTTCTGTCACAATACAGAAGTTTCTTATCTGCTTTCACCCTCCAACCCCTCCTCTTGCCCCATCTGGTCTCCCTTATCTCTGCCTACCTCCAATCCAGTGATAGCTGGGGACCTTCTCTGGGATTAAGCTTGGGCAGTTTCAAAGTCTCTTCCCCTACTGAAGTCCTTTTTCCACTTGGGAACCTTGCTCCAGCCTTTCTAGGTTCCTGAGGTTGGGGTCCTCCACTTCTGCAGACATTCAGTCTAAGTTTCCTGTAAAAGTCTGGCTTGTTTGTGGCAGCCCAGTATGGCCAGATCCTGGGTCAGGCAAGGTCTTCACTGCTCAGCTTCTGGTGGGTCTATTAAGTCCTTGTGCACTGTGCATGCATGTCAACTACTTCTCAGCTACTCTGCAGCAAGAGTCAGCTCCTTCCATGACACAGCCGCTTTCCTCCTTGTTGTTGCCTCTTCCTGTAATAAGGTCTATTTTTAAAGCTTGTCTCCTCCAGCTGGAGCAGGCTCTGGTGTGCCTATTTACTATTGGTTGAACCCAGAGGAGGAGGTTAGTCTTCTGATTGGGAGGGGCCTTATGTGGGATTTTGAGTCTTTTGTGGCATTCAACCAACATAAGAGAGCACAAACAGTGATCAATGAGACGGGACTGACCAGTAGCTTGTATCTGAGAGAATCTATGGTTCACTTACATGCCAATGCCTCTTTCCTCAGTAAGAATTAGTCTCTCTTCCTGGGGAAGGCTTTCTATTTCGATGCAGGATTGGGTGCTTCTCACCTACACAGTTCTGTGAAAGCAGGACACCAAGGTTGAAATCCAAGGCATCCATCCAGAATATAAAATTCCTGGGAAAAGATGGTGAGAAGGCATGGTGTTAGAGCCTGTACTTTACTGATTATTGTCTTAAAGAGTCTGTCTCCTACTGGTATCCTAGACAGTTGCTAATTTACATATTTGAGGGGTTAGCCATGAGACCGGCTTCCAGTAGGAATCCTTATATTGCCCTCATATGTTGTAGGTGATCTTCCCAAAAGGGGGTTACTGATAATGATATCAAGGCAGGCATAGTCATATCAACAGTGAGTGCTGAGAACTTTAGTACAGAATCATAGAATCCTAGGGTTGGAAGAGGCCTCAGGAGTCATCGAGTCCAGACCCCTGGCAAAGCAGGACCAACCCCAACTAAATCATCCCAGCCAGGGCTTTGTCAAGCCGGGACTTAAAAACCTCTAGGGATGGAGATTCCACCATCTCCCTAGGTAACCCATTCCAGTGCTTCACCACCCTCCTAGTGAAATAGTTTTTCCTAATATCCAACTTAGACCTCCCCCACTGCAACTTGAGACCATTGCTCCTTTTTCTGCTTCTGTCACCATTGCGAACAGTCTCTCTCCATCCTCTTTGGAACCTCCCTTGGGGTAGTTGAAGGCTGCTATCAAATCCCACCCCTCACTGTTCTCTTCTGTCGACTAAATAAGCCCCAGTCACTCAGACCCTCCTCATTATTCATGAGCCCATTGAAAGATTGCCACTGCATCATATGGCATAATCTTGAAATGATGATATCCAATAGGCGTTGAAAAGTGGTCTTCTGTTGCAAGGTGGGGGGGATAAGGAAATCTGCCAATATCCTTTGGTGAGCTGGATGGTTCTAAGACATTTCACATATACTGTACAATCAGTGGCAAGACCAGAAATAAATTATTATTATTATTTATTATTATTATACAATAATTAATAACAAGATCTTGATTCCTGTTACTTTGCTCTAGTCTCTAGATAATGCTACCTTCCTATGAGCACAGTAACTTAACAGTTTAATTAATAAAACATATTCATCATTACAAGTTGAACCTCTCTTGTCTAGCACCCTGAGGGTATGTCTACATACAGGATTTTTTCTAAAAAAACTTCAATTATGTCCACACTGCAGTTGCATTCATTTGAAAGAAAATCGAAAGAACAGAGGGGTTTTTCTGGCATTGGTAAACCTCTTTCTACAAGGAAGAAGCCTTTTTGCAAAAGAGCTCTTTCAGAAAAAGGCATGTGTGGATGGGGAAGAGGGAGTTCTTTTGAAAGAAGAGAAAAGAGGAAAAAGCACAGGTGCCCTGGTGGCCACTCCGTCTATAGTAATCAGTTTAAATGCGAGAGAGCGTCCATTCAGTGTGGATGCTATCTTTCGAAAAAGCAGATCGCTTTTCAATATGCTTTGGCAGTGTGGACGCTCTCCTTCAGAAGAAGTTTTTTTGGATGATCTCTTCCAGAAAAGCTTCTTCCGAAAGAAGCCTGCAGTCTAGACGTAGCCTCAGGACCTGATTGGTGCCAAACCAGAGAATTTGCCAAAGCATGGGAGGTCAATATTGTCTAGCAGCATTCCCAACACTTCCACTGCTTGCTGGGCTCTTAGAAGGCAGTTAGGGGTAGATTAGAGCTAAATCACAGCACAGAATACCAGGAACCAGGACTGGTGGCTGTAAACAAACTTTATGGGACTGCAGGAAACTTGGCCACACCCACAATAAATCATGCTGGATCACTTATGTTGCCGGACCAGAGAGTGCTAGATTTAAAAGGTTCAACCTGTATTTCAATATAAGAGGTTGAGGGTTAAATCAAAAGCTGAACAGCAGCAGAGATTTTAAGCAGTTTTATTTCTGTAAGACAACAGGCATTTCCAGCAATGCCTATAGCATGATACAGCAGGTATGACTGGAGAGAACATAGTAATGTTTTTCTTTTTCTACAATTTCCATGATGTCTTGCAAAGTCACCATGGTTAAAATGGTTGTGAAAGACATTGCTCATCAAGAATTAAGAAACAAACCTACCTTTTCCTCCTGAATCAATGCCATGCCTGCATCACTTGACAGTTTTTGTTACAGTGCTTCCAATTCACTTTTCCCTCTGAGTTGTATAAGGATTTATCAGCTTCCTCCTTTACGATTTCCACTGTCACCAAAAATGTGTCTCTCTTGAATACCAATACTTTTTTTTTTGCCCACCTTAATTATAGGTGTCTCTACCAGACAGCAAAGCAAGAATGTCCAGTTTTACAGTGACATTTCCATTTAGTAGCTTAGGTGCCCTTGTATGGCAAGTATATGTTAATTGAAGGATACATCCCATGCAGAGCTCTCACACTGTCATTGTGTGCTATGCCCCTACACTCCTTTAAAAGCACTAGGATTGGCTAGTTTTCAAGGAAAATTCCCCCAGACTTGTTTAGACAGTGCAAGAAAAGCAAGCACATTTTCTGCTTTAAGTCCTAGTCATTCCAGTTATTATAGGAGTGCGAAAAATCATAAATTAATGTGATGGTAGGTAAATAATTCAAGAAATTATTTAACTGTTTTGATCTTAAAATGCAATATGAGGCTATTCTTGCATTTATAGAGATTCCATTTGTGACCTTAGTTTAAAGGTAAACTGAAACATTAAGATCCCAGCTGTAATGTACAGTGGACCCCCCTTCTGAAATGATCACTTCCCTATGAGAACTTGAATGCACAAAAAGTGCAAGTTTGGCCGTTTTGGCCTTTAGCCTATTATTGCTAGCACACATAGTGGCTGCCACTTTTGCTGCTGAAAAAGCCGTGTAGCCTCTATTTCCTTTTTTGCATTCTTTTGGGTGCTACAGCATAAGATACGCTGAAAAATTGGATGTCAAGCTGATACATTACATTTTACCCTGGCCTGAAAACTAGGCAATTACTGCAAAAGTGAGCAACAAACACCATTTGATCTGCAACACTTTCCTCCCTCGGCACAAGAGATGTATTTTGCTTTCCTCCCACAAGATAATATAGTGTCCATAGAGGATCTCAATCATCAGTGAAAAAAGCGAATCTCTTCAATAACTACTATCATACAAATATTTGTTGATAAAGACATGAAGACTCGTGTGCTTAAACATCAAATTGCTCAACACAAGAGCAAAGAAACAGAGGGAGTGCAATAAGAAGTTGTTCTAGCGTTGCAATATTTTCTTCCCATGTACGAGAATTAGGTTTATTAGAAATCTACGTGTTTTAAAAAGCCACTAGGACTCTTTCAAAATACCTGGTCTCAGAATTATCAGAATCCTTCCCCCCGTGCATAATTCATCATATTCACTTGGAATAACAACCAGGATAGTACATTATTTAGTGCAGTAACTGTTTGACCCATGCAGAAGGTCAACATCAACAGCTGCAAGGCTACGTCTAGACTGCCTTGCTTTTTTGGGATACTGGAAGTATCCCAAAAAAGCAAGGAATGCGTCTGTTTTTTCAAAAAAAATTTTGAAAGGACGGACACGCTCTTTCACCATCCCTGTAAACCTCGTTCTACAAGGAATAAGGGATGGCTCAAAAGAGCACTTTCTTTCGCAATTTGGTGCCATGTAGGTGCTCCAAACTTTGAAAGCGCCTCTTTCGAAAGTAAATCGGAAAAATATACGCAATTTATGCACTGCAAATTGTGTATCTTTTTCAGATTTAACAGCACAGTATAGATGTAGCCTAAGAGAAGATGGGTTCACATAAGTGTCTATAGGCAAAACAGACTAGAACTTTCAGAGTCAGTTTCTTATTTAGGCATGTTATTTCCTTTTCTCTATTTTTCTTGCCCTGTTCACGCATACAGATTTGACCCTAACATACATACAAACTGTAAGTAAAGACTGCTGACCTTGCCTAACTTAGGGTTTCGTCCATCTCCCATTGAGATCAGTGATAATGTGCCACTGACTCCCATGGAAGGTGGATCTGGCCTGAAATGAGGGAACTGTGTAATATCATTTTCTTTGGAATTCTGAGACAAAGAGTGAAAGCAGAACAGATCCTGGTGTTCCATTTTCAGCCACGTGGGTGAAATTGAGAAGGCCACCTCAATGACTATTGCATCATTTATGTCTCACTAAATGCATTTGAGAGTCCTGTGTATCTGTGACCAATTTATTAACCGTAGCTCCCAAATTCTCTGGTTAGATCATTTGCAGTCAGAATATATGTTAATAGTCTTGTTTTATTGTGACGCATATTCTCTAATCTAATAGTGATTGTCTTTCAGCCTGTGAAGTTAGTTATTTGTACCCCACCTCTAAAACTTAACATGCAAAAATGTTTTTGAAGATAAAACAGAACAGTGAATAGAATAAAATGAAAGTTACTCCCAGCAAATTATAAAAACGTGTTTGGTACCAGTAAAATGGAAAACATTCCTCTGTTCTACTCATTTAATATCAGTAAGTGCTCATGTCCAGTCCGATTATTATCATCTTGTAACTGGCTTTTCCTGTCTCCCACTACCCACTCCCAGTATTGCTGTATACAGTAAGATTGTATTTTGTGAGCCAAGAGTTCTGCCGGTATAAACTGGGAAAACTCTCTGGATTTTAACAGAAGGCTGCTGATTTACACCAGGGAATTGGTCCATTAATGAATATCAGTCATTACAAAATGACTTATTTATTCATGCCAGTAAAAGAGGTAGCAGTGGTTGTGACTTAAAGTTTCATTGAGTGCTTATATTCTACAAAAACTAATTCAATAATCCTTGAATGATATGAATATTCTATCACAATTGCTGCCATGATCCAATTTCATTACAGGTCGTTTAATTAATAGCTAACCCTAAACCACCACATTTGAATGGAAACATTAATAACCCAGCCATACCTCTATTCCCCCCAATTCTTGTGGAGAAAAAAACATAAATATACATACATTGTTTATATGCCTGCAGGCCAACTGAATATATCTTCGTGCCAGTCGAAATAAGACAGTTGAACACTGCTGAAATTCTACTGAAGTATCTAGCAAAAGGCCTGGGGAAAAGAACACAATAAGTGTTCAAGAACATCTCACAATGTAATAATCAATGTGTAATATGAGCTGGGGGTTAGTTAAATAAAATGTGAAAGCTGTATTAATGAATCTTTTTGCTGTCCAACACAGCATTTCATTTTCTTTCATAGGCTGCATAATGCAGAGCCTGGGAATAAATTATAGATGAAACCCCCATCATATGTTTATAAATACACTAACATTAGCATTTTACTTCCTCATAAATCTGCACCAAACATTCAAGCACAAGATAGAAAGCCCTGTAAAACAATGATAAATTCTCAGCTTGCAAGCCTTGACTAGTGGCCCATTCATTTCTACCGCTGTTCTTCAAACATTACTTCCTTCGCTCATGCCCCCTCATTTAAAATCCATTTTAATTTAAAGATGCTCGATGCACTCCTAGTGGTACATTTACTCATCCTAGTTATACATCATGGAGCAGGGAAAAGAAAATTGTTTAATCTAGAGATATGGTTCAATGTGGTCACCACTGAACAGTGGAGTAATTACCAGATCAGCTCCGCTAAAAATGCACTCAGGGTGTTCTGTGACCTATCATCTTCTAATCTGCATAGTGAAGTATAGCTTCATAACTCTAAATTGCTGACTTAATTAAAACCAGGACCTTTCTGTCATTTAATTACAGGGAGAAAGGTTATTGCTTAAATGCAATTTTCCAAATGTGATTTCTTAACAGTTATTAACTGCTTCACCATCATTTATTGTTTCAGATTTTTCAATTTGAAAATAGTCCCTGTGACAGAAGTAATGACTTCATGAAAAACTCAATCTAGATGGAGCTGAGCAGACCCATTTGTTTCTCGTAAGTAGAGCAGACAGAAAACTTGAAAATGTCACAGGAGGATCCTGTGATTGCTCTCACTTTACAGGAGTAATTACAAACCGAGAGGTTGCATTAAAGGCGAAGAAAAGAGGTTTATGACAATTTCGAGGGTTTTTATTTCTTGCCAAATATTGTGCTTGCATTATCAACTCTATCAAGAGAGACAGAGATTAATAATTATTACCCTCTCCCAGTCCAACAAACAGTACTGGGTCAGACACCTAAGATGTCTGCAGATTTTCTGTTGACTTGAAGAGAAACTGCTAAATTAAAAGAAAATATTCTGATGTAATTTCCCTCTGCAGACAGAACTCCGGTGTTCTCTTAAAAAGCATAAGTAGGAAATTTAAATGCTCTTCAACATAAGATTTAAATGACAGTTCATTAACTAAAACAAGGTTTCTCATCCACAGGATGTTGATACTACGAGTCCAATTCTCCTCTCACTTAAGTCAGTTTCTCTCCATTTGGGGGAGAATCAGGGTCTATGCCTTCTGTGTTGGGTAAGACTGTGGCCACTAACACAAACTCCTGTGGATTAAGAAGGCATTTTGCGTGGATGGAGAAGGGTCTGCATTTGGCATAATAAGTGGAGCTGTTCCAAAAGTCTTTGGGCCAGGTTTCAGTATATGCTTCAGCTCCTTTGTGCTCCTTTGGCAGTGCCAAACAGCCATGAACTCATCTTAATTAGCCGGTCCAGTCAGTCAGATCTTCATTGCTAGTGTCCGAAGATCTGGCCCTGTTTGGGTATAGCATATAAACAGGTTAGGGGAGAAAGTATTTTTTTTCCTCCAGGTAGTCACAACATATAGTTGCTGTCAAGGCTGATTCCCCACTCTGGCACGATAAATGCAGAAGTGGGGGCCTGCAAAAGTACCTCAAAACCTTATCTTTCTAGGCTTTGGTATAAAGCTTCCCCCCAAAATCTTAAAACCCTAGATTTTGGGGATAAAAAATCTGCTGCCACCACCCAAGTAATCATACAGAAACCAGGGAGAGACTACTTGGGAAATCTCAGCCCCAAAAGTAAAACCGGGACACAAAAATTAACCAATACCAGGTTAATAAAAAGAAAAGAGAAAGAACTTTTATTATCACCACAATATTCCTGTTGCAAGCATAATGACTAGATGGAAAAGTCACAAATTAATATACCCATGGGGGGATTCCACCATGGGCCAAAACTTAGTTACAAAGTAGAGGAAAACCCATTTTTAAATGCACAGGCATCAGATTCCCATTCCCAAACCATAAAACAATAAAACCTAATGGATTTATCTAAAGTTTACCCTACTTACAGATAGTGAAGAGTCTTTTCTTGGAGGGAGACATAGTGTCTGTCCCCCTCAGTAGCTGGAGAGAAACTCCCCAGAGACAAAAGAGGAAAAAACCCACAAATCTTTGTCCCAGTTTGAAATCCCTATCTGCATTTCTACTGGCTGAGCAGATACCTGGCTAGGTAAAGTTAACCCCTTAGTCCCCAGGCTGCTGCCCATCCCTCATGGTCATGACAGTTGTGTTTCAGTATCAAGTCTAGAAATCAACCCTTTGAAATCTTACTATGGCTTTTAGAAATGTGCATCCATCTGTCTGTCTGCCTGTTCAAGCGCTCCTCCTAAATAGTAAGGGCTAGGACCACCAAATTTGGTAGGCAGCTTCCTCTTATCATAACTTAAAGCAATGTCAGGGTTTGGTTGTGCCAGGAGAATGGGATGTGCCTGGAATTCAATTGTTTCTCATAAAATGGGAAAGGAGGGCCTAACAGAAGGGAGTTATATTGCAGAATGACCACAGGGGCATAGCAAGGGGCCAGAGATGGGGACTGGAACAGGGGTGGGGGTAGAGAAAGGGACAGCTATCTACTATATATTTCAGAGCGTTTGTCTGTTTGTGTATCTGTTTGTTTGTCTGTGTGTCTGTCTCTCCACCAGTACATCAAAGCTGCTGTGGTAAGAGAAGACTGAACCCATCATTCTCAGCCCCAACCTACAACAATGATTTAAATGAAGAAAAACAAAACCTGTCTGAGTTAAGGACCTGAGCAACACTGGATAAATCTTCTACTGGATAAATACAAGCTATTACTGCACCTACCACCAATACTGGCTTTTGCACAGCAATTTTTTTCATTGTTCACTCCTCTTGTTTGAACCTTCAGTGATGAGCATGGGCAGTTCTTATGCACTCGATGTCACTTCCTCATAGAATAGATTTTGGCTTGCAATGCTATGGCCAGGAGTTCTAAACAGGCATTCCTAGATGTCAAGGTCAAGAAAAGAATGGAAATTTCATCTTGATAGCTGTTTGTTAGCAAGATTAGTATTCCCCACTTGGTCATACTAAGAATGTCTGAATTTTAATTACATCCTATTTGGTGTGATGAACAGCCTTTCCAAAACATGCATGAAAATAATGAGCAAGAGGTATCCCAGATCAGGGTAAGCATTGCTATTAAGGGGCTTTAGGAAAACAGTGAGGGGTGGCATAAGACTTTTTTTTTTACTGAGAATTAATTTATTCTCTTCCCTCCCATTTTCTGTGGGTATGGAGGCCCCAGTCTTACAATGAGGACCCTGCAGATAGACCCCTGAATTCACATGGCCACCACTAACATCACCCGAGAGAAGCCCTGATTATCAATCTAGTGTTGGGGACGATGGCAAGAAGCACTACAGATCTATCGGGTAACCCACACACTGAGGCTATGTCTACACTGCACTGGTTTTGTGCAAGAAATATGCAAATGAGGCTAAGCGTGGAATATCGCCGAGGCTCATTTGCGTAAGTAATGAGTGGCCACTTTTTGCACAAGAGGCTTTTGCACAAAAAGGAGCCATATGCACTGCTCCTTCTTGTGCAAAACCCCCCTCTTGTGCAAGAGCAGTTCTGCCGCATTTTTTTCAGGAAGAACTGCTCTTGCACAAGAGGGGGTTTTTGTGCAAGAAGGAGCCGTGTAGATGGCTCCTTACTGCACAAAAGCCTCTTGTGCAAAAAGTGGCCGCTTATTAATTATGCAAATGAGACTCAGCGATATTCCACACTTAGCCTCATTTGCATATTTCTTGCGCAAAACCAGTGCAGTGTAGACATAGCCTCAGTGTGGTTCACTGTCCCTTAGAGTGGCACTTAGACCACTTACAGAGGGAGACAAGAATAAGGGAGATCTACAATCTAAGTTGAGACCCAGCTGGCTTCATAGCTCAAGCTATAGTATGGCAGCTCCTATACTACTTTCCAGAGGGCACAGGTTTAAATCTATGTAGTGGCAGTTAGTGTATATATCTTCACAACATCCCTGTGAGGAGGGGATGTGTTATATTCCCCTATAGAGGTTATATCTGCACTACATTCCTCTTTTGAGAGAGGAATGCAAATACAGCAGAGCAAAATTGCAAATGAAGCAGCAATTTGAATTTCCTGTGCTTCATTTGCATAATGGCATCCAGGTGCTTTTTTGAAATACCCTATTTCAGAAAAAAAAATGCAGTCTAGACGTGGTTATTTCGAAACCCCCCCTTCTTTTGAAATAACCCTAAAACCTCATTTTTAAGGAGCAATGGTTATTTCAAAAGAAGGGTTTTTTTTCCCGAAATATCCCCATCTAGACTGTGGGGTTTTTTTTCAAAATACGGTATTTTGAAAAAGCGCCTGGATGCCATTATGCAAATGAAGTGCGGGAAATTCAAATCTGCACTTCATTTGCAATTTCACTCAGCTGCATTTGCATTCCTCTCTGGAAAGAGGAATGCAGTGTAGACATACCCTTACAGAGCAGAACCTGATACACCAAGTGACATGCCTGTGGTCAGACAGGAAGTCTATAGAGTAGCATGAAACTTAATCCAATTTTCCCATTTTAGGCTCCTAACCACTGGATAATCCTTCCTTCCTGAGCAAATAATCACAAGGAGTTATTTTTATGAGCACTTTTTCTTACTTCCTCATTTTAAAAGATGTCCATGAACTAATGGTTAAATTCACAAATGTATTCCTTCAAAATCAGTCATTTTCTTGTAATTAATCCCTGGCCTATAGAGTGGTTTATTGCAAATATTCACAATTTGTGTAGTGTTGGCTGGTTATAGAGGTAATTTCATACAATTTCTGTTCCCTGACTGAAAGCACAGTGAATATTACAATTCAAAATTTGTGCTGTATTTATGACTATGATTGTGGTATTGCCCACAATGTTCTAAGTGTTTCGAACCATAAACGATACCACCACTGCCCTAAACATAATTTGACTGTGTAATAACAATTTATGCTATGATGGTTACTCAAACAAGTCACATGGTACTGTTCTTATGCCTAATTTGATGACTTACACAACCAACCAATACTGTGCACACTGAAATATATACATTCATGTGTATACAACATGCAATTCATTTTCAGCCACTATTCAAG
Organism: Pelochelys cantorii; assembly: GCA_032595735.1. Lineage (NCBI taxonomy): Eukaryota > Metazoa > Chordata > Testudines > Trionychidae > Pelochelys > Pelochelys cantorii. The sequence continues at coordinate 38,311,717 of CM064329.1, read as the reverse complement.
CATTCTGGTTCAAGTTTTCTTTTTGCAAGTATCTGTGTTAGCAAAGCTTGAACCCTTAAATGTTGGTGTTCAGCTTTGTTTGTGTAGTGGTGGTGAGAGACACCTTGTTTGAGCATAGGTGAGTGTGTATTACCCTAGAACTGTCAATGGCACAGGAAAGAACAGAAATCTGGAGGGATGCCTTGAAGCAAAAGGAGGAAGGTATGAAGCTGAGGGAAGAAATGGAAGTGTCTGAAGAATAAAGGAGTGGGAGCAAGGAAAGGCAGAGGCACCCAATGGAGAAAAAGCATTGACACTAGAAGGGAAAATATAGAAGGAACAGAAACTGTCACTAGAATCAGACTAAAACAGGCCTGAAGAAGCAGTGCCAAAAAACACTGACTGAACTGACAAGGAATCTAAATGCAGGCGGTCCAACCAGCCAAATGACCTGAGAATTGGAGATTATATTTTAATGATGCAAACTGTCATCTAATCTGTTTAGTTAGAAAATGATATTATTGAATTCTATGGTGTTCCTAATAAAATGGTGGGAGTTTAACTTTCGAAAATGTTGTGAACTCATTTGATATCAGAAGAAAACTTTCCCTCTGTGAAGCAGCGCAGGTTCCCAAAGAAAGCAATGGGACACTTAGCTGTATTTAAAATGAGATTAGAAAATAGATAGCAATGGGCAATCCCGCAGTGGCAAAGTATAGTTTGGAAATAAACTTTTTCCAGTCCAATCTTTATGAGCAAGACAAATCTAGCTGAAGCTCTGCAGACATCTGGGAAGACGTTTGGATTGCATGAAGTGAAAGAGATTCAGTAGAGACTGTGGCCAAGGTGTGTAGATGCCCTGGTACCTCTGCCATCAGACTCCAGTGCCTGGCTGGGGAACCTAGGTCCATCCATTAAACTAAGTTCCAGGCCAGGAACCCTACAACCAGGTCTGTTTAGTCTGCCCCTATTGCTGTTTTCCTGGGTTCCTTCCTACCCATTGTCTTTATCTCCTTGCCTGTTTTGTTTCTGGTTTACCCTAGGAGCTTACTATACTCCCTGTGACTATTTCATCCCCTTTTACCTGCCTCCCTTCCCAGATTCCTGGCACCAGAGCGGGATGTCAAGGCTTACCTCTTTCCCTGGACTTCCTCTTTATCCCTGACACCGTCCCTTCTCTTCCTCCCCCTACCCAGGAGTGAGTGCAGACTCCTTTCCCTACAGTCCCCTTCTATTATCACCTTCCTGGCTTTATAGTAGTGCCCCAGCCTTTACCTCTCTGTGCTTCACTTTCAGTTATCCTTGCCCTCCCTCTTTTAGGTGATGCCAGCTACTCTTAGGGTACGTCTACACAGCAACATTATTCTGAAATAACTTAGTCAGCATCTACACAGCAGGCAGTTATTTCGAAATAATGTGGAAATACTGTCAAGCTGGAGGACTTCTTACTCCGACTCCTGTAACCCTCATTGTAGGAGGAGGAAGGGAAGTTGGAGGAAGAGTGCTCTATTTTGAAATAAGTGCTGTGTAGATGCTCTCTATTTCGAAATAAGCCATTTTGAAATAAGTGACACAACTGATGTAGCTCAATTTACGTAGCTTATTTTGGGTTAAGCCCTGCTGTGTAGATGCACCCTTATTGACCTCAGGTCCTCATTAACCCTACCCAGGCTGGTGGAACTCATAACATGGTCACCGGTACCTTCTTTCTGCAAACTTTTTCCAGACACCGTTTAGCTCAAATGTCCCTGCATGGATGACTCACTCAGAAACTCTAACTTGAATGTGTCTGTCTTCAGTGGAGAAAAACTGGTGCAAAGTAGTCTCATATAATGAAAAAGAAAATGATCTAAACATTGGCCTCTGCTTTACCAAGTTAAACTGAAATTAAGAAAAAAAACAGAATTAATTGAACATGTAGCTGGGATCCCTCATTTCCCCCACAGCAGAATGGAATCGGCAAGTAGAAATGCTCAACATCAATGTTGTTGTCATAGGGAAAATCAACTTTTTGATTTTAGGAGAACGGAGAGTGAGGGGGGAAAAACTGCTCTACAATTATTAAAGCTACATCTACACTGCAGAGCTACTGGAGGTATCCTGGAAAAACTCTGCCATGTCCAAGAAACGCATCTGCTTTTTTGGAACAATTTCCGAAAAAGCAGACGCGTTCTTTCACCATCCCTGTAATCCTCATTGTATGAGGAAGAAGGGAGGTACTGAAAGAGGCGGTTTTTCCAAAATTTGGCCCCATGTAGATGGGCCAAATTTCGGAAAAGCCTCTTCTGAAAGAAAAGCAGAAAAAGATATGCAATTGCGATTCACAATTTGCGTATCTTTTTCCGACTTTTCTTTGCAGTCTAGATATAGACTAAGATACTACATTCGGGGTAACCCACTAACACCAAATCCAGCCATCACTTATACCTTTGCAACCCTAATGGGTGGAATTTGAGCCAATATCAGACTCTTATAAAATTGTATACAACAGATTTTCTTTTTTTATTTTATAAAAGCAGACACCCCAATAGCAAAAGAAGGCTGTAAATTGATTAACACTCTTCCCTTTGATATCCAACAGTCCCAATCAACTTCTTATCATTTGGGAATAGATCCTCTGCCCACCTATGCAGGAAGACTTCTTACAAATATATACACAGCTTTGGTTTGATAATTCACAAGAGCTATTTTCTGTGGTGTATGAGAGAGCATGTGCTTACAGATCAGCTTATGGTTCTGCTTTCTGGTCTTTCCATGTTTCCCCAGGAATAACAATACAGATCCATCACAAAAACAAACCATGGATTGCTAACCATGCCATTATTTCAGGATATCATGGACACTCTATTAATAGCCTGAAATGCAGAATAAGCCTTTTTTTGGAAATATCCTATAGTTTGCTCATTTGATAAACTTGCAACTATTCTGTTTCCATTTAGGATTATTCAGAAGTCAAAGCTCCAGCTATTTTTGTCGGCAAGATTCAGTTTGGAGACTGCAGAATCTTAACACTCTAACTGCATGTCACTGTCTCGTCACAATCCTAATTCTATGTTCCGATAATAAAATTTCATTAGTGTCTGCACATCTTTTGCCTTACCTTTGAAGTACTGTCTTGTGCTGAAACGATTAGCAGTACTTTACGTCATATCACTTGACTGTTTGACAGCCATTGTGAGCGAGCTAAATGGTGAGAAATTAAAATTTCTGACAATTTCCATTACTTCTAAATTGCTGAGAAATTAAAGGATATTTACTTTTACAAATATTAAAGGTTGTTTAAAATGTAAACTGACTTCATTTCATTAGATTCCCCAATGTGCTAATTCAAAATGACTACACAACTTTATTTGAATAAATTACCAACTCATTTTTCCCAAAACGGAGGACATTTCCTCCAGGCTGGGTTTTTGACTCTTTGTGTCAGTGCAAAAAGAAAATAAAAACGTATGAATATTTTAGAACAGAAGATCGGTGAATCTCTCCCTTGTTTCATCAGAGGAGAATAATGAGGTTTGTTATTGGATGATACTGATTTTTAGTAATTCACCAAGGAGCATGCCATAAAATATTGGTTTAATGACATAGCATTAGCTTACTTTGGGAAAAAAATACCTGCGATTAAGTCAATGAACTGTTTTTAAATAGCATGACATTGATTAGTCATATGGAATGGGATGTTAAAGGCCATTTGTGCTCTGCTAAATGGCAATTGGTTGGGAGTGGGCGTTGGAGGGGTAGTTCAGTAAGGTACTCCATTCACAGGGTAACACAGGTGCATTATGGCAGTGGGAAGGGAGGCACTGGCATTGCTCTGAAGCATCAGGTACTGGTTACTGCTGGAAGCAAGAGGCCATACTAAATGGACCAAGGCTCCGATCCACTGGGTCAAATCCTGTGTACTTAATGGTGTCTCTCTCCATGTTCACAAAGCATTGCTCTGAAATCTCTTTTTACTTTGTCCTTCGTCTTCTATTGTAGCCGATCAATCATAGGAAATCGTTTTTAAGGTTATTACCATACTTTGATAAGGTGCATGCATGTCTGTTTGGAACACCATGCCTAGAGAATAGTCATCAGTGTCTGAAAGGGCACGTCGAGTGGGGTCTCACTGGGATCAGTCCTGGGTCCAGTTCTATTCAATGGGCATGTCTAGACTACATCCCTCTGTCAACAGAGGGATGGAAATGAGGCACTTCAAAAGTGCAAATGAAGCGAGGATTTAAATATCCTGTGCTTCATTTGCATAATGGCACCATGGCGCTTTTTCGAAAAAGCGCCATTTTGAAAGTAAAACCGCAGTCTAGACACGGTTGTTTCGAAAACAGCAGGCTTTTTTGAAAGATCCTGTACTCAGGAACCGTTTTTGAAAGACCCACGTCTAGATCATTAGCTTATATAAAACATGAGAGTCTCTGAAAGCTAACTTCAGTTGTATCACTGAGATGAGCAAGGTTGAATTTAAGCTACTTCCTCCTAATTTTTTTGACTCTCCTTCCTTTCTTTCAAGGTGATCAGGATGTTTGCCCTATATCCAGGTACTAGCTGGGAACAAGAAAAATATTTGAAAAAAGGTAACAGAGCAGAGCATTCATATTCTGAGTTCAAGAACAGGAAACCGTAGAGTTCCCATCAACGGCCATGATTCTGCATTCCATTTTACATTTAAGCTAAACAATCTCTTTCATGAATTAGATTTTCCTCACTACTACAAACAGTTTATTGCTGTAAATTAATTTTTATTGCAGAATATGCTACAAGCTTATGAAGCAAACTAGGGGTATGTCTACACATCAAAGTTAAATCAAAATAACAGCCGTTATTTCGAATTAACTTTCCTAGCATCTACACAGGCAAACTGCTATTTCGAATTAAATTCGAACTAGCGGGGCACTTAATTCGAGTTTGGTAAACCTCATTCTATGATGAGTAATGCCAAACTTGAATTAGCTAATTCGGAATAAGCACTGTATAGACACTTAGTCCGAACTAGGGGGGCCTCCAGCCTTCCCAGTTCTCCCTGGTGGCCACTCTGGGACAAACCAGGAAAACTCTTCTCCTCTCCCCCATGCCCGGAGCCTTAAAGGGGTAGACGCTGGCCATACTGCTGTGTCAGAGCCAGGCCTGCCAGCAGTCCCAGACCCTCAGCAGTGGCCACAGCATTAACCAGGCAGCCACTGGCAGCGAGCTGTCCCCTGCCCTGTCCCCCAGCACCCAGGAGCCAGCCAGGGGCCGTAGACGGCGGGCGCCCTCGTGGACTAGTGCAGAGATCATGGACCTCACTGAGGTTTGGGGGCAAGCTCCCAATGTCCATGATCTCCGCACTAGATGGAGGAACGCGGCCATCTACGGCTGCATAGCTGCCATCATAGCCAAGAAAGGCCACAGGCGCGCCCAAGAGCAGGTGCGCCTGAAGATAAAGGTGCTGCGGCAGGCATACGCCAGGGCCACTTGGGGCAGCTCCTCAGCAGGGGCAGATACCTGCCCCAACTTTGAGGCACTGGACCGGATCCTAGGAGGCGGGATGGTCTGTGCCACCATATGGGGCAGCGAGCCGGGACCGGAGGGCCCTGACCACGGCGCGGAGCAGGAGCCGCCATGCCGCCAGGACCCCCGAGCAGTGCCACTTGCAGAGTCAGCAGGGTCGTCCGGGGAGGCCACACCATGTAAGTGCCGTCACTGTCCCCTTCCCGGGGGGGAGCGGGGAGAGAGACCAGGGACCGCACGTATGGGCCTTGCTTACCACGGATCACACAGCAACCTGTGCATGTGCCGTGCCACCCCTGGACAGGTGGCTCCAGCTGCCTGCCACACAGGGGCCATGGCCTGATAGCCACATACGTGTGTGAAGAGACCTGACATGCTCCTGACCCCGGGGTGGGACACAGCAGGATGCCCTCCCTTCACAAGCCCCCTCTACACAGAGGCAGGGGACATCTTCCCCCTACCTCGGCCGCATTATACACAGCACAGGGGCATGGGTGCGGTCCCGGGGCAGCTCCCACTCCCAGGGATAGCTGGACATTCTGACCATGGCCTCTGTGCAAGCACAGCGGCTCTGACAGTGCAGGGCATGGTCATCCTCACCTTGCAGAGGGAGGCTGGGCTTCAACCACTGTGTCCCCAGGGAGAACTGACCCTTCTCTTCTTTCTCCACAGCCGCACCAGCTGCGCGTGCAGGGTGCACTACCTCGCCCGGGACATCCTCCCACACCCGAGGGTTGAGCAGGACCATCTGCACACTTGAGGGGTACAAACAGCAGCACCTGGAGGCCCTGCGAGCCCTGCACCTCACCATGCAGGAGTGGGTGCAGGATGACTGGGAGTTCTGCCAGGAGCTGCTTGCCCAGGGTCATGCTCTCTGTGACCACATGCAGACCCTGGTGCAGAGCGTGCTGTCCTGTGCAGCTCCAGTGCCTGCTGCCTCCCGAGTGAGCGCTCCTCCTCCTCCTCCCTCCTCAACCTCCATACCCTCCTCCTCAATCTCCACCCCCCCCACCTCAACCTCCGCACCCTCCTCCCCATCCCCCCGGGGACGCCGAGGCCCCCTCATCCACAGTGCTGGGAGTCAGTTGGCCCGGCAAGACCCCCACCCTTGAACTTCCCCTTCCCCTTCTTCTCCTTGCTTCCCCCTTTCAGCTCCCTCCTCCCAGTTTCCCCCTCCCCTCTCCCACCCTCTCTCTTCCCCTGTCCCACCTCCTTTTCCAAGTCTCCCCAGAGGTTCATCCCCCCCCCCAGTTTTGTTAAATAAACACAGTTTATATTTTTGAAAAAAAGTGTCCTTTATTTTTTACATCAGGAAGGGGGGCTAGGGAGGGGTAAGTGGAAGGACGTGAGGGAGGAATGGGGCACAAGACCCCAGTGGGGAGGACCGGGGTGGCTCTGAGGGCTCCTCGGGGTGGACGCTCTCCCGCAGGGCCTCCTGGATCCTGACAGCCCCCCGATGGACCCCCCGGATGGCAGCCTGCAGCAAGTGCAGCTGGGCTGATGGCAAGGACCCCACGAGATGCACCGGCGTGCCCAGGGGCAGCTCTGGCTCCATGTGGCCGAGTGCTGTGGTGTCCCGAGTGCGGGCACTCAGGGCACTCCAAGACAGGACTGCTTTGCTGTCCCTCATCGAGGTAGACAAGCAAGTGGGGAACCTTGAGAACTGTCTGTCCAGGGTGGGGGTAGGGTCCCTTTAAGCACGGAGCTCAGTTAGCCTCAGACAGCAGCCCCACACACTAAGTCCTAACCTGATACCCTGCCGGCACTGGTTCCGGCCAGCCTTAACTTCGGTTCAGGGTCCACTCAGTGTGGACGCGCTATTCTGAAATAGCAAAACGCTATTTCGAAATAGGTTTTGTGTGTAAATGCATTAATTCGAATTAGCTTAATTTGAATTAACTATTTTGAATTAAGTTAACTCGAATTAATGCTGTAGTGTAGAAGTACCCTCAGATATCCTCAGGCAACAGCCACACACAGACACTCCTGACCTGATGCCCTGCCTGACCTGGTTCCGGCCGGCCTTAAATCCGATTCAGTGTCCATTCTGTGTGGACGCGGTAGTTCGAATTAGCAAAACGCTAATTCGAACTGCATTTTGTGTGTTGACGTGTTAATCCGAATTAGCTTAATTCGGATTAACTAATTCGAATTAAGATAACTCGAATTAACGCTGTAGTGTAGACATACCCTAGAAGTATTATCCATTGCAGCTGAGATATATTTAAAATAATGGTCTTGGGGTTCTGGTACAGGGACATCAGGAAATCTGATGTTATCTACCCAGTTCCATTGAATATATGCTTCCCAGTCATAGGCAAGCCACTTAACCCATCAATTACTTTGTTATAAAGTCATTTGGCTCATCCCAATGTCACATTACTAGCTTGCCTAGCAGCCCCCTGGACTTTCACTGCAGCATTTCCTCAGGTTTCTTTCCAATAGCCCATTTTAAGTTCCTTCCTCAGATTTTTCGGGCCTCTTTTTCCCAGCTTGTAACCATAGCTCTTTCCCCTATCTCCTAGGCACAGTCCCTACACCACAATATAGAGACATCCTAAGTCACTCATTGTTCCAAGTCATAGGCAGCTCTTTTAGAGCCTAGATCCTTTCCTCCAGCAGGCCTTGTTGTAGGCTGCTGTCACAGGATCCTTCTGGGAAAGAGCAAAGCCCAGACTCAGGTCTGCTTTTTAAAAGGCATCTCACTGTGATATTCCCCATCTGTAAAATGGGTATAATAATTACTTATCTCATAATCTGTTGTAAGGCCTAATTATTTAATGTTTGTAAAACCTTGCATTCCATGGACAAAAGGTGCCAAGGAAGTACTAGCGAGGCCTGTGGAAGGCCCTCTTATAAGATTGTTCTAGTTTGAAAAACAAACGAGACGGTGATATTTAAAAGAAATCAGAGTGCTTCAATGCTTTATCTTTTTTCCATTATCTCCTTTAAAAAAAAACTTTTACTGTTTGAATTTATTTGGCACCAGCATACATATTCTAAGTGATAAAGAGGGAGAAATAATAAAGAGTACGTCTAATGCATAAAGCACATGTGAATAAAGGATGAGTTAGGATGCAGAAGAGCATGCAAGAAATGTTCCATTGTTAACCAAGTGCATGCATCAAGAGAGACAGATGTTCAAATACAAAAACTTTTAAAACTTGGAGTCCTTCTGATTAATGCAGAACTTCATGAATAATGCAAATTGTGTAAGGAATACTGAGACTTGATTGTGAAGTTGTTAAAGGAGAAAGACTACTACAATGTTTTGATGCCTTAAAAAAAGGAGCAAGAATCACAGTAGGAAAGCCAGAGAACAGAGCAATTTGCAAGTGCTGCTATCAGAGCCTATTGTGGTTAAAATTCTTTTAAGGAACTGTTTAAATCCACCATTCTCAAGTAAGAATTTTCCTGGTGGAGCTGTTGATAAATAAACCTAATGGATCACACAAAGCCAACAAGGAACAAATCAGGCTCACATTTCTGGAGAAAGAAAAAAAATATTTTCTAGAGAAGCAAGTAAAGAGAGTTTTGTGACCTGCTCAGTTAGTTCCCAGTTCAGCAATGTATCTAAGCATAATTCCAATCCTATTCAGCAAAGAACTTAAGTGCTTTGTTGAATCAGGCCCTAGAGTAGATAATATACTTTGATTCTGTACGGTGATTCTAATCTTTTTCTTTACAAAAACATCTTTTAGATTTCTTTGGTTTGATGCACCCTCAAATTTGTTCACATTCTTTGTCAAAATACACCAATATAAATAGGAATGTAATAAATTGTTTTCAAAACACACCAACTGAAATTCCAAAATAAAATATACAAAAAAGAAATAGAAAAAGAGAAACATTTTAAATTTTTTAAAAAGCAACCAACATATAACAACGGCAGAAATAATTTTATTTTTAAAAATTGCAATCACTCAGAACCAATCTGGAACAGGTTTGGATTAAAGAACTTTTTTGATAGGCATACAGCAATATACTAAAGAAAGGCTTTTGATCATAAGCCACATTTTGAATTCAAATGACCTAAGAGTGGCACATGTCAAAATTTCCTCTGCTTAATCAAATAGATATTCAAGTTCTAGGTACTCATCATGTGGAAAGTGGCTAAGTAGGGTTTCTTCTTATTCATATTTGATTTTTCTTGAAGTCCAAGTCTCTTCCAAATCATGCGCACACTCAAAGAAGTTAGAAATAGAAATATACCAGAAGCTGTTTTTGTGATAATTTTTGACTTGCCCAGAAGATAAACTTTTGTGAGGCAGCATATTTTCTCATAACTTAAGCACATGTGAAAGTCTTTGCAGGTTTGGAGCCAACATTTTGACTCCTAGATTTATTGATTTTAAGGCCAAAAGAAACTTTTATGATGTTCTAGTCTGATCTCTTGAAAAACATAGGGCCATAATATTTCCATTTCTTGCATTACACTGAAGAGCTTGAGAGAAACATCTAAACTTTTAGTGATTTATTCAGCTCAAACCTTCAAACCTTTTAACCTTAGTAAGGGAACAGGACAAAACAATGATCCCACTTTTTTGCACTATTTGGAACAAAGGGTCTTATGATGAAATTAATGGGAGGTAAAGCAAGAAGTTAAAGGTATAAGTTAATGGTGGAAAAGGAGAATCCACTGGATCCATTAGATTTCCAGAAAGCCTTTGACAAGGTCCCTCACCAAAGTCTCTTAAGCAAAGTAAGTTGTCATGGGATAAGAGAGAAGGTCCTCTCGTGGATTAATAATGGGTTAAAAGATAGGAAACAAAGGGTAGGATTAGATGGTCAATTTCCAGAATGGAGAGAGATAATTAGTGGTATCCCCCAAGGGTTCGTACTGGGACCACTCCCATTGAACATATTCATAAATGATCTGGAAAAAGAGGTAAACAGTGAGGTGGCAAAATTTACAGGTGATATTAAACAGCTCTTCATAGTTAAGACCAAAGCAAATTATGAAGAGCTTCCAATGGATCTCATAAAACTAGATATCTGGCAACAAAACGGCAAATGAATTTTAATGTTGATAAATGTAAAGTAATGCACATTGGAAAAAATAATTCCAACTATATGTACAAAATGATGGAGACTAAATTAGCTATTATCACTCAAGAGAGAGATCTTGGAGTCATTGTGGATCATTCTCTGAAAACATCCACTCAAAGTACAGTGGCAGTAAAAAAGCAAACAATGTTAGGAATCAAGGGATAGAGAATAAGACAGAGAATATCTAATTGCTTCTGTATAAATCCATGGTACGCCCGTATCTTGAGTACTGTGTATAGATGTGATCACCTCATCTCAAAAAGGATAACTTAGCATTGGAAAAAGTTCAGAATGGGGCAACAAAAATGATTAGGGGTTTGGAATGGGTGCCATATGAAGAGAGATAAAAAAGACTGGGACTTTTCAGTTTAGAAAAGAGGAAATCTAGGCTATGTCTACACTAGGAAATTATTTCAAAAGTACTAAATTCGACTTAATAACTCCAGATTTAACAAATTCGAACTAGCATGTCCATACTATGGGGAAGCCTTGAAATTAGTCTGAGGCAGGCTCCATTAATGTGGATGTGTTACCTTGGATTTAGAGGCCCAGGAAGCACTGGGGAGTAATTAGTTATAATTACTCTGGGGAGTAATTATTTTGAAATAGCGGCACTGGAGCATCCACACTACCATTATTTTGAAATAACTATTTTGGCATTAGTGTTATGCCTGATGAAAACCAGGAGTACAGATTTCGAATTGAGTGGCCCATTATTTCAAAATAATGGGCTTGGTAGTGTGGATGCTTTGCTTATATATTTGACCTTGGGGGGAGTTATTTTGAAATAAAGTCCTAATGTAGATCAGGGCTAAGGGTGGATGTGATGGAGGTCTATAAAATCATGACTGGTGTGGAGAAAATTAATAAGGAAAAGTTATTTACTGTAAAATCTCGAGTATAATGCGCACTTTTGTCCCGTTTTTTTTAGCATCAAAGGTGGGGTGCGCATTATCTATAGGAGGTTTTTTAAAAAAGTTTTAAATTCACCCTCGGCAGGCACGAGCTGGGCAGGGGGAGGGAACCGGCAGGCGCGAGCTCAGTGCTCTGGCAGCTGAGTGGGGGACGCTCCCCCGGCAGGCGCGAGCTCGGCGTGCTGGCAGCTGGGCAGGGGAGGCTCCCCCGGCAGGCGCGAGCTCAGCACGCTGGCAGCAGAGCGGGGGACACTCTCCCGGCAGGTGCGAGCTCGGTGAACCAGCAGCTGGGCGGGGGAGGCTCCCCCCAAGCTCGGCGCGCTGGCAGCTGAGCGGGGGACGCTTCCCCAGCAGGCGCGAGCTCAGTTTGTGTTTGCAGTTGTGCCTTTGAGTTGTGAGGAGCTTCCTAATCTGACTTTGTAGATTTGTTGTGCGTTGGAGTTGCTTATATGGTGTTAGAAGAATTAGCAAGAGGAATATGGGGGCAAATAGGATACTGTAAAATCTCGAGTATAATGGGGGTGTACATTATTTAATCATTTAATAAAGACAAATGCAAAGTGCTCCGCTTAGGAAGGAACAATCAGTTTCACACATACAGAATGGGAAGCAACTGTCTAGGAAGGAGTACGGCAGAAAGGGATCTAGGGGTTATAGTGGACCACAAGCTGAATATGAGTCAGCAGTGTGATACTGTGACAAAAAAAGAAAACATGATTCTGGGATACATTAACAGGTGTGTTGTGAGCAAGACACAAGAAGTCATTCTTCCACTCTACTCTGCGCTGGTTAGGCCTCAGTTGGAGTATTGTGTCCAGTTCTGGGCACTGCATTTCAAGAAAAATGTGGAGAAATTGGAGAGGGTCCAGAGAAGAGCAACAAGAATGATTAAAGGTCTAGAGAACATGACCTATGAAGGAAGGCTGAAAGAATTGGGTTTGTTTAGTTTGGAAAAGAGAAGATTGAGGGAGGACATGATAGCAGTTTTCAGGTATCTAAAAGGGTGTCATAAGGAGCAGGGAGAAAACTTGTTCATCTTGGCCTCTGATGATAGAACAAGAAGCAATGGGCTTAAACTGCAGCAAGGGAGGTTTAGGTTGGACATTAGGAAAAAGTTCCTAACTGTCAGGGTAGTCAAACACTGGAATAAATTGCCCAGGGAGGTTGTGGAATCTTCATCTCTGGAGATATTTAAGAGTAGGTTAGATAAATGTCTATCAGGGATGGTCTAGACAGTATTTGGTCCTGCCATGAGGGCAGGGGACTGGACTCGATGACCTCTCGAGGTCCCTTCCAGTCCTAGTATTCTATGATTCTATGATTATAGATAAGAGTTTAGTTTATCCAAGAATTCTGACGTTTAAAAGGCAGGTGCGCATTATACATAGGTGCGCATTATACTCAAGATTTTACGGTACTTGTTCCCATAACATAAGAACTAGGGTCACCAAATAAAATTAATAGGTAGCAGGTATGAAACAAACAATAGGAAGTATTTCTTCACACAACACACAATCATCCTGTAGAACTCTTTGCCAGAGGATGTTGTGAAGGCCAGAATTTTAACAGGGTTCAAGAAAGAGCTAGATGGAGGATAGGGACATTAATGGCTATTAGCCAGGATGGGTAGGAATGGTGTCCCTAGCCTCTGTTTGTCAAAGGCTGGAAATGGATGACAGGGGAGGGATGATTCTGTTCATTCCCTCTGGCCACTGTCGGCAGACAGGATACTGGGCCAGATGGACCTTTGGTCTGACCCAGTATGGTCATTCTTATGTTTTTATGTATATAGTTATCCTGTGAAATACACTATACTATAGCTTCATTTCAAAAAGTTTGAATGACCAGTAATGGCATTTATAATTTTATATGACAAAAGTAATTTTTATAGGCTCTATTAAGATTCTTTTGTTAAAGATTTGGTATTCCATCTGAGAAAGGTTGAAGTTTTATTACTACTTAAATAGTAGTTAATCTTCAGATAGTTATAAAGAATTTACTGGTTGGCAGTAGAATTCTGATGTTACGTCCACTTGACTTTGTAATGTTGTTCCCAATGAAACTGCCACACAGCTACTCAAAATAAAGCTGCAGAATGTATGCGCTAATGGTTTGATCCTGCAAGCAACAACTTCCACTGAAATCATCTCCAGGAGCTGCTCAGCCCTCTGCAAGATTGGGCTTTAAGACTCAACACCCTCAGAAAAATGAAGTAACTCCCATTGGAGCCGGTGTCACAGAGCAAAATTTAGTCCAATTGCTTGGTCTGAAGACGACACTCATTTCCATTTCAGTTATGTTAAACAATTGAAGGTGGCATTTTCAAAATCTCTAGAGTTAGGTGGCCAACTCCCATTGACCATTGCTTTTAGAAGTCCCACCCCAACATAATACTACCACTGCTTCAACATTACTTAGTGTGGGTGGTCCCTTCTTTTTAAAGGGCCTGCTTTTAAACCTAAAAAAGACGTACGTATACCAGCAAAGCTAACATCCCTGACAGTCACAATATTTGAACAGCAACACTGGGAGCACAACAGCAGACCTAAACTGACAGAACTTTTCAATGTTCATTGAGCTTTCAGCTTGGCCAACACGGCCACTGGTTTTCCACATCCAATCATTGCTGAGTTTCGGGAATATTCAAAGCAGTATTTTCGGAGGACCTAGTCTGTATAGGAACCACTTTTAATAATCTAAAATACCATTTGCTGATGTGTTTTTAACTTTCTTTAATGCATGCGACCAGTATCTGCAACACACTTAGCACATCTATTAATCATTTATGAAACTTCCATAAACTATATAGAAATGAAATGTTATACTAATAAACCAAAACCAGACTTCAATTATTTAATTCCCTTTCTCTTTATTTTCCAGCAATATAAGTACACTTTGCGGTAGCATATGAATTTTTTGGGCACCATGACATGATTGTCACAATACTTAGCTACCACACAGATGTTAATACATACCTCAGCGTAAGTCCTGCTTGACCTCTGGTTAAGTGAATATTAATATTCCTCTGAAGTGAAGGACAGTGTCCATAAGTAAAACAAGCACTTAATTTGTTTATATGCTATGTGGTAATAACATGAAATTGATGTCTAATGTACCCACAAGGATAATTTAAACTGACATTTTCTTACATCATGTGAGGTACAGGACTGTGAATCGTGGACACAATTTGTGAGGTCACAGTGTGACGTATTTAGGTCCAACCCACACATGCGGAACTTTCCAAAAGCAAATAGTAGAATAGCCATATTTTCCTCTCTTTTCTTTGTTATGCATGCACATGCATGGAATTTCTGGAATCACTACAATCTGTGTCACACTTATTAAATTAAAAATCCCACTCCCTCCCTAATACAGAGAGCCAGCACTGCGCCTATGCACCACTCGAGACTCATTTAAGTCTTTAAATTACAGCTCACTTTCACGCACTGAGAAAACAAACAGTGCTTTGTTCTCACTGCTGTGTCACAATGGATCAGTCAGAGGCAGAAAAGCTTATCAGTCTAGGAAATCCAAACGTTTCTGCTAAAAGCTAAGGACCAGATTGCCTGCTGAGGCAAATCATACTCTAATGTATGTCTGTGATTATGATGGATGCCTATTTACACCACCTCACCTTTTGGCCCAAAGTATTTTTTTTTAACTTTTGAACTTTCCCCCCATCTATTAACACTCACTCCATACATGTAGCTGAAACCTTTGTGAGAGACAGTCCCCCTTCCACATTCCATAACATACAAACACTTTAAAAAGTATGATTCTTTTTAAAGCTATATGAAGTGGAAAGTAAACCTAGCATCATAGATTTAAAGCTGCCTTTCCTAATGTCAGGTGAAACAAGTCTTGCCACAAAAGACCGAACGGATGACTCAGAAGCTCTTTCTTTCCATCTCAAAATAGTTTCAGAATTGAACTGTCTTTGCACAACTAATATATGAAATTAAATTAACACTGCAAAACATTTTATTTTTACTCTTAAGTTACTAAAATACTTAATCTTAGCTCCATCTTAACTTAGTGTTTTTTGGAGGTGTGGGGGAGGGAATATAAGTCCACACAACTCTGATTCGTAGCTAGAGATGTGTATAAACACCTGTGAAATATAGTGTATTTGGAATGCAGTTGCAGACCCAAATTTTGTAGCTTGAACTATCTTGAATCCCAAGCTGCGATGTAGACTGTTATGTTGCAAACTAGGAAACAGTTCTAAAAATAAGGTTGTTATGGAGATGCTGACAAAGTGAATGCAGATTTGTTCTTGAAGGAGGAAAATTAAGGGTTTTAGGCCTTGATTCAACAAGATACTAAAACACATGTACACTCCTGTTGAGTACAAGGGGACTGCTCTTATTCTTAAAGTTAAGCACATGCTAAAGTTCTTTACTGAACTGAGAAAGAAAAGAAAGAAAGAAAGAAAAAAAGAAAGAAGAAAAGTCCTGCTCCAAAATGGTCTTATTATTTTTTGAATACAGTATGCTTAAGAAGCGTCATTACTGTTTATTATAATTACCAAGTACTTTAAAAATAGTTAAATATAAGAAAGAGCCCCCAAATACATAGTTTAACCAGTGATTCTTTTTATATAAGTCAGCAGAGGAGTCTTTCCTTAGTAGATACTCTTTCACATTTTTCTGGTAGATATTTACCATGATCAATTTTTTAAAGACAGACATATATAAAGCATAGCTTCTTAAATTATTTACATGGCCTCTTAAATACCCAAATTATTCGGTGACAACAATTTTATTTTATTTTCCCCTCATTTAGAGTCACACTGCACACTGTGATTGGATAGCTAGTAAAAATAAAATATCATTGCTATTATTATCAAATATTTATACAGTGAGCAAATTTACACAGTGCTTTACAAGCACTGATAAGACATACTTCCTGCTCTAAAGAGCTTAGAATCTAAATAAGATAAGACAAATACAAGGTAACACACATGATAATAATTCAGGATGAAGGGTGCAGGGATTTCTAATGAGGAAAAGAATAGAAGAGGGATTCCTGAAGAAATGGTATAATATAATATAATCTGCTAAAATATAAAATAATTTTATTTTTTTAATCTTCCAGCAGGTGGAGCTACTGCTGTGTCAGCCTTGGCTATAAGAATATATAGTGTCATATGCTTTGGTGGGTAAAAGCCAAAGTGGGGTTTGCCCATGAAAGCTCATGATATTATTATATATATTTTTCTTAGTCTCTAAGGGTATGTCTACACAACAGTGTTATTTTGAAATAACTGACATTTTGAAATAACAAAATGCATGTCTACACAGCAAGCCATTATTTTGAAATAATGTCGAGCTGGAGGACTTCTTACTCTGATTCCTGTAACCCTCATTTCACAAGGAGTAAGGGAAGTAGAAGGAAGAGTGTTCTTCCTTCGACTTCCTGCTGTGTGGACAGCACCAAAAGCCAAATTAAGCTATTTCGACTTCAGCTACACAATTGATGTAGCTGAAGTTGTGTATCTTAATTTGACTTTTGCCCTGCTGTGGAGATGTACCCTAAGGTGCCACATACCACTCGTTGTTTTTAAAGGTTACAGACTAACACGGCTACCCCATGAGACTTTTTGACTGTAAGAGTTAGTTGCAATAAATACTATCATTTCAGTTTCAGAAGGTGAAGAGAAAAGGATGCAGACCAATATTTTCAAACTTGGTTGTCTAATGTGTCTTACTTCACATGTAGTCACTTTAAAAATAATAGCCTGATTTTGAAAAAGCACAGTTCCCCTCTAGCTCCTACTGACCTCAATGAGATTGGTGTATACTCTCTGAAAACAGTCCACTTTTATATAGGTGTTTAAGGATGTAATTAGGCACCCAGGTTTGAAAATGTTGGCTGTAGTTTTATACTGCCTCCGGGTCAGATCCTCAGTGTAGCGTAAACTGGCAAAGCTCTGTTGGCTTTAGTTCAACTAGCTGAGGATCAGTCCATATGGTGGTTTTAAATATACTGCTCCATACCACATATAAGGTATGGCAAATCTTACCTGAATATTACAGAGCAAAGTCAATTATTCCTAAATACAAGCAAATCCCATTCTGTGTGCAGTTATACTCATATACCCTTAATGAACCTTTGTCTTCTGAACCTTACTAATCTAATCTTAATAGAGTCCACAGAGTTTTCGGAAGTGAATTAAAACTGATATCCAGGAAGGGACCATTGAGTAAAACTAGTGGCATAGCCCCAGCTTCACGTGGGTGGATAAGAACAGCAGCAGAGAGGAAGAGGACATGAAAGGGGAGTAAGCCCCACTCCATTCATGGGGCAGCCTGTGTTGGCCATCCATCTGCTTGAGACTCAAGCCCCCAAATGTCATATACTCTAGTCCACTCCAGAACCCACATCATCTCCCTACCTTCAGAGGGTCCCTTATTCTGTAATGGCTATCTGGTCGCACCCACAGTGGGTGGGACTTGAACCCACCACCCTATATAGCAAAAGCAAATGTCCTATCCACTAAGCCATGCACAATAAGTCTCAGAAAACAGTCTAGAGGCACCCATGGCTACGCCCCAAGTCAGACCTTCTTAGCTCAAACACTGAGGTTACATTTTTAATCAGTCTTGCACATGAAAAGTGGTATTGGAATCGATGAAGCTATTCACATAAGGGGCTGCAGGAACAAAGCTCTAGACTTACAGTAAAGCAGAATTATTCCAATGGTGAGAGTTGTTTTTACTTGATTACAGCTTATTACAACATCTGGATCATCCCAGATGTTTGATTCAACCCTGGCAGGCTTTACTGACATGACAAGCTACACAAGTGATGCAAAAGCATAGACAAGGTGTGACGACACGTCGGAGGTTTTATTGGCTCTCTGGGACACAGGCGATGGTAGCAGGATACACTGAGAGCGGACAGCCTTACCCCTCCTGGGGGGTGGGGTTCAAGGGCCCCTGAACCCCTCTGTCCTGGCTTTAGTCTGCCTTGCTCATCTTCCTCCCCCAGACTGCCCTTTCTCCCAGCCACCAGTCACTCACTCCCCCCAGGCAGCCACCCCCCTTCCTTTGTTCAAACTCCTTCCCCTGGCCAGGTGTGAAGCTGTTGGGCCATTGTCTACATGTCTTGGCTCAGGAGACCCTCATCCGCCACTGGGCCCTGCACAAACACAGACACTCCCAGAGTCCCTGCAGAGCAGCATAGGATCACAAAAGCAGGCAGCACCCCCACTACGTCATGGAAGGAGGGAAGAGGTGGAGAGAGGCAGAAGAGCAGGAGAAACTCCCTCAAACTTTAGCCCAGTAGTTTGGGCACTCACCTGGGATGTGGGAGACCCTGGGCCAAGTCTTCCTGGAAGCCTGGACTTCTGCATTTATCTCTGAGAGGGGTAGGGCTTAGCACATACCCTCTGGTTGATGCAGGCTGGGTTACAAGAGGCCTACCTCATATGATGGCTTTTGTGAATCCCATTCTTGGGTGCCCGTCTCTCTCCAGCCATTGTACAAGGTGCCTAGGTACAGAACTCGGGCTTTGTGAATCATAGCGATTTTCCAGGTGCTGAAAAGTTAAGTGTGGCAGTGCTCAGCATCCCCATGTCTGAATGCTTTTGTGAAACTAGCCTGGAAAGTGACTGCTCTGATAGCATCCCTCGGCATCCCTCATGCCGTGGCTGGCTGCGCAGCAACTCTTATTACTCCCGGCTGGCCCTAGAACACTCATTGGAGCATGCCTGCACCAGGTTATGCTGCAGTTTATTGCCAGCTAGGAGCAACTGAGGGCAATCTCCCAGCAACCCAAACAGCAGTGCTTTTAAAGTGCCCCGAAATGCTACGTCCATTTTCCTCTTTGTCTCGTCCCACAATCTCAATAAGAACTAGCCTCAGCTATATGTTCACCTCTGATAGTACACATCACAGACACAGCACCTGCCCCAAGTCAGAGACAGATGCATGAAACACAGGCCTAACAGGGACATTTGTAGGCCATTATCTACCACAGGTTCCTAGAGGGCAGATCGGCTGTCGGATGTCACGCTTCAAATACAGCACACAGAGTGGGAAGACACTAAAATTAGTGCCAGATAACCCCCCAAGTCCCCATAAAACTCCTGAGAAATAAACCTGTACTACAATAAAGTGCACAGACAGCCTCAGTGTGTCAGGAGTAGCCACGAACACCCTGCTTTCACACGAGAGTCAAGGAGAAGTCAGTATAGGGAGGAGGCATGATGCCAAGAGGACGTTGGAGGTGCCACTTCTGCTCCCAACTTCTGCTAGGGATGAGCACACACTATAATATCACAAGGAGGAGGCCTGCAGCTGGCCAAAGTGCTGGGCCCGAGAGCAAGGCAGTCATACTAGCTTTTCTTTTCCCCTGCATACATGAGGAGAAAGCAGAGAGGGCAAGAATGGGGGCAATCTGATCAGCTGAGAGGAAATGGACTGAAAAAAACGGGTGCCGTTCCATCAGGTGATTTTCACACTTACTGTACAAATATGTTCATCCAGCATCAGGCCCACCAGAGAGAGGGGAGAAGCAGAGATTATTTGAATTGTGGTGGCGGCTAGCTATCAGAGCCCTGTTGGTTCAGGCACCATGCAAACATATCCTATAGCAGTGTGTCTCAACCAGTGGTATGAGTACCTTTAGGGGTACTCGAGAGAAGTCTGGGGGGTACGTCAACACAACTGAAATTTGGAGAAAACCTAATTTTTGTTTTAAGTTTTACAGCGCTTGATTATTTTTGTACTTTTTACACCCAAACATTTCCTCACCTGCCCGGCTGAGATTAAGTTGATTAAACAAATGTGTTGCAATGGTAGAAAAAAATTTTGTGTGTCTGAAAACTGTAGGTCCTGGGGGTACTTACAATTTTTTTTTTAAAAAAGGGGTACTTTATAAAAAAAGTTTGAGAAACACTGCCCTACATGACAACCCCAGCCTCCAGAACAGCAGTGGAATCCTGAACAGCATCTGGCCTGTCCATTCATAACAGCCCTTGTGCGTTCTGCTCACCCTCAGACAAGAACGCTGGGGATCAAGAGTCTCCCATTCTCCGTCAACTTGTGCTATGGTAGTACTGTGAGGAATTGTTGAAAGCAAAAGGCCTGATGCTTCTCCCACCCCAACTTTACCCCAGTGTGACTTCATTTTCTCCAGTGGCTCTAGTCCCAGTTTGCACTGGCACATCAGAGCAGAATCAGCCCCAAAATCTTTAGAAATGCAGTGATGCTGAATTAGTGTCAACACTTTCTCAAGAAGCATCTTTCCAAATAGATGCCCACCCCTCACAGAAGATGGGGGTGCTCTAAATGCAGTAATTAATAGGCAGCACCACAATAAATACCGTAAACAACAGTAATACTAAATCTTCAGCAGACTTTTTATCTCTGTTTGGAGTTTGTTTTTCATGGAAGACAAAGCAGGGTCTATGTGGAAATTACACTGACGCCTGTGCTGAAATACAATAATGTAGCATTCTGAATCATATAAAAATTACAGCTTTGCCATGCATTCTGTACTCTCCCGGGTAATTTAATCATTTTGGTGCCGCAAAGTGGACTATCGTGAATCCGCAATGTAGCTCTAAAGTTTGAGTTCTAATAGCAAGTTAGGCACCACCTCATTTAAGTCACAGATCACTTCAGCCACATCTTCCAGTCATTGGAACCAGATAGTGTGGGGAGGCAAACCTCACTTCACCAAATTAGGGGCAGAGCTGCAAAGCAGCCAACTGAAGAGCATTACTTCTGCTTTCCAACTGGAATAATGTCCACAGGCTCACCTCACCACTTTTGCCAGTGTCTAGGCCACTATACCTAAAAATGATGGACCTTCCTGTCAAAGGTAGGGGTCTAGACAGAGACAGGTGCATCCTGGAGGTGAATGTCTGGCTGTGAAGATGATGTTGCCAGGAGGGCTTTGGCTTCCTCGACCACGGGATGCTATTCTGAGAACAACTGCTAAGCAGGGATGAGGAGTAATGGTAGTCCGAATTAGGGGCTTTATTTCAAACTGCCTAGCCTGTGCCACGTGTAGCCGCGGGCAGGGAGTTCGAACTACTGGGCATTTAAAAATGGCGGCACCCGGAAACATGCAAATAAAGCCCGGGATATTTTAATCCCGGGCTTCATTTGCAAGTTCGAATGACTACATTAGCCACCCTAGTTCGAACTAGGGTGGCAGTGTAGACATACCCTGGGTTAGGTTAAAAGGGGTAAAAAACAAGAGTGATGTCATGCTAGGGATCTACTACATACCACCTACCCAGACAGAAGAAGTGGATGAGGCTTTTTTAAAACAACTAACAAAATTATCCAAAGCACAGGATTTGGTGGTGATGGGGGACTTCAACTATCCAGATATTTGGGAAACCAACACAGTGGGGCACAGATTATCCAATTAGTTCTTGGACTGCATTGGAGACAATCTTTTATTTCAAAAGGTTGAGAAGGCTACTAGGGGGAAAGCTGTTAACAAATAGGGAGGAACTGGTTGAGAATTTGAAAGTGGGAGGCAGCTTGGGTGAAAGTGATCATGAAATCATAGAGTTCATGATTCTAAGGAATGGTAGAAGGGATAACAGCAAAATAGCAACAATGGATTTCAGGAAGGCAGATTTTGGTAAACTCGGAGAGCTGGTAGGTAAGGTTCCATGGGAAGCAAGACTAAAAGGAAAAACAATTGAAGAGAATTTTTCAAAAGGACATTATTAAGGGCCCAAAAGCAAACTATTCTGCTGTGTAGGAAAGATAGAAAGTATGGCAAAAGACCACCTTGGCTTAACCAGGAGATCTTGCATGATCTAAAATCAAAGAGTCGTATAAAAAGTGGAAACTAGGTCAAATTACAATGGATGAATATAAGCAAACAATACAGGTATGCAGGGGCAAAATTAGAAAGGCAAAGGCACAAAACGAGCTAAGTCTAGCTAGAGCAGTGTTTCCCAATTTTATTTGGCCATGGAACCCTTTTAAACTTGAAAGAA
This sequence comes from Pelochelys cantorii, assembly GCA_032595735.1. Classification (NCBI taxonomy): domain Eukaryota; kingdom Metazoa; phylum Chordata; order Testudines; family Trionychidae; genus Pelochelys; species Pelochelys cantorii. Next base: position 38,289,316 of record CM064329.1, on the reverse strand, counting down.
TTTCGAGGAATACCTAATACAGCGGTGCACCATCTGGGCCTAGAGTTGCCAGGGGAAAATTTGTCGAGCAAAAAAACCCAACCAACCAAACAAACCCCAAAAACCACCACACTGGGGAAAGAACAATAACAAGAAGACATTCTATAAATATGTTAGAAACAAGAGGAAGACCAAGGACAGGATAGGCCCATTTCTCAGTGAAGAGGGAGAAACATTAACAGGAACCTTAGAATACTGTGACTGTTAGTGGGAATAGGGTAGGTTTAGAAGATAAAATAAAAAAAGAACAAGTTAAAAATTGCTCAGAAAAGTTAGATGTCTGCAAGTCACCAGGGCCTGATGAAATACATCCTAGAATACTCAAGGAGCTGATAGAGGAGGTATCTGAGCCTTTAGCTATTATCTTTGAAAAATCATGGAATACGGGCGAGATTCCAGAAGTCTGGAAAAGGGCAAATATAGTGCCCATCTATAAAAAGGGAAATAAGAACAACCCTGGAAACTGCAGACCAGTCAGTTTAACTTCTGTGCCAGGGAAGATACTGGAGCAGGTAATTGAGGAATTCATCTGCAAACATCTGGAAGATAATAAGGTGATAAGTGAAAGCCAGCATGGATTTGTAAAGAACAAATCATGTCAAACCAATCTGATAGCTTTCTTTGATAGGATCACGAGTCTTGTGGATAAGGGAGTGGCTGTGGATGTGGATATCTAGGCTTTAGAAAGGCATTTGATACAGTCTCATATGATCTTCTTATCAATAAACTAGGCAAATACAACTTAGATGGGGCTACTATAAGGTGGGTGCATAACTGGCTGGATAACCGTTCTCAGAGAGTAGTTATTAATGGTTCACAATCATGCTGGAAGGACATAAGAAGTGGGGTTCCGCAGGGGTCTATTTTGGGACTGGTTCTGTTCAATATCTTCATCAATGATTTAGATATTGGCATAGAGAGTACTCTTATTAAGTTTACAAATGATACCAAAAGCTGGAAGGGATTGCAAGTGCTTTGGAGTATAAGGTCATAATTCAAAATTATCTGGACAAACTGGACAAATGGTTTGAGGCAAACAGGATGAAGTTTAATAAGGACAAATGCGAAGTACTCCACTTAGGAAGGAACAATCAGTTTCACACAAAGGCTATGTTTAAACTACATTCCTCTTCCGAAAGAGAAATGTAAATGAGCCCGGTCAAAAATGCAAATGATGTGCAGATTTACAAATCTCGTGCTTCATTTGCATAATTGCGTGAGAGCACTTTTTCCAAAAAGGGTTTTTTGAAAAAGAAACCGTAGTCTAGACAGGGTTCTTTTGAAAAAAAAACCACCTTTTTTGAAAGAACCCATACTCCTGAAAAAATGAGGTGTACGGGTTCTTTTAAAAAAGGGTTGCTTTTTTAAAGAACCCCATCTAGACTGTGGTTTCTTTTTCGAAAAGTCCTATTTTGAAAAAGCGCTCTCACATGATTATGCAAATGAAGCATGAGATTTGTAAATCTGTGCTTCATTTGCATTTTCAATCAGGCTCATTTACAGTCCTTTTTCAGAAGAGGAATGTAGTTTAGATGTGCCCATACAGACTGGGAAGCAACAGTCTAGGAAGGACTACTGCTGAAAGGGATCTAGGGGTCATAGTGGACCACAAGCTAAATATGAGCCAACAGTGTGACACTGCTGCAAAAAAAGCAAACATAATTCTAGGATGCATTAACAGGAATGTTGTGAGTAAGACACAAGAAGTCATTCTTCTGCTCTACTCTGCACTGTTTAGGCCTCAGTTAGAGTATTGTGTCCAGTTCTGGTCACCACATTTCAAGAAAGATGTGGAGAAATGGAGAGTATCCAGAGAAGAGCAACAAGAATGATTAAAGGTCTCGAGAACATGACCTATGAGGGAAGACTGACAGAGTTGGGCTTGTTTAGTTTGGAAAGGAGAAGATTGAGAGGGGACATGATAGTGGTTTTAAAGTATCTAAAAGGGTGTCACAGGGAGATGGGAGAAAAATTGGTCTCCTTGGCCTCTGAGGATAGGACAAGAAGCAATGGGCTTAAATTGCAGCAAGGGAGGTTTAGGTTGGACATCAGGGAAAACTTCCTAACTGTCAGGGTGGTTAAACACTGGAATAAGTTGCCTAGAGAAGTTGTGGAATCTCCATCTCTGGAGATATTTAAGAGCAGGTTAGATAAACATCTGTCAGGAATTGTTTAGAAGGTGTTTGGTCCTGCCGTGAGGGCAGGGGACTGGACTCGATGACCTCTCAAGGTCCCTTCCAGTTGTAGTATTCTATGATTCTATCAATCTATATCCTGTCAGACCTTTAGAAACCCTTCACAAATAGTGTAAAGTACAGCAGCCCCTATGTTGCTCTAAAGTATACTCCAGTTGAGCAGAGACTCTGACCCACCTTCCCTTCATAAAAACCTGTTTATGCTGATGGCCAGGGCTCGACAAATTAGTCAATCTACTCGCCTGGGGCGAGTAGATTTTAAGCCGGCATGGTGCCGCAGCGTGACCAGCGCATGAGCAGCGTGCCAAACCGCGCGGCTGGCGAGCGGGGCTCGCCGCCATTTGTCAAGCCCTGCTGATGGCAATAGCAAAGCTCCTACTGAGTTCAAGGGAAGTGGGCCTCCCAGAGTGTCTATGCGGCACTGTACGCCCAGGGATTGTCAGAGTCATGTCAGCTGACTCATAGTAGGGAACCCTGCGGTTGAGAGTTTACATTGTATTTCAATCCTAGGTTAGGGATTTCTGACCCATCCTAGAACCTAGGGCTTTGGCGCCCATACTGCAGCGTGCAGAACTGAGTCCAAGTAACCAGAGTCCCTAGCAGCCTACCTAGCACTGTTCCAGGTAAGCTGTGCACTTGTGCTGCCACTCGGGAAAGATTCAAATGCTGCCTAGCTGTTTAGCTGTTTTGTGTTCCTCGTGGGGGCGCACACTGGCACATGCCTCACTGCACATCACACAATGTATTCTGCATAGGGATGGAAAAGATTAGAGCAGGGGGTTCAAACTTTTTTTCTCATGACCTATTTGAAGAAAATTGTTGATGCTCGTGACCCAACAGACTTGTATCTTTTGGCTGGAGTGTGGGCTCTGGGGGCGGGGACAGGAATGAGGGATCCAGGGTGCAGGACGGGGTTCCAGGTTCATGGGGGCCTCAAGGCTGGGGCAGGGGATTGATGCTCGTGGTTGGGCATGGACTTACCTCCGGCAGCTCCTGGTCAGCGGTGCAGTGGGGGTGCCAAGGCAGACTTCCTGCCTCTCCTGGCACCATGGACCATGGTGTGCCCCAGAAGCAGCCAGCAGCAGGTCTGGCTCCTCGGCAAAAGGCACACAAGCAGCTCTGCAAACAGGCATAGACTTCCCCTGCCCAGCTCCCATTAGCCAGGAATTGGCCAATGGGAGTGTGGAACCAGTGCTTAAGGTGGGGGCAGCGCAGGGAGCCCTGTGGCCCTCCCCCTCCTAGGAGCCAGATCTGCTGCTGGCCACTTGGTTATCCACCGTGCCAGGACAGGCTCACCCTCATTAGTCACTGAGTTACTCTACTGCAAGGTGGCCCAGGGCCTAACATTGTGCTACTCAGTCATGACCCACCATTTCAGAACCTCTAGATTAGCAGGAAGATTGCTCCCAGCCCCTGAAATGTAGCCATCTAGCCCTAGGAATGTGGTGAATTGTGGGAAAACTTCATTGCCTGCCTTGCATGTTGCAGGGATGCAGCTCAGGTTGCAAAAGGCTCATTTGGTTGGCTCTCCTTTGCAAACTCAGCTCTGGGACAGTTTTCTTGCAAATCAGTGATCAGAAGGGAATGGGTTAACCCTAACCTGAGCTGCTGCCAACTGCCAGGAGGGAGCAGTTTCCATTACCCATGGAACAGATGCAGACTGTTGGGACAGAGAGGACTAAGAAATCCGGGGAGCCAATGGGCCCCTGGGCAAGGTGAGGGCACAGCTCTGCACTCTGGCAGAAGGGAAAGGAGCCAGGGCAGCGAGCCCTCAGTGCCGCTCAGACTGTGCCACAGCCCCCCACCGCTCAGTGCCATCCGAACTATGCTGCTGGGGGTTCGGGGGCACGGCATGCAGGACTCCTGCAGTTATTTAAAGGAGACGGGGTTCTGGCTGCTGCAGTTGCCGCAAGGAGGCCCTTTTGAATTGCCAGGCCCCAGTGCAGTTGCCCTGTTTGCCCCACCCTCCCCGTTGGTGGGGACTGAAGGAAGTTGTCTCACGGAGTTGTGGATATTTTTTGCTGACTCCCAGAACCCGAGTCAAGCATGGCTGTAGCTGCACTGCAAAGCAATGGGGGAGGGGCGGTTTCAGACCCTGGCTTGACTTGAACTTAGACCTTCCAGCCCTGCAGGCACTTGGGATGCAGGGTCAGTGTACACAAAAGGGAGGTTAGCCTTGAGCCCCCATCGATGGGCTTACATTGTTGTGTAGGTGGCACATGCAAAGCACAGTATTTTGTGTCAGTGGCAAACCACAGCCTTAACTCTCCTCCTGTACCACCCAAAACGGGCCGGCTTGCTAATGTCAACTCCATTTTCAGACACGTTCATTGTGTTTTGGGAAGGTTCTGTTTGAAGTGTTTAGATTCTCCCACTTGCTATTTTATTGATTCATTATTGCTCAAGTTAGTCAAGAAAGCTGTATCCGTTTATTCTTCTTAGGTTATTAAAAGTAAGCACAAACATAAAGAACGTGAACTATTGACAGCTACAAAAACCTCATCTCGCAATTCTTGCAGAATGCAAATAAGATTGCTTCTGCAATTCCTTCATCTTACAGACCTTCCCTAAAAACACACAGCTCAGCAACTTGGAATTCTTCCATACTTTTCAGTTAAAAAGCCAAAAGAAGGCCAGGGCCCCTGGAGAAAGTTCAGTGCAATGAGGACTTGGTCTTGAACAGTGACAAGCAGCTGCAAAGGCTTTGCAAGCTAGTGGGAGTTGAAGTAGCAGTCCAGGTGGAGAGACATTTCCATTTTGGAACATATAGAAGAGAAGGTCTGTGCAACACATGCTCGGAAAGATACAGCTTGGTTGGTTCTTTCAAAAAGGATCATTCCCATATCACATTTTCGTTCCTTCTGGAAGTCAGGTCTTTTTGATTGTTTTGAGAAAAATAGGCACGTTCAGTTTGCTGAGGTGTAGGCTTCCATACCCTCTCCATGGCAGCGGGGCTCAAATAGCTAACCTCCCTCAGCCTAGGGGTGGCACTTTTTTCTGACCACCAGAGCCACCTCTTCATTTATTTTTGACCAACACCCCCACATCAGGAAACGAGAGAATCTGCAAAACCGAATTCTCTACATCAAGTATTATTTAAATTTGTAAGGCTATTTAATGTTCACCACATACTTGATCCTAATAGTGCAAGTGATTTTCTATCAGTGTGGGTTTTTTTCCAGTTTAACAAGGAAAACTGCCCCTCCAAATAGAAATGCCGCTTGTTATTTTGAGGCAACGATGCAAAACATACAACACGTAGACCACGTTTGGCTTGCTGAGCAGATGTCTACAGATCACTTGATGTTAATTTCAACATAAAAGCCATTATATTTCTGTCCTTGCCCTATTAGTTGTTAAATAATTATTTATGGTTGGCAGATAAATTCTAGGAACATTGTAGAAAGCCCATCAACCCTACTAAACTAACTGTATTTGACATAAACAGTTTTCAGTCATAGAGGACCCTCAATGTAATGTTTATTTCATATACAATTCCATTTCACAAACCAGGAGGCAATCCTGTATTTATATTTTAACATAAACTGCATATAATGTGCATACTAACACTACTTCAGAAGCAAGGAATTAGCCTGTCTGGCTCATTGACATTTACAACTATTTACTATAGCTATCAGATTATTTAGTTTATCTAAATAATCTTTTATTCACTTCACAGCTTTGTCACTTGCTAATATGTGTTTCTGTACAAGTTGCAGCTTTGTATACCTACTCCACCATACACGTGATTAATTAAGAGTTGGTATGTTGCAACTTTGATGGCTGAAAACCAAAAAAAAAAAAAAAAAAAAAAAGATAATTGGAAATGTGGATTTCCCTTAATTAATACTTTGAAAGGTGCCAACCCTTTTTCAAGTTTGTGCTAACACACAAACACACACTCAGAACTTTGTAATGGCTGTATATTCTGTTTGAGCGGCTTGTAAATTATACACAGCCAATATACTATGAACCTCATACAAATGTTATTATATGCAAACATGAGTTAAATATGCAAGTCATTCCATGAAATCTTTCAAACAAGTCTCTAGATGTTCAGATGTTATTGTCTGAAGACATTTGGATGATTCATTTCCTCCTGTGAGCAAGCTTTTGTCTAATTAAACTTTTGCATCCTTAATAGTCAAATTAGAATTTTAAAGATATGAAGGACAAAAAATCTGAATGTGATATTAAGTACAATTCAATTGAGATGCCTATTTCAATTTCATTTGTTTGTTTAAAAGAGCAGTCTTTTCCCTTATTATAATAATGTACATTACTTGGATATTTAAGTTTGCGTGTAGTTTATTTGTTTGTAAAGTCAATTCCAAAAAAAAATTAGTGATCCAAAAAGAATTCAAATCTGCGATGTGTTATTTTGCACAGTTCAGAGGTGAACCAAACCTACTGAAATCAATACAACCCTTTCCATTCATTTCAGTGTGTTTTGGATGAGGTCCTTATCACTGATATGGTTCACTTCTGAACGTTATTTCAGTGGCATTACTTCAGTGGTTTATAGTTAATAGTGGCTTATAGTTAATAGATGTTATTATCAAGTAAAAACTACATTTACTGACAGTTAAGGTTGTGGCAGGACACACACCATCCACCCAAAATTTTAAAAGCACAGACGTAAGAAGTTAAGTGGAAAGATTTGTCCATGCCTCTTCCAGTTCAGATTGCCTACCCTACAACACTGTTAATAACATATTCCAAGGCTCCTTAAGACTTTCACTTCCCTCTCCAACAGATGTCAACAAACAATATGTACCCCCACTGAATCAAATTTGCACTCTAATGCAAAACCTCAACAGTGAACTTTCCATCTTTAAGGCAGAATAACTTCCCAAATGCATGGAATTTATGACAGCAGCTTACTTCCATACTGCAATGGGGTAGCACGTACCTTTTGTGAGTGCCTCCTGCCTGCCTGTGTTTGCCCCTTTTCAATTTTTCTTGATTTTGCCACTCACGGTGTGCCATTGGTTGCTGCGCTCATCAGGGAAGTCTTTTTCAGCTGAGTCGCACAAAGTTCATGTGTGAAAAAACCAAACCGTTCTCGAGTATAGGGTCCAACCAGGACTATCTCAATGTCCTCAGTAATGTCCTGCAGCCCTAAGTCCTTCAGCAGTCCAGCAGGGCCCATCAGGTTACCCTAAGCTGGAGTTTGGGTACCTGGCAAAGGTTCCTGCTCTGGAGTGAAGCAGCACCTCCAGATTTCCTCCTTGGAGACTCTTTGCTTTCATATTACTCCTCAGTGACTCCATCTCTCCAGCTGATTCACTTCTCTTGAACTCAGTTCACAGACCCCAGATCTCCAGCTGAGTCAGTCTCATTTCAGCCCCGTTCTGGGGGTAGCAGATAACACAGTTCAATACTTAAGTCACTTCTCCAGTGGCTATTGGTGGGGGGAGACACAGGCCCAGGCACTAATCCAGATGCCAACCCACAGGCCCTCTAAATAGCAGCCACATGCTATATCCCTTTAATAAACTACATTTCCCTGGGCCACCTCCCACAAGTCCCTCTCTTTCCTGAGTCCCAGCACACAGCCAGAAGCACCTCCCTTACTCCCCAGATCCTCACAGAAGACTGAATTCACATTGTCCCTGCAGCTCCTTTTATATGAGTCTGCTAAATCCTGACTGGATGCTTCCCTGAAGCCTCTTTCTGATTGGCTGCATGTGACACAATCACTCAAGGCAGCCTTGAGGACCCACCTCCACTGTTCTTTTGAAGGACAGTGTGGGATAGGACAGTGGGGCCTCTGGCAGGAGGCTTCTAGACCTAATATGCCCCACCGCTCATATCTTATAGGTTTGGGATTGATGGGGTATTTCCTGCCACTTCACTGTCATTACATGTCATTTTTGTTTGCTACACTTCTAGATTTTATGCAAATTTGGCGCACCTCAGTGGGTAGCCAGGGCCGGCTTGAGCCATTCCTGCGCCCCGGGCAGCGGGCGCGCAATGCATGAGCGGCCCCGCCTCCCGGTGTGCTGCGCACCTTACAGCTGCAATCGGGCATGCAGCGGCTGATGGCAGCTCTAAGGGGCACCGCACGGCCGGGCATGCGGCGCCCCTTACAGCTGCCATCAGGCACCCCCCATAGGTTGGCACCCTGGGCAGCTGCCCGGCTAGCTCCCCCCCCTTAATCTGGCCCTGTGGGTAGCACCCTAGAATCAGAGAAAAGAGGAGCCGCACCGGCTTGGGAATGAGAGGGAGAAACTCGACTGCTGAGACTGTCCCTGTTTACACTGATTGTCCTGAAGAATGTGAGAGGCTGTGATGTATCTCAGTAAGCTCTTTGCATTTACAGCATTTGATCCCTGTTTAAAGGCTTCTGAAAGCATGCAGACCATGAGCAGCCTTCCAAGGTTAGCAGCAATGACATTAACCGTCAGCTAAAGGGAACCTCCTGGAAGGAGTCTTTATAATCACGTCCCCAAACTCTCTGCAGCCTCTCATTGGCCTTCTGGAAACTGGATCTAGTTAGGAACAGCAGCAGGGTACATGTCCCAGTCATAAACCAGCACGTCTGCCTATAGCTCTCACTGTGTGACCCACACACAATCATACCATGCCCCCACAGAGGTGAGCAGCAGGGGATGAATGCCTTTACTTTCAGATCCCTGGCATAGCCCCTTACTGTGTGTTATGTATGCGATCCAACAGATAGGGCCTTGGTGTCAGGTTCAGAAGATCTGGGTTTTGTCCCCAGTTCTGTGTGCTGACCTTCTGTGTGACATTGGACAAGACGCCTCCCACTCCTCTGTGCTTCTGTTTTCCTGCCACCCTTTGTATGTCTCTTGGGCTTAGAGCATCAGCTGTCTGGGAAAGGGGATGTCTAGGACTATGTCTCAGCACAGTGTCTAGCATTTGGAGCCATACACCCAGCTGGTCCATTCCACAGGCCAGAGCAGAGGGTAGTGCGGGAGAATGGCCCCACGTCACACTATAAACCATCATTAATGATGATTTAAGGCAGCCAAATGAAACCATTCAGGAAACAAGCAGCTAATTTATCTAATCTTAATTCAGCATTCACATAATAGATACAAAGGTAAACACTATGTGTAAATCCATGTTTCTACAAAGGAAGGATTAGTGCATGAACTCCATCAAGCCAAACTAAGGCTGAGTCTACACTACAAAGAAAAGTCAAAAAAGATACGCAAATTGCGAACCACAATTTGCATATCTTTTTCCGCTCTTCTTCTGAAAGAGGCTTTTCTGACATGCCAAATGTTGGAAAAAAATCCTCTTTCGGAACATCCCTTCTTCCTCGTAGAATGAGGTTTACGGGATGCCAAAAAACCGCATCTGCTTTTCCGAATTTTTTTTCGGAAAAGCAGATGCGTTCCTTGGACACAGCAGAGCTTTTCCGGGATACATCCGGTATCCTGGAAAAGCTCTGTAGTCTAGATGTACCCTAAGAAGGAAAAGAGTGTCCTGACAAAGACTCCAGGGGAGTGAATTGTAGAGTTGAAATTAAAACACAGGTCCTTTGTTTTCAGTCCTGGATTTAGTCGACTAGATCATACAATAGTTTATATAATTGAAATCCCCTTTTTTTGGGTCCCTCTCTGGAAGAGTACTTCTCCAGAGTAGTTAACCTCAGAATGGGGAGAAAAACCCAGAGATGCATGATTATCACCAAAACAAACTGGCCAAATAAAGGGGTTTCAGGAGGTTTCTGGGGTGCAAATATTAGAAACTTCATTTTGCAAAGATTCTTCACTTCCATTGATTCCAAGTGACCTAGTCCCTGGAAACTGGAGAAGTTCACCATTCTCTTCATTATCAGCTGGAATCTGAGAAGAGCCCACCTTTAAGGCACCACTGCAAGATTTTTATACATAAAACAGAGAAAGAAATGGCAAAGTAAGTGTATGGCATATGCAAGGAAGATAAAAGTAGACAAAACTCCAGCTGTCAATTACTTTCAACCGTCTCTGTCAGATACACTAGTTCACTGAGTTTGTAAGTTTCTTTTTAATGCAGTCCACTTTTATTACCTAGACATCCCATCAGACATTTGCTCAGAATCTCGAGTTCAAGTCAGGGACCTTTGTAGCTCTGAGCACTGTTGGGAGGCTTCACAAGAGATTTGATGAACTGTAAATGGGCTAAATTCTGCTCTCAGATTTCACTGAAGTTAATAGAGCTACTCCAGATTTTTGTTGTTATGTTAACTCCATTTAATTTAAACTCTGCAACTTTGCCACCTTTGGGGGAAATCAGTTTATTCAATGATTTTACTAATTATGTTTCTATTTCTACCACAAGAAGTACAAGTTGGAGTCGGTTTGTGTTTTTTGATAGAGCCAATCCAATAATAAATAGTTCAATTTGTTCTGACAGTATCTTCCTTGCAGATTGAAATCTAGCTACATGTATCTTTTTCAGCTCCCAGAGACTCGGAATATGAAAGTTACCAGAAAGTCCTCTTAAAAATCTTAGCTCTTATTACTGGAAATACCATGACTTAATGGTGTGGGACTCCACTCACAGTACTAGTTTTGAACTAGAAAGGTGAAACTAATCTGTGGATCACATTCTTTGTCTTAAAAGGGAAACCTTTACCTACTCCTTTTCCCTGCTTTGGTCTGTATAGCTGTTATAAGAGCCAATTGTTATGACTGAAGTTATTTCTATTATAGTCTCACAAGGACTAGTGCATATGCAGATTAGAATCTGTATAGATTTATCACTCCCTGTGTGTGTGTGTGTGTGTGTGTGTGTGTTCGGATTATTTGTGACTCAGAAGAGTAGTAACTTTTGCCAGCTTCCTCTCTGCTTTCTTCATTTTGGTGACAATTGGCTCTGTTAAGCATTCACACACAGCGGGATGCGTTGAAAAACAAAGCCACTCTCCCATCATTTCTGTCAATAATTCAGGGAGGTTTATACCTCAGTGAAAGCATCTGTGGTTAACCACACCACACACAAGCTTTCCTCCCATTTCCCTTTTACGTAGGCAGAACTCGTGTTTTCACAATGTACCCAAGTATCTGGACTTTAAAACACACATTGTGCACACAAAACTAGCTAGGACAGAACCACGGAAGGACTTTCCTCCTCTCTTTCTACATGCATATCAATGAGGAACTAGGATTAGGTCTTATTTTCTCTTTTCGTCATAGCGAGGAGGCTGAAATAAAATTGAAAACAACATGTATTTGTGGCGATGGGGGAAGGTCTCTGCAAAATGTTAGAGCCCAGGGTGCAAGTACATGCTGTATTAACATCTTCCACCCCTAGAGCTGCAGTAATTTGCATAACATTATCTACATGGGATGTTGCTATGGTTATCACCCTATATAAGTAATTACCAGGGCAAGTTGCTTGGCTCATGGCACATGCAGTACACAGACACTGTCAGAAGCAAAGGATATTTTTATATACTTGAAAATGTTTGAACAGACATGAATAAGGGAGACTCTTGATAAGGGAAAACCTGGGTGACCTAAAAGATGACATTCCACTGATTCCAATGATTTTTTGATTGGGCTCTAAAGAAAAGACATGCCTCTGAAATATACACCATGCTGCTATTATCTAACTCTCTGTGAAGCACTTTGAAGTAGTGGGAGTATGAAAAGTATTGCAAAAAAGAAAAAAAACAACTTCTATTCATTTACTCTAAGAATGCCATAGTTGTCTCCTATCTATACAAAACAACCCTTCAGCTCTCATACAGGCACATGTATATTACATTACATCTACAGTATAATGTGATGTATTTAACTCCATATTTACATTGGTATAATGGAGTAGAAGTCGGCTTTTAAAAGCCATGAGCAAATATAACATAAGAACATAAGAATGGCCATACTGGGTCAGACCAAAGGTCCATCGAGCCCAGCATCCCATCTGCCGACGGTGGCCAATGCCAGGTGCCCCAGAGAAGGAGAACAGAAGACAATGATCAAGTGATTTATCTCCTGCCATCCATCTCCTGCCCTTGTTATGAAGGCTAGGGCACCATACTTTATCCCTGGCTAATAGCCATTTATGGACCTAACCTGCAAAAATTTATCAAGCTCTTTTTTAAACCCTAATAGAGTCCTGGCCTTCACAGCCTCCTCGGGCAAGGAGTTCCACAGGTTGACTGTGCGCTGTGTGAAGAAAAATTTCCTTTTATTAGTTTTGAACCTACTACCCATCAATATAGAATAATAAAATCCTAGGGTTGGAAGAGACCTCAGGAGGTCAGTGAGTCCAACCCCCTGCCCAAAGTAGGACCAATCCCAACTAAATCATCCCAGCCAGGGCTTTGTTAAGTGGAGCTTAAAAACCACTTCCTTAGGTATCCCATTCCTGTGTTTCACCACCCACCCAGTGAAACAGTTTTTCCTAACATCTGACTGTTTTTCTGAAAAAACTTCACTTACATCCACACTGTTATTGCATTCTTTCAAAAGAAAATTGAAAGAACGCAGGGGTTTTTCTGACATTGGTAAACCTCATTCTATGAGTAAGAATGCCTTTTCTGAATGAGCTCTTTTGGAAAAAGGCATGTGTGGACATGGAAGAGGGAGTTTTTTTGAAAGAAGAGGCCTCCAGGAAAAAGCACAGGTGGCCACTCCGGCCATAGTAATCACAGCTTAAATGCGAGATAGCATCCATTTAGTGTGGATGCTCTCTTTCAGAAGAAATTTTTTCAAAGATATCTTCCGAAAAAGCTTCTTTCAAAAGAAGCTTGCAGTCTGGACATACCCTAATTGTTGTTGCCTTCCACTAGACTTTCTCCAATGTGTCCACATCCTTTCTGGAATGGGAGGCCCCAGAACTGGACGCAATACTCCAAATGTGGCCTCCACACTGCTGAATAAAGGGGAATAATCACTTCCCTAGATCTGCTGGCAATGATTCTCCTAATGCACCCCATTATGCCATTAGCCTTCTTGGCTACAAGGGCACACTGTTGACTCATATTCAGCTTCTCATCCACTGTAATCCCCAAGTCCTTTTCTTCTGAACAGCTGCTTAGCCTGTAGCATTGCTTGGGATTCTTCCGTCCCAAGTGCAGGATTCTGCACGTGTCCTTGTTGAACCTCATTGGGTTTCTTTTGGCCTAATTCTCCAATTTGTCCAGGTCATTCTGGACCCTATCTCTATCCTCAGCATATCTACCTCTTCCCCTATCTTAGTATCATCTGTGAACTTTCTGAGGGTGCAATCCATCCCCTCATCCAGGTCATTAATAAAGATGTTGAACAAAACCGGCTCCAGAACCAACCCTTGGGGCACTCCACTTGATACCACCTGCCAACCATTGAGATGTTGACCACTACCCATTGGGCCCAACAGTCTAGCCACATTTCTATCCATCTTACCGTCCATTTAGCCAATCCATACTTCCTTAACTTGCTGGCAAGAATACTGTGGGAGACCCTATCAAAAGCTTTGCTAAAGTCGAGGTCTATCACATCCACCACTTTCCCCATATCAACAGAGCCAGTTACCTCATCTTAGAAGGCAATCAGGTTGGTCAGGCATAACTTGCCTTTGGTGAATCCATGCTAATTAAATCCTGATCACTTTCCTCTCTTCCAAGTGCTTTAAAATGGATTCCTTGGATCCCCCTCCATGATTTTTCCAGGGACTGAGGTGAGGCTGACGGGTCTGTACTTCTCTGGATTCTCCTTCATCCATTTTTTAAAGATGGGAACTACATTTGCCTTTTTCCAATTGTCCGGTACTTCCTCCGATTGCCACAAGTTTTCAAAGATAATGGCTAATGGCTCTGCAATCACATCAGTCGACTCCCTCAGCATCCTCAGATGCATTAGATCTGTCCCCATGGATTTGTGTTATGTGCAGCTTTTCTAACCTGTTGCTCCTTCTCACAAGGTTCCCGGAGAGGCCTGCCTGACTCTGGACCCTGGAATCGGACACCTTCCCACCACAAGCCACAACTAAGGAGGCTGGGGAAAAGGGAAAACACACAGCAGTGCCACATATGGCACAGGCTCATGCCCCACTCTTGGGGCAGCTTCCGCTCCCAGTCAAGCGCAGCGAGGCAGAGGACACTGAGCCCCTGCATGGGAACCTGCCAGGAGGAAGGAAGTGGAGGGGACCCCAGTACCACCCTATCCAGCAAGAGACGCCTGCCGCTCACATACACCTCCCCAACACCTTCCCCCCTCTCCTCCAGTGGGCAGGGATAGAAGTCTGCTCTCTGCAGGATGCTGCCAGTGCCGGAACCAGTGTGTGCACAGCATAGAGGGAAGGCAAGCCACCCCAGCCCCCACTCCTGTTCAAAGGCTCCTGGCCTGGCCGGCACTTTCTCGTGCCTGCTTGTCCTGAGATGTTGGGGTAGTGAGGCTCTCCTGGGACATCTGTGCCCCTGCAGGACAGGTCCCACTGTCTAGGTCACAGATGGCCTTGTTCAAAGCACATCGCTGTCATCTGACCTGAGACCTTTTGGTGTTGGCTTAGAGATGAGGGCTGGGCTTCACGCACCCTGTCTCCTGGGATGGCTGCCCTTCTCTCTGTTCTTTACAGCTGGGCCAGCTGTGAGTGGGGCACGTGCAACACCTCCCGCACCGTCCTCCTCGCCCCAGGAGAGCCACCAGTGCGGACAACCCCGTGAGGACCTGAAGCAGGAACACATTATGTGCCTGCGTGCCCTCCAGCGGTGTCTCAAGCAGGAGCAGCAGTGGTGGGACGTAGACTTAGAGGAGGGCCATGTGGATTGGGAGCTGTGATGCACCATCTGGCAGCAGCTGTCCCGGCAGCATGAGAGCATCTGTGTGGCATATACCACCTGGGCGCTGCCATTGGGTGGTCCAGCAGCCCCCTCCACACCTGCTCCTTCCCAAGTCCCCCCCACATGCACCCCTGATCCTGGCCCCGCCCCTCCATCTTCTCCCCCTACTCCCCCTGGGGCTGCCAAGGGCCACATATGTGAGGCAGTGGAACCTCTTGGGTAGCCGAGGCCTCCTGACACACCCGAGGCAGGCACTAGGCCCAGTCTCATCCCTGAACCCCTCCTCCCTTTACCTCCCCTCTCCTCCCCACTCCCAGGTTCATTCATCAGTCTCTCCCCTGTTATCTATTCCCCAAATTAAACTGACAGAGAGTTCATTGTTTCAAACCAAAAAGTCTGGTTTATTTGGTCTGCAGGGGAGGGGAGGGCAGGGGCAGGGAGGGCTGTGGGAGGAAAGTTACAGAGGGTCTATGCAGAGGCCCCTTGTGGGGAGGCCCAGGGGAGAGTGGTATGGCTGGCCTTGGCTGACACTCTCCCTCAAGGCCTCCCAGATGCACACAGCCCCCTGATGGGCCTGCCAGATGGCAGCGGTGCATGTCTGCTCAAAGGCCCTGGTGAGCCACTTGGTCTCAGCCCCACCCTGGCAGGAATGTCTCCCCCTTGTTCTCACATAGGTTGTGCAGGACACAGCAGGCTGCCACCACCTGGGGGGTGTTCTGGTTGCTGAGTTCCAGGCAGGTGAGGAGACACTGGAACCTTCCCTTTAAATGCTGAAGGCACCCTCCACCACGATGCAGCACCTGCTGAGCCTGGCATTGAACCTTCCTTGGTGGGGTCCAGGTGTCCCATATAGGGCTTCATAAGCCAGGGGAACAAGGGGTAGGCTACATTGCCCACAGTGCACATGGGCATGTACACATCCCTGACCCTGTTGGCACGTTCAGGGAAAAAAGTGCCAGTGTGCATCCTCTGGAAGAGGCTGGAGTTCCTAAAGACACAGGTGTCGTGTGCCTTCCCCAGCCACTTGAAGTGCTTATGTGCTTAAATGTGATTCAGCCTCCAGTCAGTGTGGATGCACTATTTCGATATGGCTCTGCGCTATTTCGATGGGGACTTGTAGCGTGGACGTGTTATTCTGAAATAGTTATTTCAGGAGTTATTCCGAAATAACTTATTTGGAAATAACCTTGTAGCATAGACATACCCTAAGGTTGCTAGAGGACCATTGTTGTTTTTTAGGGATTTTTTTAGTTACAGACTAACACAGCTACTCCTCTGAGATTTTTCTTTATAGTTCTTATCTTGTTTTTTCTCCACTGAGAGCTGCCTAACTCCTTCCCATACTGTACTACCTAGTGCAACAGTCTGGGAGCTGACCTTGTCTGTGAAGACAAAGACGAAAAAAATCAGTACTTCAGCTTTTCCCATATCATTTGTCACTAGATTACCTACCTCATTCAGAAAGGGTCCCACCCCTACCCTGATCACTTTCCATGCCCACTTGCCCCAGAAGATTTCAGATTCTGATTCTGGGGCACAGTTCTAGTTCAATTTTGCAAAACGTCAACCTGCCAAGGATGTTCATCAATTGACCTCTAAAATGATCATCTCAAAACTTTACCCATTCTGATGTTTCACATCCGACCCTTCAATTTTGTTTATATATTGCTTAACCCTCAAAACTTCATATAGTTGTGTGACTGGAACAGAGAGAACGATCTGTACTTTTCCTGTAGGTCCATCTTCAGGTTGTTTGGATTCTCTATTTCTAGCTTTCCTCGGGAGGAGAAGTCTTCCTTTGCTGATCTTAGAAATGATCTGCTTATTACAGCCATTGGCTTTTACTTCCCATTAATACTAGGAGAGGAAGAAGCCAATTATTATCAAATTTCTTTTCTCTGTCTGAGCTGTAGAATAGCTCTGACAGACATAGAAGGGATCTCCATTCCAGGCCATGACCTCTTTAATATTCTTCCCTGGGCAACTGATGTTCTGTGCTGATGGAGGAATTAACCCCTGAAAACCAGGATTTTTTCTCTCAGTCACCACAGCAAATCAAGTTTACCTGTGTCTAGACTGCCCCCCAGCAAGCCAATGCTTTATAATGATGAAATACTGTCATTATTGCCAAGACTGTGGAGCTGAATAAACTTTCTCAGTCTCTCAATTTTGTGAAGCTGCCTCAGGGTACTGTTAATCATAATGAAACTGACTATTGAAAGGAACATGCTTAGTTGATGAGAAAAACAGAGTAATATATTGACATTTTATCTATGTATAGAGGTATCTAAAAGGTAGCAATGCCCATGGATCTACTGTATATAGCTTGATCACAAAACATAACAAATCTGGAACATGAGAAAAAAACGTTTCATTCTGGGGGAATCTCTTCAATGGCAAACAAACTCTCTGATGCTGTTATCAGACCCCATGGCAGGAGAAGGTTCAGATGAGGAAGAGGATTGAAACCTGCTTATAACTGAGGCTTTTTAGTACAAGCCACATAGGTATAACATCATCAGCACCAATTTTACCACTCACAACCTACCCAAAAAGTGCTGGAGTCTTTGGACCTGTCCACATATAGGTTTTATATTAGCATAATTCCAATGGCTTGGCTAGAGTAATTTCTGATTTACATTGGTGGAAATGAGAGGATATTCATGCATTCAAATAAGGTCTTCATGGAGGGATGTGCTCCTGAAGGAATTCTTGGTGAGACGATGTTGGGAACAGGTCATAGTTAGGAGGGAATGTAGAGGCCCTGGGACGATCAGGTTTTCAGAGCTAAACTTTTTGGTTATTCTATGAACAAGCAAATTTAGTTCAACAGCCCCCTACTGGGACCCAGGAGAGAGAACCTTATACAGATTATTGTTCCCTACATGAAAGGAGTCTTTTTTCTTTATTAGGATGGCATAACATAGTTTACAGGAAAAGTTTAAGGAGACCTGCAGAAGATATTTAAAAACTGAACTGGTACTCATTTTGGCTCCTCCCAGGCCCCCTTTTGTGCCTTTACTTTAGGAAACCTAAAAAAGCCAAATCTGGTCTTCTCTGGTTTTGCTGGAGGATTTAATGGATCGCTCTGATTATTTATGTTGGTGGCTTCAATATTTTAATTCACAGGATAGCAGAGAGGTGTCGAACTTAGAGGTGTTAATTAAAACCAAACCATTTTAGACCGCTTCAGGGGGGTAGCCGAGTTAGTCTGTACAGGATAAACTTAAAAAACAACAAATGGTCTGATAGCACTTTATAGACTAACAAAACATGTAGATGGTATCATGAGCTTTCATGGACTGGTCATCTGAAGAAGAGGGCTGTGCCCACAAAAGCTCATGATGCCATCTACATGTTTTGTTAGTCTATAAAGTGCTGCCAGACCATTTGTTGTTTTTTAAGTTTATCCTGTACAGACTAACTTGGCTACCTTCTGAAGCTTCTGAACATGCAAGGCACTGCGTTCAGCCATATGGAGTGGAACTCCATGAACTTCACAAAAAAACTCACACAGAGCCAAACTGACATAATCTTCCTTTCCAAATGCCAACAGATGGACATCATACCTAAGGGCGAAAAACCCACTACAATCTACATATCCCATGGCTTACAGCCAGAGATTATGCCACACTCTCGCAAAAAAACTAAGAAACCACCTTATCAGCATTTTAAACAGTTGGGCAAAGGCCTTGCCAATATTACAAGTTGCACTGGTTTAAACTTAAATCAAGTTTCTTAATTGATTTAGTTCAACAGCTGCAAATCCTGCAGTTAAATTGACTTGTACCAGTTTTGTAGTGACTTTGTTTAGGTCAGTATGGAGTTTACTTATGAAAAATTAACATGAACCAAGTTAAAATCAGTGTGTTCACATAGGGAGTTGCAGCTGTTTAACGAATCAATTTAAAAAGACAATACTATTTAAATCAGTGCAAGTTGTAATATAAACAAGGCCTACAAATCTCATCCAATCTCAGCTGCTTGTGATGGAATCATATCGCTAGCTTTCTGGTCATCATAGATTCTTCCAAATTAAATGTGACCTGAAATAATAATCTAACCAAACCAACCAAACCAACAACAAAAATAATCTTCCAAACCAAGCGAAAAACATGCTTCAAAAACATTATAAAACTTTTAAGCCTGTAGGCCACCTTTAAAGACTGATTCAGAAAAAACACATGTACACAAATGGACATGCTACATTTTCTGAGGGTCTTTAACATAGCACATTTGTGGAAAAACAATATAGCTATGTGAGTAAAAGTCAGAATCCTGACATGCACAGCAAGTTACATACAGGAACCAATCTTAATCCCTTTAATGTCAATAGCAAAAGTCCCACTGATTTCAATAAAATGTAGGTCAGGCCATAGATCTTAACACAAGATAGATATATACAGGGTTTCATGTTGATAAAAAAGTAAGTAACTAGTCTTGAGCACCTGGGAACTTAAGTCTCAGAGAGCTAGGTGCCCAAATACCTTTGAAGATCTGGATCTTAGGTTATGGCACAGAGACAACTAGTGATGATTAGAAATATGTAATCGAGGTTTAGAATGGCTAAATGTATCCTTATTAGGATAAATCCCGGCTTATGGCAGAACCATATATGAAAGACCAGCATATCCGCAGCCAGATCTTGCAGATCAGACTCAAAATATGCCAGGCATTCTGTACATATGGGTATATTGAGCACACATTATTTTTGATCACTTTGAACATATCAGTGAAAGAGGAAGTAAACAGGTGATGAGCCAACTGCAAGTTGTAAAAAGTAAAAATATTGTTAGATTCAGAGGGGAAAATGTTATAAACACTAAGCAGAGCTCTTTGATTTGTACTGTTCTTCACTCCATAAAACCTAATATCTGCGGACATTTCATTAAGAGCTTATATACTACTCAACATTCTGCAGCTGCATAAATGTTATCCATGTTGCAGATCCAATACTTTGCTACGTACAAAACTCTGAAGAATCATTAAGAGACGCGTAGCTTAGGAAAGTAATATTTTAAAGTCTAAACCTGATGAATAACATTTGTCATTCAGTAGCAGTAGGTTTCTTCCAGCCAGAAATGATAATACTAAGCAATATTCATTAAAATATTTTTAAAAACAACTAGCCAGTGAAATCTATTCAACATTCCAAGAAGAAAATAACTGTACTTTGTTGGAAGAATTTAAGGAGGGGGACCCCCCCCCCCATTTTGTAAATTAAATAAACTGGTCAGTGGAAATGGCTATTCAGAGGTTACTGAGACCTTACATTTTATGAAACAAAAGACAGGACTATGCAGCACTTTAAAGATTAACAAGATGGTTTATTAGGTGATGAGCTTTCGTGGGCCAGACCCACTTCCTCAGATCAAAATCTGAGGAATTTTGATCTGAGGAAGTGGGTCTGGCCCACGAAAGCTTATCACCTAATAAACCATCTTGTTAGTCTTTAAAGTGCTGCATAGTCCTGTCTTTTGTTTCAGCAAGACCAGACTAACACAGCTACATCTCTATTACTATCTTACATTTTATGAGATCATTGCTGCCCAATTCTAAATAATGTATCTTGTATCGGTGACCTGTGGGAATAAGAAACTTGATCAAAGTGATTTCTGATCAAACACAGTATGCTTTCAGAGTGAAAAACTAAGGATCACAGCTCTCCAATCCAGTTTTTTTAATTACTATCACCTTACAACAAATAATAACAAATCATTAAGGGTGCATCTACACAGCACCCTAAACTTGAAATAAGATAGGCAATTTGCACTATACAACTTGTGTATCTTATTTCGATTTAATTTAAAAATAAGCTATTTTGAAATTTGGTGCATCTACCCAGGGCCAAATTTTAAAATAACGTGCTATTTCAAAACATTAACCCTTCTGGAACGAGCGTTACCGGGATGCCAAAAAAGCATGATTGCTATTTTAAAAAATATTTAGAAATAACGGGTGGCTTGTGAAGACACGGGGTAGCTAAATAGCCACACAATGTAGATGTACCCTAAGATATTTATTACTGCTACGGAGGGTACTGGATCAAATCCAGGTGGATGTGAACACCCCTGATATGAAGCCATAGTATCCGAGTGCCTGTACTTGATTTGAACCTGGATTAAAATTTGGCAAATGGCCCTTTTCTTTACAATAGTCAACCCCCCAAATCCCAGATGCAATCTCCTGACTTTGAAGTGTTCAAAATGAATAGTCACGTTTTGCAGAGTGGACCCATTTCTGATGACTACTAATATTTTCCCATAGAAACAACTGTAAATTTGTATGGGGGAATCTGTTACAATAGTTATTCAATGTGATTTCCCCACTACCAGAACTTCTTCTTCTTCTACTAATAAGAACATATATCAGGTTACAGAATACATAATTCATTAGCATTTGGGCAATAAAACCAGTCTGTATCCTCACACCCTTTGCCAAGGACTAACCGCGTTGCCATTAGCCACCCCCCCAAAGATATTAGCAGCATAACCATGCTTTTCTCTACAGTCAAGTGACATGAATTTGGATCCACTAGCATCTAAAAGAAGATTGTGCTGAAGACCTGACCTCCTACTGTGTTTCATCTAGACAACAGATCTGAATCTGTTAGGTCATGGAGGAGAACAGCAGATGGTTGGAAGCATGGAGGTTCATGTATCAAGTTAGTGTATACTAGAAGATGCTCAAAACCTCCATGATGGGTACAGTATAAGAATCTGAACAGAATATATTTGACTGAGATCCAGTCATATGAGCTAGAGTGGGAGATAGGATATAGGAAGAAGTAAGAACGGTCAAGGTTTCATGCCAATGGGAGTTTCAATAACAAAATTCAGCATATGCAACTGAGATCCACAGAGAAGAATGGAGATGAGAATTTTGCCCCTAGTTTAGTCTGCCTGAGCATGTTGGTTTGTACTGGGAAGGGCGTCCTAACGACCAGAAAGGGCTTTTCTAAAAGCTTTCAAATCTGGTGTATGCAGCAAGGTCTGTGAAAGCACTAATTACAGGAATTTTCAATGTACATGGATTTCCAGAGTCCCTGAAAATGTCTAACTGAGCATTCAGATAGGAATCCAAGACATCTGGCACAAGAGAAAGCAAGCACCAAAAATGGCACGGTAGATATTGCTAAAAGACCTTGTGGTAATACATACATTTAATTTAATACAAATAAATAAACACTAATAATGCATCTCATTGGCTTTATAGAATTAAAGCGAAAACTGGCGCATAGCAGTAACGGTAAGTACCATTTGACTCTAATTTTCAAGAACAATGGTAAGTTTCACATTACGGCCTTCACCAGCAGAGTACTGAGGTACGTGCATAACTTTAAATATGTGAGTATTCCTGCTGAAACCAGAAGCAGCTGCCCACTCCTTCCTGACCTCAAACAGGCCACTCACATGCTTAAAGTGAAATAGGTGCTTCAGTGGTTTGCTTTCTCTGGTATTACATACTAAATGCAAAGTATATTTGGTTTCTTAGATATCTGATACCTGCAGCTCTTGAATATGGTCCCCAAGGAAGAGATGGCTGAGAACATGCACAACTTTCTTTGGACGCACAGTAGAGATCAAATGCCTGAAAGTGAGAGAATGTGTTCTGGTACCATCATCATCATCATTGTAAGTACAAATAGTTCCTTTCTTCCCAAAGGAGCTCAGCACAGGTTGCAAACATACAAGACCACTCTCACCAAGACTAGATTTAGGGGCAGGTGACCCAGGCAATTGGTGGTTGCTGGGTTTGAGGTGCTGTTTTTGTTGTTAGTGACAAAAGGGACAGTAGAATGTTTGAAGTAAACATTTCTGGTATTCTATATGTGGAGTCATTTTTCACTCATTTCCTAGAATGTTCTGGATCTTTATAGTCTCTCATGGAACCTTTCCCACTTTCTGAGAACTACATTTTCCTTGAACTTCCTAGAATATTGTTAGCCATGCGCTTGCGGATATATAAGGGGAGGGATGTTGCTAGTCAGTCAATGAGACAGAACAACAAAGTGAAGGGAAATCCTAGCTGTGAACCTTATTTAACTGTGTAATTATGAAGGTGTACTTGTGTTTTAAGACTTGAAAAGTATATGTAGAGACTAATAAAGAACATATTTAATGAGATGCCATGCTTCACTTCACAAGGGCAAAAGTGAAGTGCACAGTTCAATTTCTTGATGCTAGTACCTTCCAGTACTTAAAACTAAAAAGTTTCTATAAATTGGGAGGAAACCATTTTTATTTGCTTATATATGGCATGAATAAATACAGATTTATAGATCCTAGTGTGCAAATGTATTGTCTTACATGACAAGGATAAATCATGCATGCAAATTGTGCATCAAAGTCGTGAGATGCAAAAAATGTTATGAAATGCAATAAAAACGAAGGTATTCAAAAGTTTAACAAATGAGAGAGGGGGGCACCAAAGATGTCCTTGCTGTGGGTGACATTTAGTCTAGGGCCAGCCCCACCACTCACTGCAGTTGCCTCTGGTGTGTGGGCAGCAATCAGCCATCAAACAATAAAGTTCACAACTCAGGAACAGGAAAGTAAGTGATAGCGAAGGAAACCAAGATACAGCTCCACTCCATGGGATTTTGATGTTTATGTAGAACTGTACAGACCTGTGTTTTTATGATTTTTCATCTAAAGGACACCTCCACAATAAAGTGTAGGGTACTCTGCTTAAATACCTCATAGGTGAAGGGCAAAAAGCAGACTTCCTCAACAGAGGGCAAGGAGGGTATTGGGAACATACCAGGGGGTGGGGGCATGGCTAGTATGCTGTTACATTCTGGTATTCCCTGACTGATGCAACAGTTGTCAGTGGCCATTAGTACTTGGCCTATGTTAGAGAGGTCTGAATGTAGCTCTAACTTACACCATAGATTGACAGTCCCTCAAACTTTCCTCTCCCTGAGTTTGTCCCCACTCAGTTCCTTTGCAGAGTGCAGTTCAGCTGGACCTGAGGATTGATTCAAACTGATTTATGCCAATGAAAAGCAAGTGAGACCAGATTCAGGCCCAGGTGCAGGGTCTCCATACTTTCCCACCAATAAACAATACAGAAATGAGAGCATGTTGGTCTAAGTCCAGGTTCCATTATTAATAAGCCCTATAAAGAGCTACTATACATATAGATTTACTATATACACTATGTGCCAATTAGAATATCATAAATGTGACACATGTATCATATGGGCTGCACTGAAAGCCAGATATTTCAAACACAAAGCTAAATGGGTCCCTGTCCCAGTAAGGGAATTTGAAATCGTTCTGATGGTCAATTCCAGATGTCAACAGAGAACAATTTGTCAGTGTTTTCCAGTGTAGGGCTACAATAAACTGCTACTAAGGTTCAACTCTGTCACTAGTTGCTCAAAGCGAAGGAATACTTTGAGAAGTCCTACATATTTCTCCTATGTAGCATCAGTAACAGATCACTCTTTCCTCTGCCTCTTTCTCTTCTGTCATCCTGACAGCTATGTTTTCACTTCTGAGTTATGAAAAGGGGAACTTTTGAGATATCCGGGGTGTGTTTTTCTCTCTCCAAAGAAAGTGAAATCAGGAACATTGAAAGGGGTGACGTGCCCCTTTAGCAGATGTCCACTCTTGCCTCCTACCCCTGCCCTAATCTCTTTATGTTTACACTGAAATCAGCAGATGTGATTACAGCTTGTGTAGACATACCTGAGCTAGCTTTAATGTAGCTCACCTGGGTCTCAGGCCAGGTCTGCACTAGACTAGGAAGGTCGGCTTACCATAGGTAACTCCAGTTCTGTAAAATACATAGCTGGAGTCGTCTTACCTTAAGCTGAGCTTGATGCTGTCCACACTGCAGGAGGTCGAGGGGAGCAGATGCCAGTCAGAGATGCCCTCAGAGTTTGATTTACGGGTATATACTAGCCCGGCTAAATTGAACACCAGAACGTTGATCTCCAGTGTGGCGGGTGAAGCCATGCCCTCAGCATGAGCAGTACAAGCCTGGCAAGACCTCTGAGTAATTACTGAGGGGGCTAGCTCACACTGAAGCCTGTGACACCATGGTTTGATACCCAAGCTAGACTGAAGCTATTGACTAGCTGAGCTGCAGTCACACCTGCGATTGCACTGTAGATACACCCTTATACGCTATTGAGATGTCACCCTCTGCCTCCAGCCCTCCAATGCCACCAACCCTGACTGCCCATTTGTAAACTTAGCAAAGATGCATCTCTGCACACTGTCCTCTATTCACCCTTTATAGAAGGGTAGAGCACTTGGTAAAGCCACCTCCTTCAGATACCTCAGCTGAATTTCATTATTTACATTCTATTTCCATCTTGAACATGTTTTGCTAGGTGTTTCTATTTTATATAAAAACAATAAAAATAAAGTTTTTTTTAAAGAAATACCTCTTAAAACTCTCCTCTCTCATGAGGCCTACAAGAAACCCAGCAATGGTTAGACTACTGCTTAACACACTGACCAGTACTGTCTCATTATCCCCTCCTCTGTATGTTGTTTCTGCTTGTCTCCTGCATTGTATTCACTTACAAGATCTCTGAGGGCAGTTGTCTTGCTATTCATAGATTTTGAGACCAGAAAGGATCATTATGATCATCTAGTCTGACCTAGGGATGTTAAATTTCGATTAACGAATCAAATAGTTGATGGGATTTCCATCGACTATTCGATTAGTCTATAAGGACTAGCGCAGCCTTCAAAGACTGAAATGCCTCAGAGTCCCCCACTCGCCCCAGGCTTCATGTGGCACTTCTTCTTTGAAATGTAGGAGGCCCCAGCGGGAACTCTTGTATATTTCAAAGCTGGAATGCTGTGCCCCTACCCCCTCCCACAGAGCTGGAGCTGGGGGGAACCAGCTTTTAAGCTGGCTCCCCCCAGCAGCTCTTGCCTCCCCCCCCCTTGCTGCCTCTTTCTGATAGAGGCAACGAGGGGGGCGGGGGGGAACGACTAGTTGACTAGTGTTTCGACTGTCCGATATGCTTTTGCTTATTGGATAGTTGACTAGTTGCTTACATCCGTAGTCTGACGTCCTGTGTAACAAGGCCATAGAATTTCATCACGATTCCTTCATGAAGCCTAAAACTTCAGGTCAGGCTAGAGAGCATCTTTTAGAAAGACATCGAATCTCGATTTAAAGACTCCAAATGATAGAAAAGGTACCACAACCCTGTGTTAGTTGCTCCAAAGGTTCAGGGCCATCACATTTAAAAATGTGTACCTTTTTTCTAGTCTAAAATGTCTACTCTAGTGCCTAGAGTCCTCATCTTCAATACAAATACATTAGAAGAGGCTGGCTGCGTAGGAAGTGAGATAAAATTAAATGGGGCGAACAGCTTTGGAAAATGGAGACAAGAGGGCTGAAGTTGACTGTTGAAAGTGGGGTTACCCATGGCCAGATTCAAATGAACAGGAAGTAGAGAAGGTGAAACAGAATTAAAATAACAGAAGAGAAAAATAATAATGGTGAGTTTTATTTATTTAATGTATACTGTAAAAGCTCAGAAACAATTTTTTTTTTTAAAGGCGAAACAGCCCAGTCCAACTCTGTCCTGCTGAGTTGTTTGTCACACCGCCCCAGGAAGGCAGACTCCACACACAGGGGCAGTCAATGACTCACTGAAACAGGCCTGGACTGTACTCCAGGGCCAGCTGCAAGGCTGCAGATAACAGTACCCCCACAGCAGCCAAAAGAATCAGCCAGAGGACTGGCTCAAACTGAGATTTTACAGGTCCAATACAAAGCAAATGGCTTCACCTGCCTTATGAGGGAGCTCCCCACAAATTGATGAGGTTTCTTAAGCAAGCTTGTGGTATGATGCGCTCTTGCTACAACCTGTAAGGTTGCAGAGAAATCCATGGGGTTCTGCAATTTCCTCTTATCTTTGTCAACTAGCCAGGGTCACACACAAGCCAGTGGGTTTGAAAGAACCCTCATTGGCAGGTGACTGACTTGTCTTGTTAAAACTGGTGCTACACTTGATAAGTAACTATTTATTCTTGGATCTGGACTTTTAATATTCCAGTCATCTGAAGAAGTACGTTGTGCCCACGAAAGCTCACAATGCCATCTACGTCGGGGTGGCCAACCTAAGCCTGAGAAGGAGCCAGAATTTACCAAAGCACATTGCCAAAGGGCAACAGTTTTATGTCACCAGCCCTGATTATCTCCCCGCCACCACTCTCAGCACATCCTGCCCACTAGCAGCACCACCGGTCAGTGCCTCCTCCTTTTCCTCCTGCCCACTGGGATCAGCTCTTTCTCAGTGGGAGACACTGGAGGGGGGAAGCATGGGTGTGAGGCTCAGTGAAGAGGGTAGGAAGTGGCAGGATCCTAGGGGGAAAGGGCCTGGGGGTTGAACAGTGAGCACCCTCCAGCCCTGGATTTGGTACCTATGCAAGAAGCTGCATATTGACTTTTGAAGAACCGCATGTGGCTGTGCAGCCACAGGTTGGCCACCCCTGATCTCCATGTTTTGTTAGTCTTTAAGGTGCCACTAGACTATTTGTTGTTTTTTAAGTTTGTCTAGTTACAGACTAACTCAGGGGACCCCTCTGCACCTTCTTTTGAGATGTTGTGTAAATCCCTCTCTAGCTACCCAGTTATTATATATCTCCCTGCCTCTGTAATGTCCACTCCAATACACCTGAGGAAGTGAGTCCCCCCCCCCCCCAGAGCTTATGCCCAAATACTCGGTTAGTCTGTAAGGTGCCACAGGGCTGGGGCCAGTCTGTGGCTGTGACAGCGCTGGGGAAGTTTCTAAAGTCCCCTCCCCCCTTAGAGAAGCGACTTCCTCTCTTCCAGGCAGAGCGACGGAGCTGTTGCCAGGCTGGAGCCGAGGGCTCCCATCGGAACCCTGGCGCCCTGCAGTTCCGAGCCAGCGCTCCGTGCAGCCGGGCTGGCGGGGAAAGCCGAGCCACCCTGCACACGTGGCGACCCGGCCCCCTCCGGCAGGCACTGAGCGTGCCCTGCCCAATAGCGACCGCCGTAACAATTGGAGACACCGCCCCGTGCCCTTGCAAGCTCACCCGTGACTGGCTGGGGAGGCGGGCGGAGGGGCTCGTGCTCAGAGCCCGCAGCGGGTCGCTCGCGACGGGCAGCGGCGTTCCGAGAGCTGCCGGGGCGCTGGTATGTTGCAAGGGGCGCTGGTGGGGGAGGCCGGTCCGCCAGGCTGGGAGTGTGTGTGCGCGCGCGCGCTCTGGAGGGACAGGTACCGGGCTCCGCTGCTGCACGTGGGGACCGGGGCTAGCAGTGGTGCTTTCCGAGGGGATGCGGCGCGCTGCCTGGCCGGCTCCATGTGTCATCAGCTGGCCTTTCCTCTCCCCTGATTCCTTGCTTGAAACACACTCACGCGGCACCCCTCTCTGTCTCCCCCCTGTGCCTCGCTAGACGCGGAGAATGGGCTGCCCGGCCGCCTGCTGGGTCGCGCTGCTGCTTTGCACAGGAGGGTCCCTCAGCAAACCCACGCTCAGGAAGGAGAGGGTCGTCCACCCGGACCCTCAGCTCAGCGACCAGCTGCACGAAGATAACCAAAGCTTCCAGTACGACCACGAGGCTTTTCTGGGCAAGGAGGAAGCCAAAACTTTTGATCAGCTCACCCCAGAGGAAAGCCAAGAGAAACTAGGGTAAGACGGGCACCTAAGAGGGAAAGCCACCGGCCCCTCCAAGGAGATGCCTTAAAGCAGCCCTGCCTGACTAGTGTAGTGCACAGTTTTTTTTTTTTTGTTAAACAATGAGGTGGTAGTGAAATGCTTGTATTGAACTAGAGCGAGGGTGTGGCACTAGTGCACTAGCAAGAACGTGAATGTGCTTTGGTAATAGCAGGCTGGCTGCAACTCCATGCGCTTGTAGCGGAGGGGGTGATGCCCTTGATTTCTGTGGCTTACAACCATGTGGCAGCAGCCTAGAGGGCAAGGCAAGTGGCTTTCCCAGCCTTGGAGCCTCCCTTGCTGAAACGGTGCCCCCGCCCCAGTAAGAGCTGATAACGTGGCAGCAGCGGGGAGGTCCCATTGCATCACTGCCTAGTATAGAAAGGATGATTTCAGCAGAAAACAGAGCCGGGAAGAAGCCTCCGAGACAGAAGTTTCAGTCTCGCTTTCTGTTTGTGTTTTGGACACGGTGGGGCCTAGCGAAGGCCAGTTGGGTGGCATTTGTCAGGGAGGAGGATTAACGTAAGTGCTGCACTTGCAAATTTCTGCATAGCAAGGGATTTCTGGGGAGGGCCAAGGAAGGGTTTGCTGACTCCCAGCTGAGGGACATGTAGCTAACTTCAACTGGAGGAAGAGAGGCTTCAGGATATGTCTAGACTACATCCCTGTCCGCAGAGGGATGTAAATGAAGCACTCTGAAAGTGCAAATAAAGCTGGGATTTAAATATCCCACGCTTCATTTGCATAATCACGTAATGGCGCTCTTTCGAAAAAGCGCTATTTAAAAATTGAAACCACAGTCTAGACGTGGTTCTTTAGAAAATGGGGCGCTTTTTCGAAAGATCCTGTAAACCTCAAAAAATGGTTTTGCAACTAGACAGAGTATGCTATTCAAGCAGGCCTTCGCCTTTCATCTGAGTGCACTGTTTGCAGCGTTCTCTGTACCTGCGTTCCCTGTCTGGTCCATTCAAAATGCAGCTGGAAAAGCCACCCAGCTGGCCTCTTGCTCTTACTAAGGGTACGTCTACACTGAAAGCTTCTTTCGGAATAAGCTTTACCGGAGCATATCTTCCAGAAAAGCTTATTTTGAAATAGAACGTCCACACTGCAGGGAAGCCTCGAAATTAGTCTGAGGCAGGCTCCCCTAATGTGGACACGCTATCTCAATTTAGAGCCCCAGGAGGCACCGGGGAGGAGTTATTTCAGCATAGCAGCAGTGGAGCGTCCACACACACCCTCTTCCGAAAGAGCTTTTTTGGAAAAGGGCTTATTCCTTGTGGATAACGGCTGTTATTCCATACTCTGAATGTGTCTGCTAACTCACAGCATCACACATCTAAGCTTCCTGTTCTCACTTTTACTTTCCTTTACAACAGGGATGGTCCATAATTTTTGAAGGGGGGCGGGGGCACGGGCACTTCACAAATTCAGACATTTGTGAAATGGCCCTGGAAGGGGCAGGGCCTCGGGTGGAAGGGGTGGGGTTAGGACACTTCCCATGCTCTCCCAACCACAGACCCTGATTGGCCCGGGGGTAGGGGAATGCATGAAGTCTTTGCCCCTTGGTTCCTAGAGAGAACTGCCAGCTATTTTGAACAGCTGATGGTTCCCTCTAGGCGCCACGTGCTTCTGGCGGCGAGAAGAGACTTTATGCATTCCCCCCGCCCCCAGGTCTCGATTAGCCTGTGTGTGCAGGGGAGCGGAAGAACGGTCATGGGCTGGATCAACTGGCTTGGCGGGCTGGATCTAGCCCACGGAGGCTCTCTTGCCCACCCCTGCTTTACAACTTGCTTGTTTGTCCCTTCTCCCTTATTGACTATGGGAGTTTTGTTCACCTCTCCCACAGTGTGCCTCTTCTTTCTTCCATGCTGCCCCTTATGCCTATGACACTCTCCCCGATCTAGTCCATCACCCTCTCACCCTTCTGATCCTTCCGTGAGACCCACCTGCAGGATGGGCAGGTTTAATGGCAGTTGAAGAAAGCTGTGTTTAGTAAAGAAAAACATGTTCATATTATTTGTAAGGCTCACATTGTGCACAGAGCTATCCTCCTCAACCACAGGACTGCATTTACCATTAGCCTCAGCCTGCTTCCTCCTTCCCTTGCGTTGTGTGTTATTCTTACTCATTGCATCTTATTTCAGATTTGAGTAGAAACTCTTTAGAATCATAGAATCCTAAGGCTGGAAGAGGCCTCAGGAGTCATCGAGTCACGCCCCCTGCCCAAAGCAGGACCAACCCCAACTAAATCAACCCAGCCAGGGCTTTGTCAAGCTGAGACTTAAAAACCTCTAGGGATGGAGATTCCACCACCTCCCTAGGGAACCCATTCTAGTGCTTCACCACCTTCCTAGTAAAACAGTTTTTCCTAATATCCAATTTTTTGTGGTAAGGTCTCTCTCTCTTCTTGTGTAATAAAAAGCATGGTGGGTCAATAATTCTGCTGAGTGCTAATGAAATACAAGTAATAATAATAAATAGTAATAGGTGCTGTAACAAAAATATTTCAAACATAGTTGTTATAAATTAGGCAACTTGTCCAAATTATCCAAAGGCCTGGAATTAGAAAACTAAGCACACTCAGTGCACTAAGGGGCAGGGGGCTGGCACTGAGGTGTTTGAAATGGGGGGCTGGCACTGGGGGGCTCTGAGGGCAGGAGGCTGGCACTAGGGGAGTTGGGTGCAGGGGACTCTTCGGTCAGTGGCTGGTACTGGGGGATAGTGGAGGGGTGGGGGCCTCTAGAGGTTAGGACTGGCACTGGGGGCTCTGGGGGACGGGCTTTTGGTGGACCAGTAGCATTTTATTTGTATATTTGCATATTCATCATCTGCATAATGATGCAAATAAAATGTTACCGACCTGCCTGCCAAAAGTTTGTGAATGGGTTTGCCAGTCTCCGGTATGAAAAAGATTGGGAACCACTCCTTCAGATAAACAAAGTGGCACAGGCCCACTAGTGGCTTTCCCAAAGCGGGCTCCTGCCCACTTTGAGAAACATGCTCTGGGGCATCGGGCATTGGCCACTGTGAGAAGACAGGATACTGGGCTAGATGGACCTTTGTTCTGACCCAGTATTGCCGTTCTTATGTTCTTAAGTTATATATTGGTGTAATATTCTACATCAGGACAAAATGAGACTTACCTTTCAGTTATTTCAGTTCTCGCCCCATGTATCATGTAGAGGATATACAGGCAGACACATACACCGACCCCACAATAAATAGCATACTAAACAGGATACACTGAAAACTCATCAGCATTTTGAACACTCTCAAGGTGGAAAACACATTACAAGGCATACATCGTGCTCATAAAATTTCTGACTAGAGTGGGCATTTTTAGGTCTTTTGCTGCTTTTCACACTTCATTAAACTAACTTTTGCAATGGGTTTTAAAACACTTTCCTTCCTCCTTTTGCATAGGGGTTTAACAATCTGAAGAGGAACTTTACTGTTTTAATATTAAAAAGCTGCTTATTATTATTAAAGCAGAAAATAAAGTACTTTATGCTTTTTCATGCTAGTATCCCTTGCAGCACTGGTCACAAATGGTATCATTTTTCAGCAAGCTGTTGGCTCTGAGGAGGAGCATGGATTTAATTAAAAACATTTATTTTTAAAGCCATTGTTTGGGAGATACTTTTCATGCAGCATGAGACTATTCAGCAACTAACTCTCAGCAAACTGAGTACAGCTTCTTTAACAAGTAAGTCTCATACAAGTGAGATGGATGTAAACTTAAGTCTATTGGGATTTATAATGGAAATGCTGAGGCCTGGTCTGCACTTAAAAATAAGGTTGATACAGCTATGGTACTCAGAGGTGTGAAAAATTCACCCCCCCTGAGCACCCAAGTTAAGCCAACCTACTGTACACAATATAAGGTTGACAGAGGAATTGTACCATCAACCTATGTAGTGCCTTGGGGAGGCAGATTAATTAAAGACTTCTGTCACTGTACCACACATCTTTACCATGGTACTACAACAGCATTTGTGCCACACTGCAGTGCAGACATGCCTAAGAAAGCCCTCTTCTGCTGTTGCTGTCACACAAGCCAGTTGACGCTTATATTCTAAACTTAGGATCATCTACTAGGGAAGAGAAATTTGCCTGGGGAGAAAGAAAAACGGACAAAAAAGCTGCAGAGTCATGTAGGCCAGAGGTTCTCAAACTGTGTGTTGGGACCGTGAAATTGATCCCGATCCCATTTTAATGAGGTCACCCAGGCTGGTGTTAGACTTGCTGGGGCCCAGGGCTGAAGCCTATCCCCACCCAGGGCAGCTGGGCTTTGACCAAAGCGCCCACCCCCCCACGATGGGGTGACAGGGCTGCAGCTTCAGCCTGGGGTGGTAGGGCCCCACCTCCTGGGGCAAGCAGGCTCCTGGGGTCATGCAGTATTTTTTGTTGTCAGAAGGCAGTTATGATGGAATGAGTTTGAAAGCCTGTGATCTAGGTCTTCTAAGCCAGCCCAGTGAGTGATAAAGCTGCTGTGAGGAAGTGAGGACTGACAGAACCAGATAAGTTCCCAGAAATTAACTACTTCAAGACAGGCCCATCACTGAAAATCTACAACCTATCCTGGAAAACGATCCCTTGCCGTAACAGGCCTCAGGAGACAGACCAGTCCTCGCCTATAGACAGCCCCCCAACCTGAAGCAAATACTTTTCAGCAGCCACATACTACACCTCAGATACACCCACTTATGAGCCTATCCCTGCAACAAACCCTAATGCCAACTTAGTCCACATATCTATACATCAGCCACTGCTTCAGGGGCTCATTCACCTGCACGTCCTCTAATGTGATCTATGCCATCAAGGGCCAGCAATGCCCCTCTGCCATGTACATTGGCCAAACTGGACAGTCCCTATCTCAAAGGATAAAAGGACACAAATCAGACGTCAGAAATAGTAACACACAAACCTGTTGGAGAACATTTTAACCTGCCTCGTCACTCAATCAGGAATTTAAAAATAGCCATTCTTCTACAAAGGAATTTCATCAGCCAGTTAGAGAGAGAGAGTGCGTGGAAATGGTATTCATTTGCAAATCTGACACATTTACTCTGGGCTTGAACAAAGACATTAACTGGATGTCACATTATAAAGCCAGTCTCCCCTGCCTTTAACAACTATATTTTTACATCAAAAGCTAAGAATGGGACACTTCTAGCTCACTTAATTAGCCTCATTAGCACCACCGGTCCTATAATTTACAGATACTTTTTTGCCGTTATATATCTTGGTTTCTTTTATTTCCACTCCAACTCATCTCATAAAGTGTTTTTTGCCCTCGAAAGCTCATGATTCTATATATTTTTGTTAGTCTCTAAGATGCTGCTCATTTTTAAAGTTACAGACTAACACGGCAGTCCCTCTGAGATGTTGTAGTTGTGAGCCATCTGGTCTAGCCTTCTTTCATCTCCAAATGCCCCCGCATGCTGGCACCATGTGTAGTGCAAGCTTTTGCACCTGTGGGTTCTGTGCATCCTCTGCTTGTCCCTGCAGATTTGCCCCCTTGTTGTGCAATACAACTGAACTTATTTCATGGCTAGAGAGCTGTGAACAGGATTTTCCCCCAAGTACTTATATTAAACACATGGCAAGGTTCCCTGTAAGCTGTGCATCAGCGCAGCAGCGCACAGCCTTTTTCTGAGCCCCACACAGAGGTTCAGAGCTCCCCCTGCAGGCAGAGTTCAGCTGATCAGCTGGGGAAACGAGGGGGGGGGGCGCACTCACCCTCTTGGAGGCGCCTGCTATACATGAAGAAGCTGGCTGCATCCTCTACTCCAGGGCTCCCTGCCTGCCCCCACACCGGGCACTCTGGAAAGCCGGATGCAGGGCCACATGTGTGTTTGTGAATGCTGAGCGCCTGCCTGGAGGGAGGGGAGACAGGCTTCTCATGCTGCCCCCGCCTCCGCCCCCAGTAGCTCCCATTGGCTGGTTTTGACCAATAGCAGCTGCCTGTTTGCAGGACAAGTGGCATGTGAACTGTCCCTCTCCCCCTCATCCCCCAGGCTCTCAGCATTCAGTTCAGAACAGAAAAAATGTCTCCTGCTGCTCCCTGAGCACGTACAGGGGCTGGAAGGCAGGGACCTGGCTAAGGAACCTGCTGGGCTGCTGGCTGGGAGCCAGGTATGCTCTCCCAGCCAAAGCCTATGTCTGGTACCCCAGCCCCTCCCTCCTTCCCTTCCTCCCCCAACCTTTTGCCTGCCTTCTGCCCTCCTACCCCGTGTAACCCAAACCTGCACCCCTGCTCCAGCCCCCATACACCTTCCCAGACACTGCATCCCCTTCTACACCCCTCCTCCAATCACAGCCCCCTCTCAGACCTTGCATCCCGAGCTGCTATCCCTGGTCACAGCCCAAATCCCTGCACCCCCTGGCCTGCCCCAGCTTTCCCCCCTCCAGCCTCCAGGGAGAGGAGGGGTTGAGCTGGACCGAGGCTGGCCCAGGTCTCTCCCCTCTGGCCGCCAGGGAGGTCAGGCTGGGCTGAGGCCGTGGCTGGCCAGGCCCTCTCCCTCTGGTGGGTAGGGGAGTGAGAAGGGGGCGCAGTACCCAGCCCTCTCCCTCTGGACACGAAGGGGGAAGCCACATGACTTTGGCCCCCCACTGGTGAGGGGCAAGGCCACGCGGCTCCCGTGTGCCCCCTCCCCCTGGACCACTGGAGATGCCACACACGTCCTGCATTCCCCCTCCCCACACCTGAGCCTCTGCCAGGCTCTGCGGCTCCCCTGCGCCCTGCCCCAGCCCCCGCGAGGCCGCATGGCTCCTGCATCCCCCTCCTCACACTCCAGCCCCCGCGTCTCCCGCATGCCCCCACATCCTCCCACCTGAGCCCCCATAAGGTTGCATGGCTCCTATGCGCCTCCACCTTCCCCCACCTGAGCCCCCATGAGGCTGCACACCTCCCCCCACCCAAGCCCCCGCAAGGCTGTGCAGCTCCCACATGCTCCCCCCCCCCCCAAGCTCCTGAGAGGTCGCGCAGATTCCTCCCCACCCCCTGCCCCGCACCCAAGCCCCCGTGAGGCTACAAGGCTCCTGCACTCCCCCATCTCCCCTCACTTGAGCCCCTCAGCTCCTGCGTGCCCTCTTCCCCCACCCAAGCCCACACAAGGCTGTGCAGCTCCTGCATGCTCCCCCCAAGCTCCTGAGAGGTTGCACCCTGTGCGCTTTCTCCCCCTCCCCCCCCCGACCCTCTATAGCTCCTGTGCATCCCCCCAGTCCCCACTCACCTCTCTTCCCCGGGCCTGGACTGCAGAGTTCAGTTTAAATTCCGGCAGCCCCCCCACCAATGTGGTGGCTGTCGGAGGGACTCTCAGGGGCTGGCATCATGGGGGGAGGGGATAACCGCTGGCCCATATGGTGCAGAACCGGTCGGGGGGGGGGCAAGGTCTGGATGCAGGGGTGGGGGGTTAACCCTGGCTTGCGGCTCCCACGGAGCACAGGATGGGGGGGGGCATGCGGTTGAGGGAGGGGCTGCGGAACGCAGAATGATGTATGACGTCATTCTGTTATTTGCAGGAAAAACTTTTTTAAGTATAGTAAGAGAATGGTCCTGTAGCACCTTAGGCTAACAAAAATAAATAAATAGTATCATGAGCTTTTGTGGCACAACCTACTTCTTCAGCCAAGGGTAGTATTAATTTTCTTTTTAACTGATTTCATATTAAATAATCATAAGCATTGCTCTTTGTTAATTATCCCTTGTTTTAATATAGTCCATAGGTGTGGAAGAAAATATTTAAAATATATATGTATATCTATGGTTTTTGCTTGTACTGATGGGTGCACATCCACACACTACCTCAATATTGATGTTGCACATAAGAAATTTCAATCCACCCAAAAGAAAATGTAGCCCTCCTAAATATGGAAAAGCTTAGAGAGAACACTGTCCCACAGAAGTTGAGACTATGTGAGGTTTGGTGCAGCAGGCCCTTTTTGCCTGAGAGAAAGAGGTTTTCAATTCTGTAAGCTCATGGGGACAGCTCAATGAGTATTGAATATAGTTTTAGTTCTATAGCCTTGTAGCTGTGAAAACATCTCTGAAATTTTGCTATGTTAGGGTGTGTCTAGACTACATGGCCATGCAAATTAGTTTATTGGGCATAGTCAAAAAAGCGGGGATTTAAATAATCCCCGCTTCATTAAAATAAACATGGCCACTGCGCTGTGCCGACGATCAGCTGATCCGACACAGCACGGCAGACTAGACGCGGATCTGTCGGCTGGGGAAGCCTTTGCCGACCGATCCCTTATGCCTCGTGTGTCAGATCAGCTGATCGTCGGCACAGCGCGGCAGCCATGTTTATTTTAATGAAGGGGGGATTATTTAAATCCCCGCTTCTTTGACTATGCCGAATAAACTAATTTACGTGGCTCCGTCGACGGAGCCACGTAGTCTAGACACACCCTTAGAGAATTAGCCACTTTTAAATGGGGGCACTTTGACTTCTGCATTGCAAAGTAGTCAGAACACGCTTACCACATCATCCTTAAAAAGAGAAAAACTTTGTTTCTTACCCACCCCCATTTTTGTAGGAAGCAGACACAAGTCATATAAACCATAGGGCTATGTCTACACTGGCAGCTTCTTGTGCAAGAACATCTTGCGCAAGGGTTCTTGTGCAAGAAGTCTTGCGCAAGAAAACATCCACACTGCCATGTGTGAGCTGTGCTTTTGCGCAAGAGCACCCATGGCAGTGTGGACGCTCTCTTGCGCAAGAAAGTTCTGATGGCCATTCTTGCGCAAGAAATCCCTGCCGAGCGTCCACACTGCCCTCTTGCGCAAGAGCTCCTGCGCAAGAGAGCTTACACCTGATAAAAAAAGAGCGTAGCTCTTGCACAAGGAGCCCTCTCTTACCACGCCATACTGTAAATTTACTTTCGCAAGAGCGGGTGGGCAGTGTGGACGCTCTGCAGATTCTTGCGCAAGAACGGCTGTACTTGCGCAATAACCTGCCAGTGTAGACGTAGCCTAGGAGAGATGCAGTTGGGCTAGAAAAATAGAAGAATGCCCTTGAGGGAAAAATAAACAGTGCTGACTACAAGCAGCACAGCTCTTGGCTCTGACCAGTGTTAAAAATAACAAGAGAGTAAAATATTTCCTAGGCCTCTGGTGGAAACATTTCAGTTACTTTAGCATTCAACAATAGACCAAAATGACAGCTAACTCACTTAGGGTGAGCTCATTGTGGGTCAACTCTCTTGATGCATAATGCCCCATTCTAGTGTAGGGCTATCAAATTCAGTGAGGAACAGACACAAGAGGAAAAAAAGGCTAGCCAATCAGGTAGCATGTTCTTTTCTGTTTCTTAGGTGAAATTTAGCAGCACTTCTTTTTCTCCCCTTCAGGTAAGTCTTGGATATGAATGTAGAAGCCAGACTCTTCGTGTGTCTGTAATGAGATCTGTAGCGATGTACTATGCTACAAATCCACTGACAACATCAAATCAAACACCTCATTGCTGAAAATTAAGTAAACCCCATACTTAGTATTGGGCTAAGTTTAGCGGCTCAGAAAAGAATGCTGCTTTACCTGGAGAACAATTTTCTTCCCTAGATAGAAGGACCAGTTGCCGGAGCAGACTCACCCATGTCTTTCTTTACATAAGATCCTACCGAAATATCTAGTCTTCACTGCTAACCAGCAGTGAAGGTATCCACTTGTAGCCCATCTACTTGGACTCCTGATTAAAGGTTCAGAGGAGTCAACAAATGTGAACCTCATGCACTGGGAATTCTGAAACACAAAGTGCTAGACCACAGACTGTCAATCAAGCAGTCAGCTCTACCATAGCACCATTAACAATCCTCACCCAATGGAGGCTGTTGAAACATTCTTTAAATATTTTGCTTGGTGGTGCTTGCACTAAATGCAGTCAATCTGGCTGCACCTGGCAGCTGAGACTTCAGTGACCACTAATTAACCTAATTTCAAGAGCAGGATAGGAGGCTTGCTTTTCCACTCACCAGTGCATGCTAGTACCAATCATAGTTTGCATACAAATCTTGCTGGCATGTGCTTTATTTCATATGGCTTTAGTGGCTATCCTGCAAATAGTTATAGTCCGGGGAGGACAGTGAGAAAGAGAAAGACTGTGAAGAGATATCAAGTAAGCTTAGTTCCTTGGCCAGAAGGTAACATCTCCAAGTTTAATTCAAGGTGGTGGTTTTAATGAAATACTGCTGGGAAATAAGGTAGTCTAGAGTGTAATAACCCTTGGGAATACTCATTTCTCTCTTGCTGGTTATAAATACTCCATTAACTCATAATTCTCTCATAAATAAATGCTAATATAAATGTTGAATAGAATATTTTCTTTTCTTTAGAGGCCTCAATTCAGCAAAGCTGTTAACTATGGGCTTACTTTTAGCTTGAAGTCAATGGGACTTAAGCATGTGTTTCACTGCTTTCCTGATTAAGGATTGACAGGGCATATGTTTAAGTACTTACCTGAGGCACATTTTCTTTTAGTTACTGAACAAGAGGCAAAGAGCCTAATTGTGCCCTTAGCTATGCACACAAAACTTCCATTGACTGAATTTGGGAGCAGAATTTGGATCTTTTGAATTTTACTGTGAATATTAAGGACAGTAAACATAATTATTGGAAAAAAGGAAAACACCTTCCCAGTATTCTTTTTAACATACATTGCTTTTACAGTTATTTTTTATTTAGTAAAGGTACTATTCTGTATTCATACTGTTTCCTTTTTGTGTGGTGGTTTTTTTTTTTTCAGCTTGGAATGTGAAAATAAACACTTCACCTTCACATTTCGATTCTCATGCACTGGCAAAATACTGCAGTCATTAATTGGGTTATAGCCACTGCAGGGAAATGTTACAAAACCTGTTTCTGCATCAGGAACATTTGTTTATGTTAATTATTTTTAAAATATGTTTTGTAAAAGGAAACATGGGGCGGTGGTGGTAAATATTTCAAATTTTTTGTACTCAAAGATGAAACCAATAAAACCAGAGGTACTTTTTAAAGCACAATAGATACATCCTGGGATTTTAAGACAATAGTGTGATGCCAAAAACATTACTTGTGCCTTGCAGTTGTGTTTTCATTGGAAGCATAAACAAAGGGGATTTCATAGTGGTCTTACACCATTGAGTGTAATGGAGATTTAATTGTAAATAGTTCCTTATAAATAGACCTGTGACTTAAGCACTGTCTAAGCATGTATGGGTGTGAGCAAGATGCATCAGAAAGCATACCTTCCTCCCCCGACAGCTCACTACTCTGCCATTGGCTTGATAAAATAATAAAACATCATCTCCTTTTTCATCTCTAAGGAATTAACAAGTGGAAAATTTATTTTTGGGGAAGCTGAAAGGTTGAGGGAGTTGACCTCGTTGCATAGTTTGGCAGCTTAGCTTCTGACTACAATGGAGCTTTGCCTCAGGCCTGATCCTGTGAGGTGCAGAGGTGCCTGAAAATTTCTGAGGCCCTGAATTCCTGCCCTATAGCAGCAGCTCTCAAACTTTAGCAAGCTGAGGAACCCCATTTTTCTTTAAAAATTTGTGGGGACCCCCCTGCCCTACTCCTTTACCAAGGCTCTGTCCCTTCTCTGTGGCTCCACCCCCTGCTGAATCCATTCCCCCCTCCCTCTGTTGCTCACTGTCCCCCACCCTCACTCATTTTCACTGGGCTAGGGGGTTGGAGGGTAGGGGTGTGAGGGCTCTGGGGTGGGAACAGGACTGTGGGCTTTGGGGTGCTGGAGGGAACACCGAGCATGGAGTTGAGACTGTGGGGTGCTGGAGTTCCTTTGCAGCTCCCCAGTTTGAGAAACACTGTCTTACTCTGTACGCATAATGAAGTCTTGGTGATGGGGCATCTCTCTGATGCTTTGTGGAGAAAGGACAGACACAGTCAGGATCCCATTCAGATTAGCAAAGCTGAACAGGCATATGCATTTTATTTCTTTTATCAGCTCTTAAAGATGTCTCTCTCTTTGCAGGAAAATTGTTGATAGAATAGACAATAACAAAGATGGCTACGTCACAACAGAGGAATTGAAAAACTGGATTAAGCGAGTGCAGAAACGCTATATCTATGAAAATGTGGCTAAGGTCTGGAGAGATTATGACCTAAACAAGGATAATAAAATATCCTGGGAAGAATACAAACAAGCCACGTATGGGTATTATCTAGGTAAGATTAGTCAAAAGGTAACATTTTAGGCTGGAATTTTCAAGGAAGCCTTAGAGAGCTAGTCATGAAATTTCAATCAAATTCAAAGGAAATAGGAGAGCCCTATTTCAGTTTCATATGAAATTGTAAATTCAGATAGATCAAAAAACAAGAGTTGAACATTTGGCTATATTTTCCAATCTACCCAAAAGTCATTTTCTGGATACGTAAGGATTTCAGAAAGGGAGGAGCAAGTGAATAACATTTCAAAGCTAAGTTAAAAGCCTCTGCTCCTATTAGTAAACTAAGGGAACTGTGTGGTTGTTTTTAAACTTTTCTTTTAAAAGCAATATGTTGAAAGAGTAGTAAGTATTTGCTGTATTGTTTCTCTGATGTTTTGGTCTGGATGCTAAATGGAGGCTCTAAATACAATGTCATTATTCTGTTAGAATGTGATGCAAATTATGATCAATTGTGAATGGAAATCCCTAAAGCCAGACAAATGCAACATTTATATGAAAATATATTTGAAAGACGTGACTCTTTTTTTTGTGGCCCTGAGAACAATTGAATCTGATGTGCTTGATATGGCCAACGGCTCTTGTGCAAGAGAGGTTTTTGTACAAAAAGGAGCTGTCTACACTGCTCTTTTTTGTGCAAAAGCCTCTTGCACAAAAACGGCGGCTCATTAATTATGCAAATGAAGCGCTGCGATATTTTACGCTGAGCTTCATTTGCAGAAGCTTTTCCGCAAGAAGGCTACAGTGTAGACATAGCCTAATAGAAAGAAATGAAAGGTTTCAGGCTGGACTTTTGCATGGAATTTGAGGACTCCACTAAGATCCAGATTTGAGACTCAGAAAGCAAAAGTATGGGTAAAAATTGTGACATAGGGTACATGTACACTGCAAAGTTATTTCGGGATACCCCCGCATCCAAGAAACGTGTCCGCTATTTCAAAATAATTTTCGAAATAATGGACGCGCTGTTTCGGCATCCCTATAAACCTTGTTCTGCGAGGAATACGGGATGGCTCGAAATAGTGCTTTATTTCGAAATTTGGTGCCATGTAGATGCGCCAAATTTCAAAATAGCCTATTTCGAAATAAAATCGAAATAAGATATGCAATTTGCATAACGCAAATTGCGAATCTTATTTCTATTTTAGAGTGCAGTGTAGACATACCCATAGGCAGGTTCTTTCCAACTCATGCTCAGCACAGCAGCCATCTAGTGAGGCACAATCTGTAGTGGGGATGAACAGAAAGTTCTATTCAAGTACTCATAGAATCATTTCTTTAAAAAAATTAAAGCAAGAGACTTCTCTTAAAAGCCAAACTTATACAAGTGATGACTCTAACAAATATGAATGGAACAACAAGAATGGATGGCAATCCTGAAAGAAGAACAGGAGCAGGCTATTCATTCATCTAGTGAAGATTTTTTGCAGGCCAATCAACAGTTTTTTCTAGATAGGCATTTCAACTGTATTCCTCATGGAGATGCTGGATGGCTGGGTTTTGCGATATAAAATTGGTATTATTTCCTTTTAGAAATACAAGATAATGCTTTTTCAAAAAAGCAAACCAAAAAAGATAAGTGAGCTGCTCACCAATTGTTAATAACTGTAAAAATAACTGCTCACCAATTGTTAATAACCGTAAGAAGACGGGTGGAACCCTTACACCATCTGACTTAGGCAAGACGTCGCTTCATATAGGAACACAAGGACACAGTTTTGTGTTTAGACAGTCCTGAAGCTGCTTGCCCCAGACATAAAGGATTTCTCACAGTCATAAACACAGAGTAAACAAAAACCAATTCCCATCATTGAAAAACGTTACTACATCAAAACTTGCTTACAGAATCCTGCACTGGAGTCTCTTATGTGCAGTCTTAAGACAAAAAGTCTGAGCAATAAAAGTTTCTGGGACAACAGAACAACACAGAATGATTTCCATGAGTTTGAATCAGGCCCTAAACACTAGAAAGGTGCACTTTCTGCAGGAAGAGGCAAAGGTGGCAGCACTGTACCCTGCTAAACAATGGAATCTCCTTCTCCTAAATCCTGTATGTTCTATGCAACAAGATTGTGTCAAAAAAGAGGGGAAACCCCCCAAAACCTACTTTTTATAAGCTGGTGCGCAGACTCTTAACTACCTGATCAGCCCTATATAGCAACAGTCTAAAGCTCTGTATATAACTCAGCAGAGACCTAGAGAAACTGGATCTGAATGACAGAGGTTGTTTGAGGACTTTGAGACTCTTAATTTCTTAGTTGATGGTAAATTCCACTTGCCCATCAATACACCACAATTACTAGTACATTTATAAGCTCAAACCCTGTCGTCACAAACACTATGGCTATGTCCACACTGCGGTGCTGTTTTGGAACACCGAAAGAATCCCAGAATTGCTATCCTGCGTCTTTTGAACACGCTATTCCGATGTCCCCGTAAACCTCATTCCACAAGGAGTAAGGGATGTTTTGGAATAGCGGGTTATTTCAAAATTAACTCAAAATAAGCTACGCAATTGGTATTGTGCAAATCATGCAGCTTATTTCAAGGTAAGGGTACAGTGTAGACACACCCTATAATGGCTGGCTATGACTTTAAAATTTCACAAATGAAATCCTGACACTTTAGCAGCCATCCTGACAATGAATCCTAATTTTAGAATTTCCAGGATGTATTTCAGCAGGTTTTTTCTAAACACTATTATTGCAGTGTATGGAGACAATGCATCAGTGTTTTCAAAGAGACACACTTCTGAGATTTTCTAATTAATTTCTAGAAAATCCAGAAGAATTTCAAGATGCAACTGATCAAAACAGTTTTAAAAAAATGCTGCCTAGAGATGAAAGGCGATTCAAATCTGCAGACCTGGATGGAGACTCAGCTGCCACTCGTGAGGAGTTCACTGCCTTTCTTCATCCGGAGGAGTTTGAGCATATGAAAGACATTGTCGTCTTAGTAAGTAGAGCAAAACCAATTGCATTCTCTTTGCTTTTATCCCTCTGATGAGTCTTGATGCACTTCCCTCCGCTTTCAGTGCAGGATTTCAGAAACAGGCATGCACATAAATAGTCGCCAACCTAGGGAACAGAAAGGAACGTGCTTCATGGAATTCACTTCTTTTATGGTCTACACATAGGCTTGCAGTCCTATTTCAGTTTAATGAGAGTAAAAATAAAAAGAATAAAAGTGCTGAGGGCACCAGCTTGCACCGGAAAAGCATGAGCTATGAATAAAATCTGATTTAGATGTTTTGGTGCAAGTTTGTATATAGATGAGCCCTTACTTTAAACTGGAGGCTGGTGTCTAGATATAACAAAAGACTGGTGCCATCGTGATTGTTCAACTGCAAAGTTACCAGAGCCATTCATATGCATGGAATTTCTTCACTCTGACAGGAGATTTGTGTATTTCACAAAACTCACATTGGAGTTAGACAATGACAACATTTCTGTGCGCAATGAATAAAAGAGCAGGCCAGCTCCCAAATGTGAAATCTTCCAAAAGGGCAGTCCAATGAGAGAAGCCAAACATGGCACAGTTACTCAGGATTTCTCTTAGGATTTCAGTTTTGATCATTTTGAGAAGTAGCGCTTAGTCTTAAAGAGAGCTGTTGGAATGTTCAGTTATTTCTTGATCACTGTGGGGGGGGGGAAATGTTTTCCAGGAAACACTGGAGGACATTGACAAAAACGAGGACGGTTTTGTGGATCAAGATGAGTACATTGGTAAGTGCTCGAATGGAACTGACTCTCCTTCACATTTAGCACAAGTTCTTTAAAAATCTCTACTCCACTAGTCCCTGTCTTCTCAGATCGAAGTCAATACTTATCACAAACAAGAGCATCTCCATACCCATACATTCTAAACAAACAAAACCAAAACGTTTCTTTTCATTTTAGGCATGTAGTGACAGTAATAGCAAACATTTTCTAACGC
This sequence comes from Pelochelys cantorii, assembly GCA_032595735.1. NCBI lineage: Eukaryota > Metazoa > Chordata > Testudines > Trionychidae > Pelochelys > Pelochelys cantorii. The sequence goes on along the minus strand of CM064329.1, from coordinate 38,244,596 downwards.
TTCCCATTAAAAAGCTCTGGTTTTAGTTTCTTATAACTCTGCCAAACTTAAATGGCTTGGACTGACTTTTTCTATGCCAGATGTCTGCCTATGCCAATATTTTTCCCTGGAGAAGCTGTAGCTGAAACGGTTTGGCTATTTCCAAGAATAAGGTTAGAGTAAAATGTTGTGTCTCCTGTGTTTGTTTATTTATTCTTTTTACAATTGTTTCCTTGCTCAGCCTTCATGCTCTGAAACAAAGACTTGAAATTTGTCAAAGGGGGGGAGGAAAGGGTCACCCTTTATCGGGGATGTGCCTTTTGCAGCACTTGTGAAAACATGGCCAAATTACAAAGCTCTGGAAACAAAATCATAGTTCTCTTATGCTCAGTCTTGTTACCATTTGGCAACTAAATTCTCTGAAGATTCCATCTGCACTGGCCATGGTCTGTCCTCTCGCAGTTCCTGCCTAGGTGCCATCCCCACAGTAACTGCTCTTGCTCCATCCTTGGGCTGCGGGGGCTGAGCTGGGGATAGGTTACTCTGCCCAAAAGACCTGGCACCAGACTCTAGACAGCGCCACAAGATTTAAGAAGCAGCCTGATGTGAAGGAAGAAGAACAGCGATGGGGAGGAGGCAGAGTGCATAGATGGGGGCAGGGTTGAATTTGGCAGGGAAGTGGATTGGAGCAGGAGCAGAGATGATGCAGCAGTGGGTTAAGAATAAAAGTGCCAAGCAAGACAGGAGCCAGGGATGGAAAACTGTGTGTGTGAGAGAGAGAGAGGGCAGGAGCTGGAGAGGGAGATACCTGTAAGCAAGTTGGGGATTGTAAAAGTTGGGAAAGGGGCAGAAGCAGAGGGTGGAGGGCAGGGGAAGGAGCCAGGGAGGGGACGCCAGAGTAGAAGCTGGGGAAGGGGTGAGATGAGGGAAGGGGGCTGGCTCTGCACACAGCTGCCAGCACATCCCTGTGGCTTTGGGGAAGGGGTGTCTACATGCTCTGTGTGTGCCCCCGTGGCCAATAGGAACCTGCGGGGGCAGTACCTGCGGGTAGCAGCATGCAGAGACACCCTTTCCCCCCAGCCTCCCCGCCTAGGAACCGCTGCTCGAGGTAAGCACTGTACCCCCATCCCCTCCCCCTGCACTCTCTCTGGCACCGTATCCCCTCCCAGAGCCTGCACCCCTACCTTCTTCCTCCCTGCACCAGGCCTCAAACTCCCTCCCAGACCCACATTCCCTCCTAGACACCGGCGCCTCACCCCCTCCTGCACCAAACTCCCGTCCAGCGCCCGAATCCTGCACCACCTCCTACCCCTCAGTCCTCTACCCCAGCCCAGAGCCTGCACCCTCCCTCCCAGAGCCTTAGGCAGCTGTGGGAGGGAGGGAGCTTGGGCGAGGGAGAAGTGCGGGTTCAGGGCACCACGAACATTTCTGCAGACCTGCCACCCCTGGGCACTGCAACAGTGTAAGTGCAATTCAGTAGGGGAGGATCTGGGAAGGCACAATGGGGTTCAGCAGCACAGGATGTGTGTGTTACGCTTGTGAAATGTCATGCTGACATTGAAGCTAGCGTCTCGCGCTGCCTCGTTGATTTATTTCTTTAATCAGGAAAGTTGCACCATAAAAGCATGAGATCAGACGCTGATAAAAACCTTTCCTTTCTAATGCTACGTAAAGATCACTTCGTTACATATAATCAGGAACAATATACACACATTCATTAATGGTAGGGGCTTCCACTCCTTGAAATTATATTTAGCCTTAAGATGCAACTGCTTTTCAGGTATGACTGAAATAACAGAGCAGCCTAATTTCCCCAGTAATTTAAGTTTATTCTGTGACACTACCTACATATAATTACAAGATAGTTGTCAACATTTGTTACCATGTAAATGCTAGTTCTATAGATAGGAGCATAGAATGTTCTAGTCACGACCACTTCACACTGGCAAAGATGATAAAATCAAATTGAGGAGAGTTGTCAGTTACTTCAAATAAACAATGTAACTCTTACGTGCCCGCATATATTAAAAAAAATTAAGAGTAACAATGAACGGTTCTTGAAGTTTTCTTCAACAGTTGGGAAAACAAATGTCTAAATTATTGTGTGTGCTTGGATTAGATTAAATAGAGCAGCAATTTTGTTGTGTGCTCTAAACACTGGCTACTGTGTGTCATAACCTACATTTTTGCTTTGTCTAGATTTAAATAACAAACCCCACAAACATTGCACAGCTTGTGCCCCTCCCCCAAAGCAAGGGACCACTCATGACGACATTGGCTTTGGATCAGGAGCCAAGAAAGTTTAGCAACTAAAAATGTTAGAGCATCTTTACAGAGTGGGCCAAATTCCCACTAAAATGGGCACATGCAGTTCTGGTAATGTCATGGGAGTTACACCCATTTACAGCAATGGGGAATCCAGCCCTGGTCCAATACAGGCATGTGGTTTTTATTGCTAATTTTGGAGCAAATCCTAGAGCGGGTTGCACCTGCGCCTCCCATGAATGCGAGCTGGTCTCAAGCCTAGCCTGACCTAGGAACATGTGAATAGTCTTGACAATCAAAGCCATACTGGACTGTGAGCAAAGTAGGGGTCAGTTTTAAACAGGCCAATGGTAGAGATGTGGGCTGGGAAAGAATGAACCTCGCTGACAAGGGGAGTTGATTGGTGTGTGAGTGCTGATGGGGGAACCAAAGTACTAAGCAAACTGAGGCTCCTCTAGCTGATTGCCCTACAACTGATAAAAGTATGGGAGGCCTGGGCCAACACCTCCACATTAAGTCACCGCTGATTTCCCCTTACTCTCTCCCTATTTTTTCTTCACATAAGCACCAGCTGTCTCGAGGGTACTGCTGCCCAGGCAGGTCATGTACATAACTTAACTTCAGCATGGCCTGGTCTGCAGTGTAACTCCTATATGCCAGAACTGATTATCCACAGTCTATCACGAGACGTTCTCTTAGCCCGGATCACCGATGAGTGGCTGTATCACAGGGGTGGACAATAATTTTTGGTGGGGGGGCCACCCCAAGATTTTGGAAAGTGGTCAAAGGCCACACTTTTCTGTGGAGGGAGTGCAGGGTCTGGGGTGGAGGTTGGGTGCAGAAGGGCGCACGGGGTAAGGGACTGGGGTGCAGGAGACGGTGTGAGGTTTGAGAGGGAGTTGGGTGAAGGGGGGGTTGTGACCTGGGTCAGGGGGTTGAGGTGTAGGGTCAGGGAAGGAGTATGGATGCAGGAGAGTATTCTGGCCTGGGGAGGGGCTCTAGGAGGAGATGCAAAGTCTGGGAGGGAGCTATGACCTGGGAAAAGGGGGTGCAGACTAAAGAGGGTTTAGGTGGTGACCTGGTGCAGGGGCGCAGAGTGCAGGGAATGTGAGTGCAGGAGAAGATTCAGGCCTGAGGGAGGGGCATAGGAGGGGGTACAGGGTCTGGGAGGGAGTTGTGACCTGGGGCAAGGGGGTGCAGAGGGTTTGGATGGTGACCTGGGGGAGGGAGTTGGGGTGTGGGAGGGGCAGGGGCATAGGGTTGCCAGATGGTCTCCCAAAAAATACCAGACACCTGGTATTTTTTGATTGAGCAAAAAAAAAAAAAAAGAACGTGGGATAAGCGGCGATCACAACCCCACCTCCTAGCTGAGAGCCTGTGATTGCGCAGAAGCCTGGCCGGGGTGGGGGGGGCTGCCCACGTCAGGCTTCCGTCCAGTGCCCAGCCGGAAAAATTAGAGAATACCAGACACTGCATGTATCCAGTATTGTCTGATTTTTTTTTTTTTTTTTTTTTACCAGACAGAGGGCTCAAATACCAGACTGTCTGGTAGGATACCGGATACCTGGCAACCCTACAGGGGCAGGCTCTGACTGGGAGGCGCTTACCTAAGCCAGCAGCCCTGCAGCACCCCCAAGGCAGGCTGGGCACCCTGCCTGCTGCAGCCTCAGATTACTTTACATTGCAGGCTTGTTCCCTCCATGTGGCTCTCAGCTCTGGAAGGGAGAGAGGCTTGTGTTGCCCCCAGTCTCCAGGCCAATCTGTCAGCTCCTATTGGCTGGTTGTTTCCAGCCAATAGGAGCTGAGATTGTCTGGAGTCAATTCCTATTGGTTGTTTCCAGTCCCTAGGAGCTGAGGATTGGGCTGGGGGCTGGGAGATCACATGAAGCCTCCCCCTCCCTGCAGAGCAGAGAGCTGCACAGACTGCAATTTAAACTGCAGCAGCTGCGTGTCCATGGGTCCCAGCAGGGTGGTCCATGGGCCGGAACCAGTGGCTTGAATCCAGCCCCCGTTCTGTATTTTGCCCAGCCCTTCTGTCTGAATTCTTTTCACCCTTTCCTAGTACAGCGCAGCCCTCATCTTCCAGTGGAGTTTGCTGTAGTCTGTTCAATAGTCTAGCGTTTAAAAAGGAATTGATGTACTCAGCGGTATTTCTCTTACGCAGAGGCTGCCATAAAAGCAGGACAAAAGCCATCCAGTTCCATTTAGCAGATTTTTGTTTCTTAAGTTTCCCTGTGCCTTTAATTCCCTTCCCCACTCTCTGGTTGGAGTCTGATGTGACTCACAAAGACACTTGCTGGCAGGGATGATGTGTAATGCTGCTGTTGGTTCGCCCCCCTTATCCCCCCACTCTTCTCACCAGGATAGCTGAGCTTATCCTGAAAGAGCATGAGTGCAGATTAGAACAAGATCCTGAAAGAGCTGTATGCCATCACATTTATACTGATGGTGGAAAAAAAAATCACTGAGTGAAGACATTGCGGGGCAAATTTGCCTTGCAGTTACACCCGGGACTGCCCCTTAACTTAAGTGGCATTGCACTAGCATGCTAAAACAGGGATATACGAATGGCTAGAACTAACAGTGATGAAGCCATTTGAGTGAAGTAAGGTGTATATGCATGTGCTCATTCCTTTTCCACCTGTGCCCGCCTCTGCCCCACACAACGTACAATACTTCTGTGCAAGCTGTTACTGTGCGATTTCTACTACTAGCCAGCCTTCATTTTGTGCATTATTTGCACGCTAAATAGGACTTTGAAACCTTTGTTTCCCCTCCAGCTGATATGTTTGCCCATGAGGAAGGAGGACCCGAACCTGACTGGGTAATTACTGAACGCGAGCAGTTTTCAGATTTTCGGGATATAAACAAGGATGGGAAGATGGATAAAGAGGAGATTAGGCACTGGATTCTCCCACAAGACTATGATCACGCACAAGCTGAAGCCAGGCACTTAGTTTATGAATCAGATGTAGACAAGGTACTTATTGCTCTGGTATATTTCATACATGTTACATTAAGAGTTTAACTGATTCTCTTTACAGAGTGTCAGCCAGGAAGAGATGATTCTGAATGACTTTTCTTATTGGTGTAGTCTAGGTAGAGTTTTGGATGATAAAAATGGTTTTGCTACGGCCTTAATGCAGCAGAATCATTTTGAGCTGTTAAAATTAGAAACCACCAACCTATCTCCCTACACCCAAAAATTCCAACAGATTTTTCTCTTTTGAAATGGGACAGGAACATTTATGTATTAAACTGAATTAAGAGACAGAGAGATACAAATATAAGACTATAAGAAAGAAGACAAATGTCTAGCTTAAGGTCTGGCCTATCCCTTCCACCTCCACTATGACGGGACTAATAATTCAGCAACACCTGGATAGGAACCATTGCTCAATGGGATTGTTCCCCTCTCTCTAACTTTGCTGATTCTCCACTACTGGAGTCACGATGATCATGACTTCCTTCTACAGAGCTGAATTTAGAAGGATTTCACTTGTTAAATATAGGTGATCATCATCACCAAAGCCAGATAAAATATTTCCCATTATAATCAAAAAGGAAAAGTTAAAACCATATGTGAGCTTGTACAAATAGATGAGCAGCACGTGCTTACAGCGGAAAGTTCTGTGTCGGAATCAGTTAATTGTGAAGTACTTTTGAGTGAAATGAAGATCTTAGTGAACTCAATGGGAGTTATGTCATTGACTTCCACTAGGGGCCAGCATTTCACCCATTGTCTGCAGCCTCCTTCACTGGAGAATTTTCTGCTGCTGGGCATCTTGGAAACTTGCATTGATGTTTCTTTTATCTGGTTTTTAAAATGTTCTAATAGAGACTTTTTCCCCCTCCAGGATCAAAAGTTAACCAAAGAGGAAATTCTACAGAATTGGAACATGTTTGTTGGTAGCCAAGCTACCAATTATGGGGAAGACCTCACAAAAAATCATGATGAACTATGATATTTTTCACAACTCAACGTGCCAAAGACTGTTCAATTTCTCATTACATTAAGGAAGTCACTGTATTTTTTTTTTCTGGCTGAATAATTTGCACCTATAGTTTTTAACAAACCTCAGAAATGGGGTGTAGAAATAGCCTCTTCCAGTGCACCATTAAATGCAAGAGCTAGTCACTACACTTTTATTTGAAAAAAAACCCTTTCTATTGTGAATAGATTGCAGCATCACTTTGGGGATGACGTTCTGAAACTTAGTTCTTAGGATCATTAAAAAGTTGTCATTTTTTTAAATGCCCCTTTTTTCCCCCTGAAGGGACACAGAGTTTTGATCAGGAAGAAATGTATTGAGTGTTTAAATAGATTCTGAGTTTAGTGGGGGTGGGGGTTAAAAATAGTAACTAAGAATTTAGAACCCTATTTCCCCTTTCCCATGTGAAAAGGAGGTCTTACTTGACATGAACTATGGCTTTTTTTTCTCCATCCTGTGGTCTTTCCTCCTGGTTGGGTCCAGTGGTGCTGAATGAATAAGGCCTCGTGGAATAAAGGCAGATGCACCAGTCCTCCAGAACTTAACCATTGAAGTGCAGCACCTATAACTAATCACTGTTCCCCAGTTTTCTTTTACTAATCAGTAGCAGTACATCTACTGCATTACTGTCCTTGTCAAAGAACAACGGTGAGTGACAGCCAGAGTCCACACTGACAATTACTACTTCTGAGAGCAGTATGGGATGGTTTGTGGGCTGTTGCTTATTCTGTTTCCTAAAAAGATTCATGGCACGTGGACCTGCTGTTTTCCAATGCTTCCCACGCTTTGCACACTCCACTTCTACTAGCTAGGGCTGACTTATTCATGCCATGTGGAAAAGAAGTGAGACCTCTATCCTCTGGGCCCTTCTTGAAATGATGGGCCTTTTGTTCTCTTCTGTGCTGTGTCAGGGATTCACGTGGTTTAAAATGCTGGGTTTGCATATATACTCACATTTAGATCACCAAGTTGTACGATAGGTGGATTGATTTCCTACAGAACAGTAAACCTTCCACGTGGCAGCATTTTTTATTGTATAATATGAGCTGTTGTTCCTTTTTCATGTGTGTGGGTTTTCCCACTAGTACTGAATTGACAACATGTACAATAAAACTAACTTTCTTTTTGATACTACAAAGGCACAGAAATGTTAGAGGATTTATCTGGGAGTGGGAAGTAAATACAAGAACCAACAACAGGCTTTTAAATAGTAGCGCCCAAAACTCTGGTCTCTGGACCATACGTAGTCTGTGAAGCACTTGCTGGTGGTCCACAGAGCGCTGGCTGGGCACGTGCAATGGTTCCTTCTTGTTTCTAGCTGACAAATCACACAAAGGAAGCTAAAAACACATTAAGTCCTCTGTAATCAATTGGTGTAGCTACCACGGCACTCTAACTGGATCACCTGTGGCAGGGGAATTTATCTGCGCATGTATGAATGGCAGGAGAGACATCCACAGGGCATTCCCTCTTGGATGTGTGCTCTGTGTTTTGAAAAAAAAGCTTGAGAACTCCCATTCTAAACACGGTCATTCTGTTTGTGACTCCACATCTGGGGATATTATTTCTGGATGCAAATGAATTTCAAGGCCAGCAGAGAAAAAGGATCATCTAGGCTAGAGGGAAAGAGTCCTTGAAAGTATATGTCTATTTTGAAAAATGACTAATAGTGACTGGGCAAAAATGGCCCCTTTTAGCACAGTGGTGCATAGGCCTTGTTCTGATCCTCTGTGTGATGCTGAATTTCTATCCAAGTACATATTCTGAATCGCATCTGCAATGTTAAGTCTACAGAGAAAAGTTGTCCTTTTTACCCCAGTTGGCAATGCAGAGGCAATGAAGCTATGGAAGAATGAACTGGAATCTATTCTGATTTATACATTATCAGTCAACAGAATTGTCAACTAAGTTCCAACTGTAGGCTCAGTTTTTTTTCTTCAGTTATAACTATGCAACTCGCAGGCATACAAGGAATTGTACAGGTATCACTGTAGATATAATCCGCCCTGCATAGTCATACATTTGTAACAGTACAATGAGCCAGAAAGAACACAGCTTTTCTCTCTGACCGGGGCGGGGGGCGGGGGTGTTTTATGTTTTTTTGTAAACTGAGCAGATTTGTTTAGAAATTGCAGAAAAGCCAAGCATGGAACCAGCTCTTCCATGAAAAGGTCATTTTTACAGGGTTACTTTTCAGAAAACAAGTGCACTTTAGTTTATTCTCTGTTTCGATTGAAACTAGATTCCATGCAGTTTTGGTAGCTGGTGTAGATCATGCAATCTTGATAATATGGTGTTGTAGTGACCTGATTTCTGCCTCACTATGACGTCGTCTAAAATGTCTAACACTTCTGCTTCTTACACGAAAATGCAGTAGGACAAAATGGGATATACCACAAGCAAACACTTTGTTCTTCCAGAGCCCATGAATCAAAATGATGCTTCCATGCCATGTTATCTGTGAAACAATAAAACTGTGTCTGGCACAGAATTAGAATTTCTCTGCAGTGTTTAGCTTATGTATTTGACTTTGCAGCTGCATTCTTGCATACTTCATGCATCAGACATCTCTGCGGGTATGTCTACACTGCAGAGGGTTTTTTTGAAAAACGGCCGTTTTTCCAAAAAACCTTCACTTACATCCACACTGCAATCTCGCGTTCTTTCGGAAAAAAAAAATTAAAAGAACAGAGGGGTTTTTCCAACATTGGTAAGCCTCTTTCTATGAGGAAGAACCCTTTTTCCGAAAGAGCTCTTTCAGAAAAAGGCGTGTGTGGACAGGGAAGAGGGCGTTCTTTCGAAAGAAGAGGAAAGAGGAAAAAGCACAGATGCTCTGGTGGCCACGCCGTCCACAGTAATCACAGCTTAAATGCGAGATAGCGTCCATTCTGTGTGGACGCGGTCTTATCAAAAAAGCGATCTGCTTTTTTGAGTGCTTTTGCTGTGTAGACGCTCTCTTTCAGAAGTTTTTCTGGACGATCTCTTCCAGAAAAGCTTCTTCCGAAAGAAGCTAGACATAGCCTGGGAGTATTCATCTTGAAGAGAGGTTTCATATTGAGATTTCAGGGTGTTTTAAAAAAAAACAAACAAAAAAACTTTGGAATGCTTCCCACACAGAGATAGCACCTGCCAAGTCTATTGCCTCTCCTACATGTTCCAGCCAAAATGTTCTTTAAAACCAAACAAAACAAAAAATAGAAATTGGGTGCTGAGACGTGAGGCATCAATGACTTCATCCAGCCGTGACATTGCTGAACAGACTATATTGTGTTCATATAGAACTGCACACAAGTTTTGACAAGCAAAATTTTCTCCTGCATTTATTCTTTGGATATTTGAGAGCCAGGACACAATTTTTCAGCCTTGCATAATTTGAATTTCAAATTATGCATGCAATATCCAAATACAAAAGTAGGCACCGCTGAAGTCAGTGAGATTACTCACCTGAGTATGGCCTTTCTACTTTGGCCTATGGAATTCTACAGACAGATTTAAATCAAATACATGAAAATGTGAAATAATTTTTCATATGTCCATTTGTGGAAACAATTAATCTGCTGATTAAAAGTAGATTACAAATAATTAGCTAATTGGTATTTGTGAATGATCTTAACAAGCCTGTGCACATTTACATGTGCTTCATCAAATATTTAAAAGGCATTTAGAAAGTCATGAATAACATGCGTACATTTCATTCTAAAGGTTTCTCTTCTTCCTGCATTTCTTTTTAAGTTTCACTTACCATGGCTCAGTAATACAGAGATCATTTTGTGCACTAAATCCTTCTTTCAACCTCAATGCACTAAGAAAGAGTAAATCTGAAAGAGACTAGAGCTTCTGGGTTTGAATTTAACACTATTTAAGGAAAGCAAACCTTTGCTAGGGGATATAACTGTTAACATTGTGATTTTTCAAGCCTAAGGTTTCTAATGGGGTTTGACTGTTCCAGAGATAACATATTTTTTCTAGGTAACATATTTCAAGTTCGATTATGAGCAAATGTTACAAAATTTTAGTGTAATGTGAAATACTGTAATGTCAGATAGCATTATTTATCTGCTTAATATGACTAAAAACATTAATTGCTGGAAGCCATAATTCATCCCAGCAACATGAAAATCCATTTTGTGCCTATCTTGTCAGTTATTGCAGATTTTCATAATGAATTGTGAAGTGGTGAAATTCTTTTGGGAAATGTGTTTGTATATTTCTACCTGCAGGTTCTGTATGGTCACTTTTATTACACAGATCCTCCATTAACTAAATGTTTTCATTATGGTAGTGCCATGACACATCAAGGATGCATTTTTATCCTTTTAGATATCTGGAGTAGTCTTTATTATTGTACATGCAGTTTTAATTATTAGGATTTATGAAATGAACTAAGTGGCTAATGTTCATTGACTTATATTTCCATTTAATGATTCAATTAGGTTAAATCTGTCACCTCTTCCATTCAAGGTACTATTTGTAATTCCCCAAAGAAAGGTAAAATAGTGCACAAACTGATCTAATTGCACTTACACAATGATATTAAAAAGGTTGCCTAATGCTTTACTACTTGCTATGTGGAAGCTAACCTTTCTCCCACTGAAATCAATGGCAAAGCTCCCATCTTCCAGTCACTGTAAAGCAGGCTTGAGGCTTTAGCTTCTATCTGTTACCTAAACTAGTGGTAGAACAATCAGGAACCAGAACAGAAACAATCATGTACCCCTACCTCTTCTGATTCTGATCTTACACCAGTGTAATTCTCTTAACTAATATGCAGTTTGCCCTAATTTACACTAAAATAAATTAGAGCGGATTTGGGTCAGGAATCTTCATTTCAGTGAAGCTAAGGTATAATGAACGGTCAGCCTATTTGAATGACGGATGTACTTACCATAATTTCTTGCTTGCCATTCACTGAATAGTATTGGTGACATTCTTACATTGCAAGTAACTCCTAGCAAAATGTAACCCAACATTCCTTAGCTAGTCAGATCATTAGGAGAAAACTGGTAATGCCTATAATAGAAGGCGCAATCTTAGCTCCATGGTTGATCTAACAACAGATGTTAACAGAGGACTTGCACTCAAATGCTTAGAGTTTTCCATCACTAGGAAGCAGCATCTTAACTTTGCTCCACCTATATAATTCAGTCTGTGCTTCTAAATCAAAGCATCAATGTGTTCTTAGTCAAAAAACTGTGTTGGGTCTTGTGCCAACTGTTTTGGTGTCTTGGGTGGGAGAGATAGAGCTACCAACTGCCAATGAGGGGCTAATGTTCATTATGCAGATGATACTAAACTGCTCAAGATAGTTAAGACCAAAGCAGACTGAAGAGCTTCAAAAAGATCTCACCAAACTAAGTGATTGGGCAACAAAATGGCAAATGAAATTCAACATTGGTAAATGTAAAGTAATGCACATTGGAAAAAATAATCCCAAGTATACATACAATATGATGGGGACTAATTTAGCTACAACTACTCAAGAGAGAGAACTTAGAGTCATTGTGGATAATTTTCTGAAAACATCCACTCAGTGTGCAGCTGCAGACAAAAAATCAAATAGAATGTTAGGAATCATTTAAAAAAAGGGATAATGAATAAAACAGAGAATATCTTATTGCTTCTATATAAAAAACCAGGGTATGTCTACATCTTGAATGTTGCATACAGATGTAGTCACCTCATCTCATCTCAAAAAAGATATATTGGAATTGGAAAAGGTTCAGAAAAGGGCAACAAAATTATTAGAGGTTTGGAACGGGTCCCATATGAAGAGAGATTGAAAAGACTGGGACTTTTCACTTAAAAAAAGAGGAGAATAAGGGGGGATATGATAGAGGTCTATAAAATCATGACAGGTACGGAGAAAGTGAATAAGGAAAAGCTATTTATTTGTTTCCATAACATAAGAACTAGGGGTCACCAAATTAAGTTAATAGGTAGCAGGTTTAAAATAAACAAAAGGCAGTTTTTCTTCATGCAGCACATAGTCAACCTGTGGAACTCCTTGCCAGAGGATGTTGTGAAGACCAGGACTTTAACAGAGTTTTAAAAAGAACTAGATAAATTCATAAAGGTTAGGTCTATCAATACTTATTAGCCAGGATGGGTAGAAATGGCGTCCCTAGCATCTGTCAGAAGCTGGAAATGGATGACAGGAGAGGGATCACATAATGATTACCTGTTGTGTTCATTCCCATTGGGGCATCTGGCATTGGCCACTGCTGGAAGACAGGATCCTGGGCTAGATGGAGCTTTGGTCTGATCCACTATGGCTGTTCTTATATTCTTTCTGAGAAACTATTGCATTTTATTTACTTTAAGCCCAGTATTGAGTGCAATTGTTAATAAACTTTAGAGCTATCTAATAACCTTTGGAGCTATTTAATTAACTTTAGAGCTATCTAATATAAAGCAGGAATTAGCACTCCCACAAGGAAGTGTAATGTACTGGTTTGCGATTGTGCGTGTGTTTGCACATGCAAGCACGTGCATTTTCCACTTCTCCACTTGACAGGGTGAGATTTTTTTCTCATGCCTAGGGTTCTGTCACACTACATAGGCTCATCACAATCCACACCCCAAGTGACGTTAGCTAACTGGCCTAAGTGCTAGTGTAGACAGGGCTATGTCATCAGGGGAGTTTCTCCCATCAGCATAGCTTCCGTTTCTTGTGGGGGAGGAATAATTAAGTCGACAGGCATACTCTCTCCTGTAGGCTTAAAGCATCTTCAGCAGATGGTAATTGGTAAGTTTTTAAGTTTGACAAGTTCAGATGGTGATAGTGGTGTATAGTGATCACAGCTATGATTTGCTTATAGGAGTTTTTTACTGCATGTAAAACAAGTAATTTTAATTCCAAGATAGCACAATAAAATCTAAGGCATGCAATTGAATCTGACCTCTAAGCAAGAGAGGCATTAGAAATGTGATTGACAACTTTGATATATCACAGAAATCTTTTACAGATTAAATTGGAAATGATTTATTTATATGAAAATAGAGGGACAGCCCTTAACACAAGATTACATAGGATCAAAGTTGTAAGAAAGGTAAAGACATTACTGCAGCTGCTGAAGACAACTCTTAAAATCTTCTGATAAGCTTATCGGTGTTCTTGTGACGAGTGTAGCACATGCTATATTTTTAAACATTTCAAGTACTGGACTGTCCAAGAAACAGCTACCAATAAAGGTGTGATGTAATCCAGCTAGTTTCTGATGAGGTAGGAATAAGGCTTGTCAGTAGTACACACTGGATTGGTCTATCTTCCTTCACCCCTAAAACACCCAGTGGATCCTGAGGAAATTCGATGGACGCATGAAATGAACATATAGTGGTCATCATAAATCCCACCATTGAAGAGGTCAGTGATTTGGTATCAAGCCCACAATATCTAGAAAATTAAAAGCAACTGTTTCAGATCCTAATTTCGAACCCCATATAGCATGGTTTTCTCAGAATTTTGCCTTTGTTCGATTGGGCAAAACGACAACACATTATTTTGTGGTTCAATAAAAAAGTAAATAACTTTATTTTAGTATTCAATCAACTGCAAGATTTCTATGGGCATGCCAAAGGCCAAGAGATTACTAACCGCATTGACAAGTACCCTCCCTCCTTGCCTCATGCCATACATTTTAGATTCAGCTGAGCTAATGTTCTTTGCTTCCACTCCATCTCACATGGACTCCTGATGCCAGGACACAAGAGAAAGAAATGCTATCCTAGAATTCATCAAGTGAAAAGGTATAATACGATTGCATCGCTCAAATTTCCTGCATCTTTCATTTGAGGATATTGTAGAGATAATAACTCAAGATCATAAGGAGGACCCTATAAGGGAAGCACAAATGAATTTCAATGGGAAAGTGGGAATGGGAGAAAATGGTGGTTGGATAGATCCTGTGCGCTCTGGTTTTAAAAAAAAAAAAAAAAAAAAGCCTTCTCCAACCCCAGTTGGGGTTCACATTTAAATTAAAATTTGAATTAAAGCTTCACATCACATCAAAATATTTCCTTCTTCTACTCACTGTTTCTTAGATATGTTTTCTTTCTTGCTACCTCCCGTTTTTGCTCTTGGTTAACTATAATACAGAACTGGTACCTTTAAGAAATCCCAAAGCTTCCCAGTTTGATAATATTGCAAAGTTACAGCAAGAGAAATTAAATTTCCCGAAGCATCATATCTGCTCTAAATTGGCATCAACAAAAAGTTTTAAGCAATTAATACTAAAAGGAAAAAATAAAAAGTGAAATTACAGTATCCTAATCCCTTTCCATAAAGAGCAAGATGGATCACCTTTTATGCAAAAGATTTACGGTTATGCTGATTAAAATTATGTGTTACTTTTCAACACACTCTTTACAGTGAACTCTATGCAAGATAAATACTGATATCATTGCTCTGATTCATTCATGGCTGTAGAATACAATGATACTTTATGTTAGAGTGGTCTAAACATCTGGTTTGATAACCCTTGATCCTCTGAAGCAGATACATTCAGTTTCACACACTACTGTATGGCACTCTCCTATTCACTGCAGATACTAAAATCCCAGGTTATTTCTCACAGAATGAGAAATTAGCCCCCAAATCCTTAATCCATTGTTTTCTGTCCATCTTGTTAAAGGTTTGTTTGGCCTTCAGGTATCATTGACTGCATAACTGGTGAGTCAACAATTTATATTAATAGATGCACTATCTGGAATCATTGTCTCATTGCTAACGGGAAGCAGCCAAAGAATCTTCTTGGAATAGTGAGGCTTTATGGTCATAACAAAGGTTATGAATTGACTTGGTAACTAGAACAGAACCTTTAAAACAACATAAGGGACTAGGAATTGATTTATTTGGTCCTTATGTGGACTTCCTACTGAACTCAACTGTATACTGAATTTTTCTACAAATAAATAATATTTTTGTGTGGGTGCAACTCTCTAGCTTTACATGCACAAAGCACCATTGCAGTTTTAAAACCTCTGTATGCCCCCCCTTGGAGGGACAGCCATAGTATCAATATCAAATATATCTAATACAAAGCTACATTAAAGTTTAACCAGTAAACTGTATGTCAAGTCAGGAACATGTGTAAGGTAAAGCTCTGCCCCCATAGCAGACCACACCCCTGGCTACAATTTCACAAACAAGGCATTAAGTTTCAGTATCCCTTTATAACATACATAAAATGTGGTATAAATCAATGTAAAAATGAAACAATGTGGAGCCTACAGAATAATGCATAATATACAATACACACAATAAAATACTGCCTCTACATTTTACTTAATTCAACTGGAAACGAACCATTTTTAAAGGTGCTTGTGACACAAACATTATTTAAGATATCAGCCAAGTCAAAGTCCAGTTTGTTTTTTGTCTTGTTTGGTAGATGACTTCAAAGATAAATAAAGTGGTCTTTGTCAACAATCATGAATATTAGTCAGTCTGTTCTGAAGCTTTTATGAAGTAGTCCGCCTCATTAAACATCAACCAGCCTTGAAAGATAAATATAAAATAACTATGAGCTTCCTTTCTTTCAGATACAGAGCAAAGGTGCTAAAATAAGGAAAGCAACAGCAAAATAGTAAATGGTTTGGGAATTCACAGACACTAATTTAAGAAAGCTGTCAGTAGTGATTGGCTCATTCAAATAAGCACTGCCATGAAAGTAAGATAATGTTACAGTGGCAATTTTTGAAACACAAAAATATCTGGTAAAGAACAAAAAAAAATCATATCACAAATTTACATCATGGGAAATTCATAAGCAGTACCTCTATGACAGCCTGTATGTAGACTTAAAGCCTGACTCATTTACACTAAATTTCTCCTATGGGTAAGTTATTCCTTAGCTGTTCTATATGGCATTGGTCATTGCTGGTTATATAATGCCAGACTAGACGTACCATTGTACTTCTCTCTTATGGCAATTTGATTAGCATTCCCTGTTGGGGTCTAAGAGAAAGGGGAGAACAGGAGCTGCTTATTCAGGGAGGCTGGATTTGGTAACAGATATGTTTAACCAAACAAACAAGAATCATCAAGCTCTCTCATTAAGTGCACCTAAGAATTGTATCACTCAAAAGTTGCCACAAAACTATGGACCGGCCAGGATACAGCTTATGGTGCATCTACACAGCACCCTAAACTTGAAATAAGATACGCAATTTGCGCTACGCAAATTGTGTACCTTATTTTGAAACTATTTAGAAATAGCTAATTTTGAAATTTGGCGTGTCTACACAGTGCCAAATTTTGAAATAACACGCTATTTCGAGCCATCCCTTATCCCTCATGCAATGAGGTTTACCGGGATGGCGAAATAGCATGCCCATTATTTTGAAAAATATTTCAAAATAACGGGCAGCTTGTGTAGACAGGGGGTATCAGGATACCTCTGGTATCCTGAAATAGCCATACAGTGTAGATGTACCCTTAGAAACTAAATTCTTAACACCTAGAGGCATAAGAAACAGATCTTTTAAAAAGAATATTTTCGCAAGATGTGTTCACAAAAAATAAATGCATTGGACACATAAGGAAATAATATACAAGCAGTATTTGACAGGGGCTATTTTGTTGCATGCGCCTCAGAATATAACTAGAAATAAACGCATTTCTGGGTACTTAAAAACATTCTAATGCATACTTGCTGTACATGCTGCACAAAGAAGAGTACAGCTTTTCTAACACACATATACTGGAGCATGTCTAAACACTTTATCCTCACCACACACCGAATTGTCAGACATGCTGGACTCCCAAGAGATGGGAGGACTCAGCTCCTTTGACACTCAGACTGGATGTGTTTACTGAATAGGAATTCTGACATGTTGATGGAAAAGTGCTGCACACAGTGGGCTAACTTGGCTTGTTGCAATCCAACCAGACAACACAGGCAGGGGGAGAGCAGAGGCAGCTTTATTCCACCTTTGCATCCTCCTAATTACCTGGCCCCTAGTGCAACTCAGGGTAAGTCTACACTAGCCACCCTAGTTCGAACTAGGGTGGCTAATGTAGTCATTTGAACTTGCAAATGAAGCCCGGGATTAAAATATCCTGGGCTTTATTTGCATGTTCCCGGGTGCTGCCATTTTTAAATGCCCGGTAGTTCGAACTCCCTGCCCGCGGCTACACGCGGCACAGGCTAGGTAGTTCGAACTAAAGCCCCTAATTCGGACTACTGTTACTGCAATGGGGTATGTCTACACTAGCCCCCTAGTTCGAACTAGGGTGGCTAATGTAGGCATTCGAACTTGCAAATGAAGCCCGGGATTTAAATATCCCGGGCTTTATTTGCATGTTCCTGGGCGGGCGCCATTTTTAAATGCCCCGTAGTTCGAACTGACTGCCCGCGGCTACATGCGGCAGTCAGAAGTTAATCCAAACTAAGTCCTTAGTTAGGATTAACTGTTACTCCTCGTGGAATGAGGTGTAACAG
Organism: Pelochelys cantorii; assembly: GCA_032595735.1. Lineage (NCBI taxonomy): Eukaryota > Metazoa > Chordata > Testudines > Trionychidae > Pelochelys > Pelochelys cantorii. The sequence continues at coordinate 38,226,919 of CM064329.1, read as the reverse complement.
TTAATCCGAACTAAGGACTTAGTTCAGATTAACTTTAAACTGCCGCGTGTAGCCGTGGGCAGTCCATTCAAACTAAGGGGGATTTAAAATGGTGGCCGGACGGGAACATGCAAATAAAGCCCGGGATATTTAAATCCCGGGATTCATTTGCAAGTTCGAATGCCTACATTAGCCACCCTAGTTTGAACTAGGGGGCTAGTGTAGACATACCCTCAGAGAAGCCCCAGAGGCTGCTCTATATTACAGCAATCTCATATTGCCAGAGCAACCCTACATTCCCCTGTTCCTCACATTTCCCTCTCCTGGCGCACACAGGAAATCTCCCTGGATCAGGTCTATACAGGAGGGCTGCTCCATCTGGTCTGTGACTATGGAGAGAACCCTATTATGCAGGAAGCATTGTTCCGGTGGCTAGCCCCTCGTTATATCAATGGCACAGCTTAAAGGGATCATAGTGGGGTGTATGTGATTTCCCCACTGAGGATTTTGTGTGTGTGTGTGTGTGTGTGTGTGTGTGTGTATGTTTATAGTCACCACAATCACTTTAGGAAAAAGAAGCATTTCATCTACTGTGCCTGCACGGTTAAAGTGTAAAAGATCAGTTTGTTGAGAAAGGAAATCATTCAGCTACGCTGCCAAAACTCAGAACAGTGCTCAGTGCTGGCCCTCAGCACCTCATAAGCCCTGTGGGAGATCTACACCAGGGGCAGGGAGAAGCTGCAGATGAACTGACCAGACAAAACAGCTCTGCACCTCTTCTATTTGTGGAAAGGGCTTCTGCACCGACCCCTCACAAGCTGGCATGGAGCTTGTGTTACAGACTGGCCAGGGGAGGGAATCTCAAGGCCTCCAATAGCCAGTGTAACTGACACAGGGGCTTATGTATTGGAACAGTAGACAGAGAGAGAGTAGATGGTCTTCTAGGCAGCAACAGAAGTACTGGAAGCAGTGGGGTGGATTGAATTCATCCAATCCCTCTACTTTTGAACCCGCAAATTTGACGTTTATGTAGCTGGAGTGAATTTCACCCTTTGCTTGTAGACAGAATATGCAGATCTACTCTTTAGAAGAGACAAATTCCATATTAGTACCACACCCACTCTCACCATGTGCACTGATTGGCATCTATTGGCATGATCTTCCTACATATTTTTAAGATACCAATCTGAACCAAGTTTCTGGAACCCATTGATAGCAGTAGTGTTAGCTGTTGCGTAAAATTTCCATATCATAACTCCCTACAATTCCCATCCCAAAAGAAGATCCCCTATCGTTCACTCACAGATTGGGATGAAATACTGCAGATTCTCAGCTAGAATAAACATAGTTCCTCTGAAACCAGTGGAGCTAACCTAGCTTACACCAGTGCATGATTGGGAGCTTTACTTATTTAAAATACTTGTTGGTTTTAAAAAAATTAAGGAGAAAGACTACATTGCTCTGAATGGTTTTCAGCTGCGGTAGAGGAGGGATGTGCTGAACTCAGTACACTAGCATTTTAAAGGGTGACAGAAAACAAGTCCTTGCCGTTTGGTTTGGAGTGGAGCTGAATGAGAGACTGTTTAGAAAGGGCCGTTTGGATTTATAGAGGCCTGTCAACAAAGCCTGGATCCAGAGCTAGTTTCCTGTAACACAAACAGAAGTATATTGGCAGGGGAAAGACGGGAGATGCAGCCATATTGGAAGCAAATTAAAATTCTATCAAAATGCCAATTATAAAAGATTTGAAATCCACTTTCAAAATGCCTCAGTGATGGAAGAGCACAGGGTCCCCTGAAAGTTTTGCAAATCCCACGTCTCAGCCAGTTTTGCAAAAAGTAGATCACCTTTCCCTAACTAACAGAAAGATTTTTTTTAAGAAGTTAAAATTGTGTGGGAAAATATATAACTGGGGGGCAACTGTTAACTGTTTTCAGAGTGGAGAGAGGTAACTAGTGGTGTCCGTCAAGGATCCGTACTCGGGACAATACTATGCAACATATTTTAAATGATGTGGAGAAAGGGGTAAACAGTGAAGTGGTAAAACTTGCAGATACCAAACTGCATAAGATAGTTAAGTCTCTGAAGAGCTTCAAAAGGATCTCACAAAACTAGGTAATTGGACAACAAAATGGCAAATGAAATTTAATGTTGGTAAATGCAAAGTAATGCACATTGGAAAAAATAATCCCAACTATACATACAAAATGATGGGGACTAATTTAGCTATTACCACTTAAGAGAGAGATCTTGGAGTCACTGTGGATAGTTCTCTGAAAACATTCACTCAGTGTGTAGCAGCAGTAAAAAACCAAACAGAACGTTAGGAATAATTAAAAAGGGATAAAGAATAAGACAGAGAACGTCTTATTGCCTTTATATAAATCCATGGTATGCCCACATCTTGAATACTGCGTACAGATGTGGCCACCTCATCTCAAAAAAGATATATTGGCATTAGAAAATATTCAGAAAAAGGCAACAAAAATGATTAGGGATTTGGAACAGGTGCCATATGAAGAAAGATTAAAAACACTGGGACTTTCCAACTTAGAAAAGAGGAGACTAAGGTGGGATATGATAGAAGTCTATGAAATCATGACAGGTATGGAGAGAGTGAACAAGGAAAAGCTATTGATTTGTTCCCATAACATAAGAACTAGGGGTCACCAAATTAAATGAATAGGGAGCAGGTTTAAAACAAACAAAAGGTAGGTTTTTTTCCACGCAGCACACAGTCAACCTGTGGAACTCCTTGCCAGAGGATGTTGTGAAGATCAGGACTTTAACAGTGTTAAAAAAGAACTAGATAAATTCATAGAAGTTAGGTCTATCAATACTTATTAGCCAGGATGGGTAGGAATGGTGTTTGTCAGAGACTGGAAATGGATGATAGGAGAGGGATCACTTGATGATTACCTGTTTCTGTTCCCTCCCTCCGGGGCATCTGGGATTGACCACTGTTGGCAGACAGGATACTGGGCTACATAGACCTTTGATCTGACTCAGTATGGCCGTTCTTATGTTCAACGAGGCAAGCTAGTATGGCTTCCTGCTCAGCTACTGTCCCAAAATGACGGATATTTCTTAGCATTTTTTTTTCTTTATTTCCACACCAGAAGCCACTGTGATAGGTTTGCAAAACAGACTGGAGAAAACTAATTAGAAATGACCATTGCTGGAAAATGTTAATGTGGAGAGGGAGCCATGTAAAGAACAGTCAGAGATTTTTTAATATAAATTCATTCCAGTAAATCAGTGTCAAAATGACAACAGAAACCAGCATGGCCTAGCTCAGCTATATGGAACAATACATATGATGAACAAAAAGCTTTTGAACCCATCCTGAGAGCATGAGAAGTGAAGGATTTGGTGAAGTGTTAAAAAAGAAAATAATTTTAAAGCAAATAAAGCAAATTAATTTTAAAAAATCAGATATGCATCATACACTGTAGCAAAGCTCTTAACTTGCCAGCTAAGGTTTTTAAATGTACCCAGCCGATAAAGACAAAGAATCAAAAACTGACTTTTTAAAAATAAGAGTGGAAGAGCAGAGATGAAAACTAGAAGTTACGAAGACAGCTCCCCCTTTACAACTCTGAACTGCTTCCCATGCATCACTGTGGGCTGTGCAGAACTGCTACTGCCTTCCCACATGGGTGGACAGAGAGCAGGTAGCCAGACATCTCATCCGTGTCTCCCAGCTCTCCTCTGGCCACACAAAGTCTGCAGCAGAAAGGACCTGCTTCCAGGTCAAAAACCTGCACCCTGTTTTCATTGGCTCCCTGCTAACACTTCCTGGAGACTGTCTGTGGATTTAACCTTTACAGGCAACTTAGTTAACTGAATGGTTGGGATGTCAAGGGTAACACTCCTCCCATTCATCACAATCCAATTCAATTATCCCAGTCAGGGCTTTGTCAAGCTGTCCCTCAAAAACTTCTGAGGATGGATGTGTCACCACCCTGCTAGGGAATCCATTCCAGTGCTTCACTGCCCTCCTAGTGACATAGTTTTTCCTAATATCCAACCTAGACCTCCCCCACTGTAACTTGAGACCATTGCTCCTCGTTCTGTCATTTGTCACTACTAAGAACAGCCTCTCTCAATCCTCTTTGGAACCCCCTTCAGGTAGTTGAAGGCTGCTATCAAATCTCCCCTCACTCTTTGCTTCAGTAGACTAAATAAGCCCAAATCCCTCAGTCTCTCCTCAACAAGTCATGTGCCCCAGCTCCCTCATCATTTTTGGTGCCCTCCACTAACTCTCTCCAATTTGTCCATGTCCTGTCTGTCGTGGAGGACCCCAAACTGGACGCATTACTCCACATGTGGCCTCATCAGTGCTGAATACAGAGGAATAATCACTTCCTACAATTTGCTGGCAATGCTCCTGCTAATGCAGAGCAATACGCTGTTAACTTTCTTAGTAACAAGGGCACACTGTTGAGCCGTATCCATCTGCCCATCTACTGTAATCCCCAGGTCCTTTTCTGCAAAACTGTCACTTAGTCAACCCCCAATCTGTAAAAGTGCTTGGGATTCTTCGGTTCTAAGTGCAGGACTCTGCACTTTTTCCTTGCTGAACCTCATCAGATTTCTTTTGTCCCAATCCTCCAATTTGTCTAGGTCACTCTGAACCCAATCCCAACCCTCCAGCATATCTACCTCTCCCCATAGTTTAATGTCATGCACGAAAATGTTCAGGTGCAATCCATCCCCTCATCCAGATCACGAAAGAAGATGTTGAATAAAACGAGCCCCAGGACCGACCCTTGGGGTACTTCTTTGCCAACTAGCCATCAAGCCATAGATCACTACCCATTGAGCCCAACAATCTAGCCAGCTTTCTATTTGCCTTACAGTCCATTTATCCAATCCATACTTCTTTAACTTTCTAGCAAGAATACTGTGGGAGACTGTATCAAAAGCTTTGCTGAAGTCAAGATCTATCACGTCTACCACTTTCGCCATGCCTACAAAGCCAGTGATCTCATCATAGACGGCACTCGTGAGACCCTTAGTGAATTCATGTTGACTATTCCTGAGTAGCTTCCTCTCCTCCAAGTGTTTCAAAATGGATTCCTTGCTCCATGATTTGTCCAGGGACTGAGGTGAGGCTGACCGGTCTATAGTTCCTCACATTCTCCTGCTTCCCCTTTTTAAAAGATGGGCACTACATTTGCCTTTTTCTAATTGTCCAGAACACTCCTCCATCCCACCCACCTGATCACCAGGAGTTTTCAGAGACAATGGCCAAAGTCTCAGCAATCTCATCAGCATAATGTTTAAATCCAAACAAAAAGCTGTTTCCATTAAAATTGGCAATGAAAAATGTAAATATCAATATTAAGATTTTTTTCTTTCAATAAAAACTAAATTTTAGGCCTAAATGAACTGACAGCAGCTCTAATTCAGCAAGATACTGAAATAAATGCATAACTCTGTAGGCCTGTCCCAGGCCCGCTGACTACTCACATATTTAAAGTCAGGCATGCGGGGGGGAGGGGGGAGAGGGAAGGGAAACAGTAGCCTTGCACCATCAGGGAAGCAAGAGAGTGATTTATTCCCCTGTATTCTACTGCACAGTGGTGTAGAATAGCTCATAACTGAGTCCCAAGGAAGCACGAAGACCAAACATCATAGATCCAAGAATGGAAAAAGAAATGGAAACTTAAAGGAGGCTTCACTGATATTTTACAAGTTCACAGAGTTCAAGAGACATCCCTGAGGACAAGAAAGAGACCATCATAATGCCATTAGTTAAGAAAAAGCCTAGGGAAACTGAAAACATACAAACTGAAAGCCTAAAAAACTGCTTGAGGAGACCAAGTGGGGGAACACTTTAAACAAGCATACTAGTGCTTCATTTAGGGATCTCAAACATGCCAGAAGGAGAAATTCTCTAAGGATACTACTGCCAGGATGGACAAAGGGGAAGCAGTGAAAATCATAGATGGAATATTCAGAAACACTTCCCAAAGTTCTACGCTGGAAGGTAAGTGCATAAACAACAACTCGGAGCAGGAAATAAGTTACGGGAGGGATATGCACAAGCCAGGGACCAGTATATGTGGAATATGGCTCTTTACTATTTACACAGGAAAAGCGATGGCTTGGGCTAGCCAATAAGATTTGCAATGAAACTCACAGAAAAGTAAGCCTAGATGAATACCACAGAGCATAAAGACAGATCAATTACTCATTGATAAGGTAATCAATACATCTTTGTTAAAAAGAGGACGCAAGCCTAGGAGGGATGACTTGTTTTGCAGGTTAATCTGCAAAGGGACCCAGGTGAATGGAAGAACCAGATAAGCCTCTAGAGCAGGGGTGGGCAATAATTTTTTGGGGGGGGGGCACTCCAAGATTTTGGAAAGTGGTCAAGGGCTATACTTTTCTGTGGAGGGGGTGCAGGGTCTAAGATGGAGGTTGGGTGCAGAAGGGCGCACGGGGTAAGGGACTGGGGTGCAGGAGACAGTGTGAGGTCTGAGAGGGAGTTTGGTGAAGGAAGGGGTTGTGACCTGGGTCAGGGGATTGGGGTGCAGGGTCTGGGAGGGGGCGTGGGTGCAGGAAAGGATTCTGGCCTGGGGGAGGGGTATAAGTGGGAGTACTGGGTCTGGGATGGAGTTATGACCTGGGGCAGGGGTGCAGAGGGTTTGGATGGTGACCTGGGGGAAGGAGTTGGGGTGTGGGAGGGGTAGGGATGCACAGACAAGCTCTGGCTGGGAGGTGCTTACCTAAGTGTCTCCCGGACAGCAGCCCTGCAGCATCCCCAAGGCAGGCTGGGCTCCCTGCCTGCTGCAGCCTCAGATAGCTTAAAACTGCAGGCAGCTCCCTCCATGTGGCTCTCAGCTCCAGGAGGGGGAGAGGCTTGTGCTGCCCCCGTCCCCCGGGCCAATCTCTCAGCTCCTATTGGCTGGTTGTTTCTGGCCAAGAGGAGCTGAGAGATTGGCTGGGGTCAGTTCCTATTGGCCGGTTGTTTCCAGACTATAGGAGCTGAGGATTGGGCTGGCGGCAGGGAGATTACAAGAAGCCACCCCTCCCTCTAGATCAGACAGGCACACAGGGCAGCTCGTGCTTAAAGTAGCAGCTATTGCGTGCCTGAGGGTCCTGGTAGGGTGGTCCGTGAGCTGGATCTGGTAGCTTGGCGGGCGGGCTGGTTACAGCCCATGAGACGCATCTTGCCCACCTCTGCTCTGGAGGCAGATGTTTGAAATTTCTATCCAAGAATTAAAATGTGGAAGTAACAGAATTCTTTCCAAAGGAACACAATGGCAACAACTATACTATATATTTGAGAGAGTTTGTTTTTCTGTGTGTCTGTCTCTCTGTCCATCTGTTCAAGAGCTCCTCCTATATGATCAGAGGTAGAACTACCAAAGTTGGTCTGCAGCTTTCTCCTAACATAACTTAAAGCAAGGTAAGGGATTGGTTCTGCAAGGAAAATAGGATATGCTGGGAATGGGACATGGAATAGAAAACAGGGACAGTTGTACTCCATAATAACCACAAGGGGGCAGGAAGGGGCCAGAGATGGCGACTGGGACAGCTATAGCCCCACTGAGGCAGCAGAGGGCAAGGGTGGAGGAAGGGACAGCTATCTACTATATACTGGAGAGAGTTAGTTTGCGTGTTGGCACTCAAGGCGGGAGCAATGAGGGTGATGTTGTGGTGGGTGTGTGCTATAGACCACCAGATCAGGTATTAGTTGTCTGAAGAAAGCCTCTAACAGTAGCTTCCAGATCGCAGGCCTTGGTTCTCATAGGGGACTTCAATCACCCTGACATCCGCTGGAAGACCAACACTGCATTACACAGATAATCCAAGAAGTTTTTGGAGAATGTTGGAGACAACTTCCTGGTGCAAGTGCTGAAGGAACCAACCAGGGGCCATGCACAGCTTGACCTGCTGCTCAGAAACAGGTAGGAATTCATAGGGGAAGTAGATGTGGGTGGCAACCTGGGCAGCAGTGATCATGAGATGGTCGATTTCAGGATCTTGACAAAAGGAAGAAAGGAGAGCAGCAAAATACACACCCTAGACTTCAGAAAAGCAGGCTCTGACTCCTTCAGAGAACTGATGAGCAGGATCCCCTGGGAGGCTAACATGAAGGGAAAAGGAGTCCAGGAGAGCTGGCAATACTTCAAAGAAGAAATCTTACCGAAGGTGTAGAAACAAACCATCGCAATGTATAGTAAGAGAAGCAAATATGGTAGGTGACCATCTTGGCTTAACAGTGAAATCTTTGGCAAGCATAGAACACAAAAAGGAAGCTTACAAGAAGTGGAAACTTGGACAGATGACTAGGAAGGATTATAAATAATCCTTGAGCATGCAGGGGTGCAATCAGGAAGGCCAAAGCACAACTGGAATTGCAGCTAACAAGGGATATAAATGGTAAAAAGAAAGATTTCTACAGGCATATTAGCAATAAGGGGATAGTCAGGGAAGTTGTGGGAACCTTAGCCCTGGTCTACACTAGGGAATTATTTTAGAATAACCCCCTTATTCTGAAATAACAAGAGGAGCATCCACACTACCAAGCCCGTTATTTCAAAATAATGGGCTGGTTATTTCAAAATCTGCTCATCTGCTTTCCTTGGGAAATGACACTTATTTTGAAATTGTTATTTCGAAATGGCATTTAGTGTGGACGATCCAGTGCTGCCAATTGGAAATAATTGGCCTCCAGAGACCTCTCACAACTGCCCTTGTACCTTCTCTGGCCACATGTGCCAGCTCCACTGGCTCCCCTTCTCTTAGAGCTTAAAGCAGTGGGCTGAAGGAAAAGGGCTTGTGGCACATGGAGAGCTTTTTCAGCCCTGTGCCACACAGCACCATCCCAGGAGCCATGGCCGACCCCAGTGCACCCTCTGAGCCCCCCATGGCTACCAGCCCTCCTACAGCACCCTCGGCTGCCACTGGCCAGGGATGCAGGAGAGCACTGGCCTGGACTTGTGCAGAGGTCCTGGACCTCACTGAGGTCTGGGGTGAGGAGACCAACTTCCAGGATCTCCATATCAGAAAGAGAAACGCTACCAACCTGGCCCAGAAAGGACACACCTGGACACTTGACCAGGTCCGGATGAAAATAAAAGAACTCAGGCAGGCCTACAACAAGACCAGGGAGCAGAGTGGACGATCTGGGGTGGCACCACCAAGCCCAGCCAAAGAGTTTGCAGGACCCAAGGCAGCATGCTGTGGTTGGCTGAGCCGCACGGCCATGGGGCTCCCAGTCAGGGCAGCGAGTGAACATCTGGGTGGGCAGGGCTGGGAGCTGGGCAGCGCAGGGCCCTGAATGTCCGGGGCCCAAGGCAACTGCCTCACTCACCTTGCCCAAAGGCTGGGCCTGGGCACCAAACGTGCCACTACTACGAGCAGCTCAATGCCATCCTTGGAGGGTGACTGGTCATATCTTCCCCACCCTGTTGTCATCAAGTCCTGCCAGGACATGCCCCACGTCAGCCTCCAGGAGGGCAGGGTTGCGGAGGAGGAGGATGAGCAGGCCAGACAGGCAACCATGCCTGCAAGCCAAGAGCTGTTCCTCACCCTGGAGCCAGTCCCCCCTCCCAGGCTGTCTCTCAGGTGTCGGACGAACCTGGGGAAGGCACTCCAGGTGAGTTCTATAACTTTCCCTATACACATGCGGGGACATGCTCCTATCTTGGCCTAATAGGCCTGGGAGGTCGCACAACAGCCTGTGCATGTGGGTGCACATGGAGCACCAGTCCAGAGCACTCAGCCCCATGACGCTCTCACACAGGAACCGCTCAGTTCTTCTCACAAGGTTCCTAAAGAGGCCTGCCTTACTCTGGCCCCCATGGTGGGACAACTTCCCATGACAAGCCACCACTAAAGAGTCTGGGGTCATGGAACCACATAGCAGTGCCGCACACAGCACAAGGTCATGCCTGCACTCAGGCAGCATCCGCTCCAGGTCAAGAATGGCAATGTTAAGGAGACTGATCGCCTGTATAGGAACCTGTCAGGGGGACAAAAAGGGGGACCCCAGTAGCAGTCTCCCCAGCAAGCAGCATCTGCCCCAACCCCCACCCCCAGTGGGCAGGGATAGAAGTTCTCTCTCTGCAGGATGCCACCCATGCTGGACCCAACTTGTGTGGGACACAGAAGGAAGCCGAGCTGCTCCATCTCCCGCTCCCACCCACAGGCCCCTGGCCAGGCCGGCACCTTCCCATGACTGCTTGTCCCCGGGCCGTGGATGTAGCAATACTCCCTGGGATGTCCCTGGCCCATACTGGGAAGGGCTTGCTGTCTAGGTAACATATGGCTTTGCTCCAAGCACATTGCCATTGTCTGAACTGAGACCTTCGGTGTCAGCTCAGGGATTAGGGCTGGGCTTCTTACACAGTGTCTCCTGGGATGATTGCCCTGTCACTTTTCTTAACAGCTGGGCCAGCTGTGAGCATGGCGTGTCCACTACTACCCATGCCATCTTCCTGACTCTGTGGAATGCAACCGACGAAATGCACCCAGGAAGTGATGCTTGAGCAGATGGCCTGCTGCCAGTCCCTCGTCCAGTGGTTCAACGAGGAGTGCTGGGACTGGACTGATGACTGGGAGGAGTGCAAGGCTGGCTGGGAGCAGCGGAAGGCCACAGGACCAGCTGGCATACCAGCACGAGGGCATGTGCTCCTTCCTCACCTTGGTGATGGAGCACATGGCATCCTGCATGGAGTGGGCTACCAGCCACCTCCACGTCCCTGCTCCCCACTCCATGGCTTGCCTTCCTAACCCCGCAAGGGCCATCAGGGCCCCAGGACATGGGTGGTGGGACCTTTCGCGCAGCTGAAGCCTCCTGTGCTGACCAATGTGCCACTCCCAAGCCCCATCCCTGAGCCTCTCTTCCCACTCCTCTTCCCTCCCCCGTTCAGGTTCTTTCTCCAGTCCCTCCCCTGTTTCATATCCCCCAAATAAACACACTTGTTTTTTCATTTCCTCTGCATGGGAGGGGAGAAGATGGGAAGGGAAGGCAGGGGAAGAGATGGGTGGGGGAGGAAAGGCACAGGGGGGAATGCAGGAGCCCCTTGTGGAGAGGCACCTGCTCAGCCTGACATTGAAGTTCTTCTTGGTGGGGTCCAGGGCTTCATAAGGGGAGCAAGTGGTAGGCTGCATCGCCAGGGTTGGGGATATGGACTTGCCCAGGATGCAGACAGGCATTTCTATGTCCCCAACTCTGATGATGCAGTCGGGGAGAAAAGCGCCAGCGTGCATCTTCTGGAACAGGCATGAGTTCTGGAAGATGCGGGCATCGTGCGCCTTCCCCGACCAGCTGACGTTGAGGTCAGTGAAGCATCCCTTGTGGTCCATGAGGGCCTGCAGCACCATGGAGAAGTACCTCGTCTTGTTTATGTAGTCTGAGGCACGCCGGTTAGGGACTACAATGAGGATGTGAGTGCGGTCTACGCCCCCCCCCCACAGTTGGGGAAGCCTACGGTGGCAAAGCCATTGATGATTCTGTCAACGTTGCCCAGAGTGATGACCCTCCATAGCAAGATGTTGTTGATGACCTTGGCTACCTGCAGGAACATGACCCTGACTGTAGATTTCCCCTATCTGGAGTGGTGAGCTTCCACAGGGTGATGGTGACGCGCATCTGCAGCAGGATGGTGGGTCGCATTCAGGCATCCTGTCACCTGAGGGCAGGGGCGAGCCATTCACAGAGCTCTAGGAAGATGGCCTTCTGCCTGTGGAAGTTCTGGAGCCACTGCTGGTTGTCCCATCGCTGCATGATGATGAGGTCCCACCAGTCGGAACTGGCCTCCCTCCCCCTGAAGCGGCGTTCAATGATGTCCAGAGGATTGAGGAGCATTTGCAGCAGCAGAGCACCAGGACCTGGGTGAAGCGGTCCTCCAGTTCGGGCTGGTTGTCGTCCTTCTGGAGCAGCATGTGGGCAGTCTGGATGAACTGCACCACGAGGCGTAGCACAAGGCCCGTGAGCCTGGCACTACTTTGAAGGGGCTTCAGCTCCATGGTGTCAGTGCTGTGGCATCCGCAAGGGCAGCCAGAACATACTGCGTCTGTTTGGTGTCCTGCAAGGGGGGAGTCAGTGGAGGAGCAGCGTGTGAGACACAGCCGTAGAGAGGAGCCCCTGAAAGCACACGTCAGAGCTTGCCTGACCAAGCAGCCACAGGAAGTATCCGCCCCACAGGTGCTCTCCCCGGAGTGCTTCCAGGGGCGTTAAATCCGAGGCAGACTCCAATCAGTGTGGACATGCTATTTCAAAATATTTCTGAACAATTTCAATGCTCCCCTGTAGTGAGGATGCACGATTTTGATTTTGTTATTTCGGGAGTTATTATTTTGATTTTACTTATTTCAAAATTATTTCCTAATGTAGACATGCCCTTCCTGAATGCGGGAGGTAACCTAGTGGGAAAAGCTGAAGGACTCGATGCTTTTTTTGCCTCTGTTTTCACCGACAAGGTCAGCTCCCAGACTACTGCACTAGGCACATAGTATGGGAAGGAGGTGAGCATTCCCACCCCCACCCCCATCCCCAGAGCAATGATTTAAATGAAGAAAAACAAAAATTAAGGGAGTTAAGGACCTGAGCAATGCTGGGTAAATCTTCTAGTTGTAAATAATTAGGCCAGTTAACTGGTATCTATTTTGCATAAAATATCTCATAATAATAAAAAATCACATTGAACAAGCCACATTACTGTTTAGCTGCAAGGAATAAAGCAATCATGAAACTAGGCTGGATTATTAGCGCGAAATACAGATTTCACGGTTCAAACTCTACTTTTTCAACGCCAGAATACAAAGCACAACGTTGCAGTATCTCCCTTCTTAACAACTGCAGAAAGGGCAGTGGAGTAAAATACGCTTGATCATAGTGATGAAATATATAAACAACAATTATAAAACAAACAGAAACAAAAGCAATACTTGGAGTGTTCTGGAGAGGCTGAGGGCCCAATATCAGACTCTTCAGTTATCAATCCAGACTATGTGATGGTTATTTAGAGAGAGATTTTCAGAGAGCTATTCAATCAAAAGAATGGCTTACCACACACTGTCCACATGTGCTATGCAGTTGAGATCTCTGAAGAGGAAAATCTCTATTGGGAACGACTAGAATTAAAGTACAGTAAAACCTGTGTTATCTGGCACACTCGGGGATTAGGGTGTTCTGGTTATCTAAAAATTCTGGTTATCTGAGGGTCCCATCAACCTAGGAAAAACCAATGGATAATAACAGTAAAACTCAAGTTTTTAATGTTGGTAGTTTTGTAGTGTGAGGTAGTTGGTCTCACATTTCTATTTTGAGTTAAAGATGATTAGTACTTCATAAATAAAAAAATTGTTAAGGCAATCATGGTAAACCAAGCCAGGCCTGTGCACCTGAAGATGTGACAGTTTTGTGGCTGGGGGTAATGCCGGTTAACAAAGTTTTCTGGTTAACAGAGTGCTGGATAACAAAGGTTTCACTGTACAAGAATCCGGAAGAAAATTAAGGAAAATGTATTAGTTTGTTTCCAGCACAGAGGGTTCTTACAGAACCCTTGGGACCAAACACTCAGTGGGTATGTAACTCTGCTCTCTCCAATACTTAACTGAATTAATTCTATTTAAAGTTGATATTTTTCAGAGCTGGATATATTGTACGTTAAATAACCACAAAGCAGCCTCAATAAAACGATTAACTTTTTTTTTAAACAGAGAAAAGGGAAGTGGCTGGCACTGTCCCTACAGCCCTTTGGAAGGGGGCAGGGAATAGCTGCATGCTGCCCCCACCTTGAGTGCCAACTCCATAGCTCCCATTGGCCAGCTCCCATTGGCATCCTAACCCCCCTGCCCCAAGCCCTGCCTATTTCAGGCTACTCAACTTTGGAAGCCCCAAGAGCCACAATGATACCCACAGCACATGCCGAGGGCCACAACTTAAGTGTGGTTGCATATACATGCAAATATATATGCAAATATATGCAAATAGCTTCTTTTATCCTGATAGGCATGAATATAAAGATTAAGGCAGTGGTCTCCAACCTTTTTGAGCATGAGATCACTTTTTGAATTTAAGTGCAATCCAAGATCTACCTCAAATATAAATCCCCTTGCCCCGCCTCCTTCCGCCCCTTCTCTGAAGCCCCGCCCCTGCTCATTCCCTCCTCCCTCTCTTGCCCATCCACACTCACTTTCATCAGGCTGGGGCAGAGGGTGGGGGTGCAGGCTCCGGTCTCGGATTAAGGGATCTGGAGTGTGAGAGGGGCTCTGAGCTGAGCTTAGGGCAGGCAGTCAAGGTGCCAGAGGGGGTTCTAGGTGCAGGCTCTGGGACGGCGTTTGGATGCCGGGGTATTTGGGGCTGGGGTAGGGACTTAGGTTGCAGGAGGGGGTTCATGACTAGGGTAGGAGTTTGGGATGTGGGCTGCAGCTGGGCACTGCTGGTGACTCCTGGGTGGTGGTGCAGTGGGGCTAAGACAGGCTCACCCCTGCCCTGGCCCTTTACCACTCCCTAAAGCAGCCAGCAAACTCCCTCCCAAGTCCTGTTGTGCCCCCTCTCTGCTCTGTGGAGAAAGGATACAAGAAGGGGGAGAAGAGGCATCTTGACATCAGCACCCCTCCTCTCTCTCCCCTGCCCTGCACAGAAAGCAGGAGGCTCCCCAGGGGGAGGGGCAGCTCCAAGGCAAAGGGCAGGGGGGAAAGGGACAGCTGAAGTGCCAGCACTTGATAGCCTCTTGGCCAAACCTGTCAGGATCACCTGTCAGAGGCTCCAAGATCTACCAGTAGATCCCAATTGACTGGTTGGTGACCACTGGATTAAGGCAAGACTACACAACACACAGGACCCATTTAAGTCAGTTCTGCTGATATTAATAAAATGCAATATTTGCCTGATGTCCACCCACATGACAGCACTTTTAATGAGTAATGACAGTCCAGGGATTTAACTACTAAAATACATATCAACCCAAGCCGCACCGTAAACCCAAATCGCATCACGGGCCGCAAACAAACGGGCCACAGGCTGCATATGGCCCACGGGCTGTGTGTTGAGTAGCCCTGGCCTAGAGCCATCTCCTACACCATGAAACTCTGGGCCCCAGCCCAGAGCCCAACCCCCTCCCACACCTCAACCCTTTGCCCCAGCACAGTGAGGTGGGGGAGGACAAGCAGTTGATGGATGGGGGGCTGGAGTGAGTGGGGGCAGGGCCTTAGGGAGAGGCAGGGCAAGGGTGTTTGGGTGCTACTAGACAGTTGATAACCCTATTCATAGTAAAAAAAAAAAAATGGTCTGCTTCCACAGCATCTAAGGCCCACTCACTGTCATAATATGTATAATAGGTATTAGTTTAGCCTCTAGTATGGAAAGTTAATCTCCTAATAACATTTCAAATCACTGAATATACTGTTTGGAAACAGCTATCATTCAGGAAACCTTTGCTGAAACCAGACTCATGGAGATATACAGCATTCTGTAATTAGTGTGCACCTTTTAGACTTGGCTAATTACCTCTTTGATCAATTAAAATGTTTTTCTCATTAGATAATATAGTCAAGAGAGAAAAATGTAAGCACTGTACTTCTACAGCAGCTTAAAATTCAGCAAGATAATGTCACTGATTTGTTTAATTCCAGGTGAATATCAGGTTATTCAACCTAGGTGAATTTAATGATTCTGGACTGGTCGTGAAATGAATGTCCCTGTAAATCATCTCTAATTACAAACATAAAAATAAAAAAATCAGTCTGAAGAGCACGATAACATAATATTAATGATTGAGAGCAGCAATATATAGATAAAAGCGCTACTGCTTTAATCAAGGCCATTCTGATGTCAGGCTTCTAAACCTCCTGGCGATTGTACTGGAACTAAGAGGCCAGGGCTTCTAATCTGCTATAGTTTTTAATGACTCGACTTAATTAAACCAGCAGAGGCTTCCAGTATGCTTCCCACAATAGCACAGCATTTTTTTTAAAGATTATTTTTTCTACTCTGAGGGTATGTCTACACAGCAACAGCTGTTATTTCAAAATAACTTTCCTAGCGTTTACACAAGCCAACTGCTATTTCAGAGGGCTTATTTCAAAATTGGTAAACCTCATTCCATGAGGAATAGTGGCAATTTCGAAATTGCTATTTTGAAATAAGCGCTGTGCAGACGCTTATTTCAAAATAGGGGGGTCTCCAGCCCTTCCCAGGGTGCCCTGCTGGCCACCCCGCACCAAGGTAACTTCTGACCTGATGCCCTGCCGGAACCAGTTCCAGCTGGCCTTAAATGCGATTCAGCATCTAATCAGTGTGGACGCACTATTTCAAAATAGCAAAAAGCTATTTCGAAATGCATTTTGTGTGTAGACGCATTATTTTGAAATAAGATATTTCGAAATAACTATTTTGAAATTAGATATTTCAAAATAATGCTGTAGTGTAGACATGCTCTGAGAATGTCTGGTAGATTTCAGCCCACAGTTTGGTTTTTTGATGGCCTGTTCCCATTTTCATCTTTCCAACTTGTTTTCTGCTAGATCTACTCTGAGCAGCATATTAGAAGGTTTGCTTGTATATGTATCCAGGGGGGCCAAAGCCAAGGTTTTGATTGTTCCAGATCAAGCATTTCAGATGATAAAACCTTTGGGTTTCATCATGGGCATGCGGAGCTTAGCACAATGGGGTCCTGATCTCAGAATAGGGCCTCTAGTCAAAACTGCAGTAGAAATAAATGATAAAAAAAACCAGAAATGAACTTTTCAAAATGGTTTAAAATCCAAGTGAATACACAACATGGACACAATCCTGCCTTTCCTCATTGACTGTGGAACTAGCATTGTTCCACTAGGCAAGGTGGATGGTATAATTTTGTACTGGAGATTCCCCCCTCAATACAAAGAGGCACACACATCATCAGGACCTCGCACTACACTACACCTGCAGGCAGAGCCAGCTTGAGTGGGACGGGGGTCTGGGACAACCCCATCCCCGGTGCCTCAGGCGCTGGAACCATGGCAAATCCACCAGCCGCAAGCCATGCCCTGCCCCACCTCGCCCTTTCCCCAACCCCACCTCTGCTCCACCCCTATCCTGCTCCATTGACACCTCCCCCCACCCCAGCAATGTGGCCTGTGAGATTACGGGGCCCCCTGGTGCAGCAGCAGCAGGAGTTGTCCCCGCACACTCACCATACGAGTGGCGGGAGCTGGGGTGCCGCGGCAGCCTGCTCTGCTTGGCCACGATGACTCCTGGCCTGCTTTGCCCCCCTTCTCCGCAGTGGCTGGAAGTGGGGCACCCTGGAGGTGGGACTGCTTCCTACTGCTGTGGAGAAGCCGAGCACAGCAGTCTGGGAGAGGATGACGGATGGTGAAGCGGCGTTGGCTGCCAGGCTGCTCCGGACCCCACCACCATGGTGAGTGCAGAAGAGGGGCTGACACCTGCTACCACTCCACGCCAGGCCCCCCACAGTGCCCCGGGTCTCTCCCATCCATAGGATGGTTAGGGCAGCTGCCACGGGACCTGGGGCAGCAGTCCCAAACCATCTTATGGACAGGACAGCTCTGCTAGCAGGGTATCAGCATGGGACAGGGACAGAACTTATGCTGCCTTCCAGCTACAGAATCCTCTGGCCTTTCTAAGCACCCACAGTTTCACAGACAGTTACTTCACAACTGTGCAGGGAAAGATTTCTCCACACTTTCTTGCAGCCCAGTATGGAACTACTCTGTATTCAGCCCAGCCATTCATGGAGGGCTAATGATTTAGATCTATTTACTAGGGATGTTAGCTATCGGTTAACTGAACATTCGAGTAACCACATTAATTCCGATCAGTTACTCTACTATTCTATAGTCCCCAGGGGTGGGGCTGGCAGCCAGTGTGCTCTGGCCCCACTCCCAGGGAGCCCCCTGCCAGCCCATGCTCCTGCCTCTATATTAGAGTCAGCAGCACAGGGTGCCAGGCAGGAGCTGGTCAGCAAGGGGAGCCAGTTTAAAAACCAGCTCCCTGCTCAGACCAGCTGCCTGCTGCCTCATGTTGCTGCCTCTGTTTCAGAGGCAGCAGTGTAGGGTGGCAACAGCCTCTGTCCACGGGGAGTCCGAGCTCCAGACAGAGGCTGCACTTCCTCCCATGGAGCAGCCACTGTCTGTGGCAAGCCTGGGCCCGCTGCAGACAGAAGCTGGTTTGTCAGCAGCCCCTGTCTGCGTGTGTGTGTGTGGGGGGGGGGGGGCGGTCCCAGCTCTCTGGGGTTTCTCCAGCCTTTCTCTATGGGGAGCTCGGACCCCTGAGGGCACAGGCTGCTTCATGGCAGCCTCTCCTGTCCCAACCTGCATTGCTGCCTGTGATAGAGGCAGCAGCGCGGGGGCGGGGGTAGGCAGCACTGCAGAGCCAGTCCTGGGGGGAACCGGCTTAAGCCAACTCCCCCCAACACTGGCTCCTGCTTCCACCCCCCTTGCTGCCTCTGATATAGAGGCAGTGGGGGCGGGGGGGATGCAAGTAGTTGAGAAGATTAACAGTTAAGCCTAGGTTTATCGGTTAATCGTATAGTCGACTACTTATTTAAATCCCTACCATTTACCAAGAATTAAAACACACACACTCACACTCACACACAAATTCTGAAAAACAAAATAATAAACTGTTTCTACTTCACTTCCCTGGCAGGACCTATGGTTCAAGATTGTTTTTCTTTTGTTTAGCTTTTTCTGAAAGACTTCATAGATAGCAAAGGAAGGACTGGAAAATACTCTGTGCTCTTGTTCTAGGTATCTGACATCAACTTTTGCCACAAAAAGAGAGTCTTACATACACGATTTGTCAGGCAAGTACAGGGTGAACAGCTTTCGTCATGTTTAGGCCCAAGAGGAAAGAAATTTTGTATTTGGAATCATGTGATTAGACTTTTGCATGCCTTCTGTTGTGCCTATAGTTATTTGTGATCACAGAATTCAGTGTGCAGTTGACTCAGGGCTCAGTATTAGAAGATTTTTTTTTAAATTTGGCTATGAAGCCAAAATTCTCAGAAACGGACATTTGGTTGCCTCAAATTCCAAATAACCAACGTGGAGCAGCTTTGGGTTGCTTTTCAGAAGTGTTCCCATTGCCTTAACCACAAATCTGAGTAGTCAGCACTTCTAAAAGTCAGGCGAAAGGTACCCCAAGGTGAGCACCCCAAATTAGAAGCCCTTTAAAAAAATATAGACTTACTGGCCAGAGTGATAGGCTGGGACCATTCATGTGGGAAAAGCTGACTTCTTGGTCTAGTAAAATTAAAACAATCAAAACCCAAAACCAATACTTCCCACCCATCGTAAGACAGAGGTATTAGAGTCTTTATATTGCATCATATTAATAGCAGATCACTCTTTGCTTTTTGCCCATACAATACTGAAGAGTAGTCACATTAGCACATTTCATTGCAAGTTAGTAAAAATGAATGTTAATATGGCCTAATCCTAATTTGCCATGGCAGAAAATTCCTAATACGATAAAACTTTCATATCATATTAAGAGGAAAAAGTCTGTTCCTGCTTGTTCCAGGTCACTTTCAATGTTGCCTTTGAGCATACAGTAATGACAAGGATTTGTCTGGCTGTGCAAAGGGTCCCTAATATAGTTCAATGGCAAAATGAAGATGATATTCAAGTGCACTTTATTTTTTCTATATGCAGTTTAGTTCAATATAAGAACACTAACAAATGCAATATATCAACTAGTCTGCATTTAAAGGAGGCTTCAACTCATATTAAAAACCAAGGCTCCAGTCCAGCAGGAAATAGCTGTGGCTATTAGCGTAATACAAGTGGTAGAAGGCAGAGGAGGAGTATGTGTGTGTGTGGAAAGGCAGTTTCTTCTCCCTTTACTGCCCTTTTAGTTAGGCTTTTGCTTTTTAACAGAAACAATCTGGGGCATAAATCTTTGGGTTAAAATGGGCTTCCCCATCTACAAAATAAATTGAGCAGCAAGAGAGAGCATGTTCAAGCAGTGATTCCTTTTAAAGGTGTTCCTCCTTGACAAGTACCATCTTGTTTACTCTCAGTATCTGAAATTAGCCTGGTTAAAATGGGGTAACTAAAGGGACAACATCTGCCTCAGAATAGAACGAGGAGTCCTGTGGAGGAATCCACCTTAAAGACTAACAAATGTACTAGGGTATACGCTCTCGTGGGCTAGAACCCACTGTATCAGAGGCATGGAGTGGAAACTTCAGTTAAGCAGGGAGATATATCTATATCTATCTATATGCAAAGATGGGAGTGTTATAACCATTACTACAGAGAGGACCAGTGCTAACGAGGCCAATTCAGTCAGGGTTGATGTGGCCCATTCCCAACAGCTGACAAATACCAAAAGAGGAAAAATTACTTTTTGTATTCAGCTAGCTACTCCCAGTCTCAGTCCAGATCCAGTCTGATAGTATCAACTTGGCATAGGAATTCCTGCTCTCCAATTTCACACTGAAATCTGGTTTTGAAGTCTTTAATAAAATATGGCAACTTTAAAGTCTGTTACTGAATGTCCAGGGAGACTGAAGTGCTCTCCTCTCGGGTTTTTAAGGTTACCATTCTTGATGTCTGATTTGGGTCCATTTATTCTTTTGCATAAACAGGGTCCAGTTAGGCCAATATACATAGCAGAGGGACATTGCTGGAGCATGAAGGAATATATCACATTAGTAGATGTGCAGGTGGCTCTCTCCTCAGACCCTATGCTACCAGCACTCCTAGCTACCTTTGCGACACCACGGACTTCCTGAGGAAACTACAAAACAGCAGTAATCTACCTGAAAATATCATCCTGGCCACCATGGACGTAGAAGCTCTTTACACCAACATTCCACATGAAGACGGATTATAGGCCATCAGGAACACCATCCCCAATGACAGCACTGCACACCCGGTTACAGAGCTCTGCAACTTTGTTCTCACTCACAACTACTTCTGATTCTGAGACAATTTGTATCTTCAAGTCAGCAGCGCAGCCATGGGCACCCACATGGCACCACAATATGCCAACATCTTTATGGCTGACCTTGAACAACATTTCCTTGGATCCATGGGAAAGAGACCCTGGAAGGATTTCACAAGGATTTCAACAACTTCCACCCCACTATCAACCTCAGCCTGTATCAGTCCACAAGAGAAATCCACTTCCTTTACACTACAGTAAAATTAAATGATGGACAAATTTCCACCACCCTATACTGGAAAGCTACATTACACTTACCTTCATGCCTCTAGCTTCCATCCCAGACACATTTCTCAATCTATTGTATACAGCCAAGACCTAAGATACAACTGGATTTGCTCCAATCCCACAGACAGAGACAAACACCTACAGGATCTATATAGAGCATTCTTAAAACTAAAATACCCATGTGGAGAAGTGAAAAAACAGATCGACAGAGCCAGAAGAGTACCCAGACATGAACTACTTCAAGACAGGCCCAAAAGAGAAAACAACAGAATTCCACTTGTCATCACCTACAGTCCACAACTCCAACCCATTATCAACAATCTATAACCTATCCTGGAAAATGACCCCTCACTCTCAAGCCTTGGGGGAAAAGGCCAATGCTCACCTACAGGCAACCATCTAACCTCAAACAAATTCTTTCCAGTAACCCCACAACACACCTCCATCATAATCATTCAGGAACCCACCCCTGTAATCAGCCCCGGTGCCAACTATGCCCACACATCTACACCAGTGATTTCATCACTGGACCCAACCACATCAACCACCAAATCAGAAGCTCACTTAACAGCACATCCACTAATGTGATCTACGCCATCAAATGCCAGCAATGCCCCACTGCAGCGTATATTGGCCAAATTGGACAGTCACTACAGGAAAGAATTAATGGACACAAATCAGATATCCGAAAAGGCAATACATAAAAACCTGTTGGAGAACACTTTAATCTTCCTGGACACTCATTAATGGATCTCCAATTTGCTGTTTTGTTTCAGACCAATTCCATAAGCCAAATACACAGAGAAGGGTTGGAACTTAACTTCATTCACAAGTTTAATTCTTATGCAAATAGTATAAATCAGGATATCGAATGGCTCGCACATTATCAACCAACCAATGAAGGCGCTAATGGTTCTTGATATCTATGTAGAATCTCGTGTTGGACATCTTCCTTTCCTAGTGCAAACTAATGGTTCTTATCAGCCTCTTGTAACTATTTAGTCTTTAAGGTGCTACTAGACTATTTGTTGTTTTTTATGTTTTTCCTGTTACAGACTAACTTGGCTATCCCTCTGAAGCTTATCTACTCTGTCTTTTTTTCTTTCTCCACTCCATTTTTTTCCTTCTCCCCCTTCCCCCCACTTCTCTTATTTATTCTTGGATCTGGACTTCCAACACTCCTGTCACCTGAAGAAGTGGGCTGTGCCCACGAAAGCTCATGATACCATCTACAGGTTTTGTTAGTCTTTAAGGTGCTGCTAGACTATTTATTGTTTTTTAAGTTTTTCCTGTTACCGGCTAACTTGGCTACCCCTCTGGAGCCCCTTATGGTGTGACTGATGGGGTGTTGTCCTATAATGGTGTCACTTCAGTACATATATGGACAGAATTGCTGGTGAATATTTGCTTCAGGTTGGGGCTGTCTGTAAGCAAGGACTGGCCTGTCTCCCGAGGTCTGTGAGACTGAGGGACTGTCTTCCAGGGTAGGCTATAAATCCTTGATGATCTGCTGGAGAGGCTTTCACTGGGAGCTGGAGGTGAGGCCAGTGCTGTTCTGTTACTTTCTTTGTTGGGCCTGTCCTGTAGTGGATGACTTCTGGGTACCCATCTGGCTTGGTCAATCTATTTCTCCATTTGCAGGTTTGCATGTGTATAGTCCTGCCAAACTGAAATTTCCACTTCATGTATCTGACAAAGTGGGCTCCAGCCCATGAAAAGCTATGCCCAAATAAATGTGTTAGTCTTTAAGGTGCCACATGACTCCTCATTGTTTTTGTCAAAACAGACTAACAGGGCTGCTCCTCTGAAACTCAGAACAAAAAGTAGCCATCTTTGAGTTGTAAAACCCAGGGAACTCAGGAAGCTTTCCTGGGCCAAGAACTATGGAGGTTTACATTAGCTAGTCTGAGTGCTATTGGTCAGTCTCAGCTGCTGTAAGTCAATATTGTTACACTAACTACTCTGAAGTCAATAGAGCTATGCCAGTTTACAACAGCTGAGTATCTGAACCTATGTGTTTTTAACATTTGGCATATAGGTACTTGTTTACAATAGGGTTTGATGGATGATTCTCCAGTTCTTTAAGGCTAACATATAACATTATGTTCATATAACATTATACAAATAATAGAGTGTATTTCCATTTTCTTTGTGGATATTTCCCGCTAGAGCACAATTTGCTTCTTTTGGAAATGGAACCCTTTGATATAAACATATTAAAAGGTGATCCCATGAATTGCCATGGATTTTAAGGGGAGGTGATGCGAAGGCTCTCTCCAAGCTATAGAAAAGAAGTAGAAGGCTTCTTCTGTCTCTTATAGCACAAATGAACACTTTAGACCAGATTGTCATCTAGGCCTGGTCTACACTAGGACTTTACACCAAAAGTGGCCCCCCACAGTCAATTATCTAAGTGATTCGTCCATGTTTCCTGTTGCGCTGCCCTTAGGGAGTGAAGAAATAGAATCCTGTAGTCCCGCTTTTCATGGAGTAAAAGCTATTGCTGACCACGCATGTCAAAAATTATGCTAGTGTAGATGCTGTGTTGTCAAAAATTCGAACCCATTGGCCTCCGGGAGGCCTCTCGCAGCTGTCCGCCATAACAGCTCTAGCCACAATTTGCACCTCTACTCTTCTCCCACTGAACTCAAAAAGCCCTGGGGACTGTAGAATGGCCTGACCCATCTGGCCAGCTTTGCAAGCAAGCAGCACACTGTGGGACACATGGACATGACTTCCACCACTAATGTGTCTGACACTGCGATGACAGTGAGTTTTTCTGCTCCCACAGCCTCCACTTCCCAGGATCAAAGAAGATCTCCAACCTGGAGTGGCCAGGAGATCCTGGAACTCATCAAGGTGTGGGGAATGAAGCCATCTTCACAGAGCTCAGGTCAAAAAACAGAACACCAATCTCTACGGCAGGATCGCAACCAGCCTCACGACAAAAGGCCATTCCAGGACTCTTGTGTGGTGCAAGGTGAAAATCATGGAGCTGAGGCAGTACTATCAGAAGGCCAAGGAGCAATGCAGATGCTCTGGGGTGGCACCTCACACCTGCCCCTTCTACGATCAGCTGGAAGCCATTCTCGGCTGGGGAGCGGGAGAATGGCCAGTTCCATTACTGTGGTCATCCAGTCAGGACAAGACAAGCTTGGCATCAGCCTTCAGGAGAGTGGGGTGGTGGAGAGCCTAAAGGAGGAGGAGGAGGAGGAAGAAAAGGTGGAAGAGCAGGAGACTAGCCTAACGACGATGCCCGAGAGCCAGGAGCTGCTCGACATTGGAGCTGGTCCCCCACTGCCAGGATGTCTCCCAGGCCATCGATGATCCTGGGGAGAGCACATCTGGTGAGCTCTCTAACTTTATGAGACTACAAGCAGGGTCAGGCAATGGGGTGTGAAGGGTGGCGTATTCTCTCTCTCTCTCTGCCTATTCAGCGCGGGAAACATGGAACAGTTCACATGTCTGCAGATGAAGCACCAGTCTTGAGTTCCAAGCTCCACGAAGCTCTCACACAAGAACCCCTCATTCCTTCTTACAAGGTGCCTGGGGAGGCCTGCCTTATTCCATCTTCTGTGGTAAGACATCTTCCCACGCCAAGCCACTAGTAAGTAGTCTGGTGTTATGGAACCGCACCACAGGGCAGCATAAGGCCCAAGTTCATGGCCACATTCAGTCAGCATTTGCTCCCGATCAATCATGGTGATGCGGAGAAGACATATTTCAAGTGGGAATGCAGCTGGAGGAGGAAGAGGGGAACCTATTAGCACTCTCCCCAGGAGGCCGCACGCGCCACTCACACACACCTCCCCCCTCTGCAGGCAGGTAAAGAAGCACTTTCTCCAGCAAGCCGGGAGTGCCAGACCCAGCATGTCCTGGACACAGTGGGAAGCTGACCCGCCCCTTCTTCCCTCTTGCCTGCAGGCTCCTGGTCTTGCTGGGAAAGTTGCACTGTCCCAAGAAGCTGCATGTGTTGGACCTAGCGGGAAGACACCCTCTGCCACCACCCACTGCCAACAGCCGCCTCCTGCCTGCAGGCTCATGGCCTGACTGTCCTCTTCCCACGACTGCCTGCCTCCAGACCGAGTGTGTCTCGATGTTCCCCTGAGACATCTGTGCGCCTGCTGTAAAGTGCCCCTTTTTAAGCCAAATCATGACCTTTCACAAAACACATCATCATTGTCTGAACTGCGACCTTCAGTGTGTGTGCTAAGAGACTAGGGGTAGGCTTCACACGATGTCGCTCCTGTGATGTCACCCTTGTAACTTTTCTTTAGAGCTGGGCCAGCTGCCAGTTTGGTTCGTCCTCCACCTCCGACTGCATGTGCCTGCCTGGCTCATATCCGCAGGCAAAAATGCACCAGGGAAGACATGTTCAGGGAGCAAATGAATGGCTTGCACTCCCTTGTGCAGGAGATCCAGGCAGAGGGGCAGGACTGTGCTACCGAGTGGCAGGAGAGGCAGGCCACCAGGAAGAGGCTTGCCCGCCAGCACGAGACGATGTTCTCCCCCTGACCTCTGTGATGGAGCACATGGCAACCTGCTTGGAATGGGCCAGTGGCCAGAACTCTGCCCGCTGCATGGCTTCCACTGCCAGGAGCCGCCAGGGCCCCAGGACACAGGGTGAGGGGACTCAAGGGCAGCTGGAGCCTCCAGGCCACCTAGAGGCAGGCACCAGTCCCACTCCCGTTCCTGAGCCCTCTCTCCACTTCTGGTTCCCAATTCATTCTATTCCCGGTGGTTTTTCCCCAAATAAACACTCCAGTTACTTGCACAAGGGACTCTTTATTGGCTGAACAGCAGGGGGGGAGGGCCGGGGAGGGAAATGAAAGGCAAACACAGGGAATGCAGGGACCCCTTGTGGAGAGTCTCATGACTGGCCATGCATAAAACTGTCCTTCAAGCCGTTTCAGATTAGCACCGCCCCCGGCAGTGCTCTCTCACAGCACAGCAGACATGCATATGGCAGTGCTTTCCAGAACCTTGGGCTCCATGCTTGTGGTGAGGTGGCATCTGCATAGAGGCAACCGGGGCAAAAAAAGGCACGGCACACAACAGCCCCGTTATGTGAAGCAAGGTGGGAGGGAGAAGAGGAGTGCCGGTGTTTGGACCCAGCGAACACCGGAAGCTCCCCATGGTGCCTCTTTGCTCTCTGAGTTGCTGATAGGCTCTGTAAATATGGACACGCTACCTCAGACAACATTTGATTCTTGCCCGTATTGGGGACGCAGCCCTGCACCTTCTCCGCATCAGGTGCTCAGAAATCACCCAGACTAGATTTGGCCTTCTCTTGTAGTGTCGACACGCCCCTAGTGTAAAATCAGCATTTCAAATATAGTGGAGCTATACTGATTTACATCAGCTGATGTTCTTTCTCTGATGTTTTTAATATCACCCGTGGACCTCATCAGCAGTTATGTCTTCAGATAATCCGAAGAGCTGCAGATAATGAGTTTCACTAGGTAGTTCACATAATTCACAGAAATTCTGTAGTTACCTTTATGCAAGAAGAATTTTTCACTGAGACACTACCCACATTTTATAATTTTATGAAAAGAAACAGGTTATAAAGTCAAACCTGATAAGCAGGGTTTTCTTTGTTGTTTCTTAGAGCCTGTGGGATCAGAACAGAGAACCAAATCTATCCCTTCTGTAACTTTACCAAACAGAACGGGTGTGCACCAGCAGTGCATACAGTCTGGAGAAGGCATCAAGAGTAAAACAGATATATTTACAATGCAGTTTGTAACTTTGGGTAAAGGGTTAGGTTAACAAATGCAGTACACATTGAATACATGTTTTAAAAAATACATCAAGTAAGTGAAAAATGACTGGGGGTTTTTTAAAGTGCAATTTTAACTGTATTTTGTTTGCAAAATATAATTATGGTAATGCTATTTTTGTAACATAGAAGGAAATTGTACTGAGTCCCTACTGTGACACTTATTTCAGGATAAGAATTACCCTGTTGTGTCAATCCCAGGGGAAAATGAGGCAACACAAATGGCTGTGATGCTTCAGCAATTAGCTACCTCAAGAGTGAAGACATTCTTATTTAAAAGATATGGATGGAATGTTCAACCTGTAAACATCTAGAACATTTACCTCCTTTTGTTTGTTTCTTCTAAGCAATTAGGCTTCCAGAGGCTCATCCCATGTAACAAGAATTTTTTCCTTATTTTGCCACCCATTGTCCTTTTTAATCATCAGAAAATCCCTTTCTGCTTTTAAAAGACACACCGTGAAATCTGGAAGGGTTTGTAATAATTGAATCTTTTCCTTAGTACTAATACTTTAATGCTATAGGACCACAATGTAATGTGCTGAAGGATTATATAACTGCACATCGAGCAAACAAAAATTACAAGTTTCAATCACCTATGGAGGCAACTGATTTTTCACTCTGAAAGTTCTTAAAGATTAGGAATTATGGGGTGGGAGACTGAAATATATAACTTACTGCAAATCTTCCATATTTGCTCTGGATTCAGACACAGTCTGGCTCAAAAGAGATCCAGGTGTAGACAGTTCAATGAAGTTTGAGATCAGCAAAGGCTACAGTATCGTATGAAGACAAGACACAGCAGGTTGGAGAATACCGTTTCCCTTGTTGCCTGCACAATTCAAGCCTTTACTTATCCACTGTGTCAACATTACAATTGCCAGGGTTCTCTGACCACAGTACCAAGCTTATAAAACCGTAATGGATTTTTCTTTGACACCATTATGGTTCTGAAGCAGAAGTGCATAATATTCTACCACTGGCATTATATTTGTTCTGTGGGAGGTTGGATAAAATGGGTTAAATTAATTCCGTAGTGCAACTCCAACTTCCTTGACTTCCAAAAATATGGGGCCAAATCCTCACTTTGTGCTAAATCAACCCATCTATATCAGCTGAGAACTTGAACCAGAGATGAAAAATGAAACTGAGAATTGACTTTTAATAATATTATTCAGTGAAACAGCATTATACCTGCAAGTCAAGACATTTTAAATAGAACAAGAAACAGGCAGGGTGCAGTTAATGTCCATTGTAGTAGCAGGCTTTATAACAAGTTGCCTGAAAATTGTTTGCAAACCAAAACTATATTAATAATAATAAACAGGTATGAGAAAATATGCCTGGAACACAAACACTGTATTTCTTCCTGGAAGTTTTTAATTAGCTTAAAATTGTGCGAGTAACACAGAAGAGACATGACAGATTGAAATCTGAATTATAAGAAGACTATAGATTTCTGATTCATCTTATACATGTCTCTTCTGACTCCAAGGTTACTGACACTGAGTAAATCACATGGGACAAGTGATATTAAAGAAATATATGCTGTAAACGTCTCCTGTCTAGCTTCTGAGATGATGGCCCTCTCTATCTATATTGTCTGCATTAGTCAGAGGGCCGAATTCTGTTTTGGAGCAGTGACCGGCTCTGGAAGTCAATTAACTAAACCTGCTCTCTACAAGTAACAAATATCACTGCTGAAATCTATTAAACTAAAAAGGAAATAGGATTAGGTTATTGGTATGAAATCAGGGTCATCTGGATTTTGGCCGGCGGAGATTTTCTACTGGCCATATTTTTATTGCTTAATAAATAACGGCTTATGCCACCTCAGAGAAAATGCTTCTGACCAGATTATCTCCAGTCCTCCTCATATGGCTTGATGCTTCTCTTTCTGCTATGCTGCATATCTTCAAATTGCACCTTCCTCCGCGCTATTCTGATGTAGGAATCTCTCTTTGTACATGAGAAAGGCATCAAAGGAAGGAAAAAATCCACATGTATCATGTGGCTAATAGAAGCAAACTTAACGATATGCCAGTAGTCAAAGCTGAAGTAATGCCAGCAATAAGAAATTGACCAACTCCTTAACAGAACCAATCGCATATGAGTAAATGTTATGCAGTTACAAAATAGGAAGGGTAAATATGAGAGCATTTGGGTTTTTGTACATTATCCACTAATTCTGTTATTCATATATAGTGTTTCCCTTCTTTTCGTCTCTCTTCCCCTCCCCCCATTCATCTCTTCCATGAAACTCATATAGTGCATATGAAACAAATATTTTCATCTTGTTACATTTTTTCTATACATAGTTTTGTACATAGTCTCAGTAGTTCTATGCATAGTTTACAGAATCTGAAACTGTCTGCCTCTCTAGGTATGTTCCATTTTTGTGAAAAATATTAAAATAAAATAAGGTTGTTTCTTTTGTGACCCATGTCATATAAGAAACTGTAAATACCATGTAGACTTTCTATAGTCAGTTGTAATGAAGCATCTTCACAGTAAGGAAGCTGATTTTAAGGATATCAGAAACTGAGGCTGTTTTAATAAGGTTCATACCTCTCTTCGTATGAAGATGAGTATTTGAAAATGAGGGCATTAAGTACTGCTTCCAAAGCTAGCCATTATCACTTGCAGTATTAATGAAGACTTTGTACTAATAGAAAGGTATGAATTTGGTACTAATCTCTAATGTATACAGGGTAAATTATATACAGTTGTCTCCCTTAAAACTTTTCAATTGTCTTAGTTAACTAAATGATGCAATATTTGAATTTGCTGTATCCCTACTAAATATTGCCATAAAGGGAATATTGTGAAATATTGAGGTAATCTTATTTAATTACCTATGGAAAATGAAAAGGTTTTTAGGATAAACAATTGATACAACATTGTATAAAAATACTTACAAGAGAGGAATGACAACCATTACAAGCTATATAATCAGATGTAGATGTAGCTGGATCAAGGATATTTAAGATAGAAAAATTATAATGACAGAAATAGAGTAAAGTTTTGACATTGTATGTTCTCTGCAAATATATGCTGGGACAGTGCTTCCTTTTACAGTGTATCTGATCGTTATCTGGAAGTACTAGAGCAAGAAAATACTCCCAAAGCAACTCTAGTGGGTAAGGAGGAAGAAACAATAAATATATTTGTATAACTCTTTTTGATATTTTTTACTTATAAAGGCTGGTAAGAAACTTAACAAAGGGCTCAGATAATTGCATCATTACCTTCAGAAACGGATAAGGGAATTATACAGAGGAAAAATGGAATACTTGCTAATGTTAAGATTCATGGTGCATAATGGAACTAGCACAAAAATTTCTGCAGCATAACAATACGCTATTGCCTTGTCTTCTCTTTAACTGATCAGAACACATCTAGGTCTAAGATGCCCTTCGTCTACAGAGAATGGGACACATCATTCTCCATTCATGCATTAGTGATCTGTTAATCCTAAAAGGCTCACTCTTGCTCCTCTACTCCATAGAGGCACACTGTACATGATAGCTCCCTCCTCTAATCTATACTTCAGGCTATTACTGTCAATCTAATGTTAAGACTATGCCAGTCTAATTCCCACCAAAGACAATGAGTATAATTAATGATGTTATGTGCTGTGTCTGAGTGTGAATATGAGCGTGGGATCAAATAACCGTGCAACAGACTAGTGCATGTGTTAAAGTATTATAATGCTTAGCTACTGTACAGTGTTTTTCAAACATTATCTATTACTTGCAACATTCCTGTACTTCAGATAATTTAATATTATCCCAATTTTACAGGCAAAGAAACTAACAAAGAGGTGAAGTGATTTACCCAAGACCCTATAGTGAGTTAGAAGCAAAGCTATCAGGCATGCCTAAGAAATGTTCAAGATTTTGAAAATTGTCCTGTTCCACTGTGGGAGAAAGTCAAGACCTTTCCAAGTTTTGCATTGGAAAACAAGGAGAGACCAGAATGCCTAAAGTTTTGTTGGTTTCAGGACTCAATAGAATGTAGGTCACCCAGGTTCAACTCCCTGCTCTACCAAATCCTGGTGTGTGCCTCAGCATCAGACTATGGCTATTTTGGGGTGGGTCTCTGTCAATCTCTCCTGTTGGAGCTGTGCCACTTGTATAAATAATTAAATACTCATTGGAGTAGGGACTTGAACCAGGGTTTCCCACAGCCCAGGTGAGTGTCCTTTGGGGTGACTAGGTGGGGAAAAAGGAAACTCTCTGACCAGAAATACCATTTTGGATATGAGAACCCTTTCCCAACAGACATTTAGTCAGACTGGTTTGTTCCCATGAAAAGTTCTGGTTTCAACAAATCAGCATTTTCTGACAAAACTCTGTTTTGTTGAAAACTTCCCACCCAATTCTAGCAATAACTTTCAAATGCCCCAGTCAGGATCAAGGGTCCTCTTGTACTAGACGTATAACCACAGAAAGAAACAGTCCCTATCCAGGGGTCTTTACCACATAAGAAAAAAAAACAAAAGAAAAAGGGAAATAACACTAGCAAACTGACCAGTGAGGATATGCACACAACTAGTTAGTTCTGGTCTAATTTTGATCAAATAAAATACATACAGAATTCTCAATTTTGTTATGAGACCCCATACTTAACTGCCAATGCCTATATTTGTATTGTGTTTTTAATTCAAACCCAACATGGCAAGTTTGTTATTTTAACCTTTTTCTTTTTAAATTTCATTTATTAATTTTTGTGCTATTTTAAATTTTAACTTGCCTTTGTGCATAGAGGTATGTACAGACGCACACAAATCGACCCACACCATGGTATTTCAAATTGCCTGACAAAGTGTAATCTTGCCTCCATGTCTGACCCTAATGTTCTCTCTCTGTTTTTAAAAAAATTGAATTTTGACATTTTATCATGAAGAATATTCGTGTATTAAAATGAATTTGATTACTTCTGTGAAATGCAAGATTAGTGGTTTTAAGCTCTTGTGGTACTGCTATTCTATGCATTCTCCCACATGCACAAGATTATTATTTGTCATTCAGGATCAATGTGATACTTCCCTTTTGGACTTCCATGTGTTGTCAGTGTAAATTAAGCAGTTAGTGGAATGCAATTATAGTACCAGACAGGTAAGTATCAGAATTTTCTCCTGTGGGCTCTCATAATAAATAAAAAATAACATTTATCTCCTGCTAATTGAGCTAGCTTTGTAATATGGCTGCCTTCTGCGCTGGATAATAGCATATATTATTTATGGTACTTTAGCATCATTGTAGGAGCCCCAGTCAGAGACCAGGATTCCCATTGTGCTAGGCGTTGTACAAACATGGAACAAAGAAAAGTGATCTGTCATCCTCGAGGAGCCAGTAAAATTGCATCTGCTCCTCTTTTCCTCCTCCAGGGTAAAAAGCGTTCCTGAAATACGCCCCATATTTTAGAAAACCAAATATCATACTTAACTGAAGTAAAAAAGACAATACAATTTAATTGTAGATATGGCATTGAAATAATATCAAAAAACGCTCCAGAATGAAGGTATGCCAGCACTTAATTGTAACACTTCAATGTAGATATGCACTACAGCAGAGATAAGGGTTCTCTCATTGCCATAGTTAATCTCCCCCTCCCCCAATACCTGAGAGAGTAGTTAGGTCAACAGAAGAATTCTTCCATTGACCTAGGACTGCCTAAATCAGGGGTTAGATTGGCACAGCTATGTCTCTTGGGGGTGTAAATTTTGAATACCACTGATAATTATAGCTATGATGGTGTACGTTTTTTGTAACAAATGGTCTGGTAGCACTTTATAGACTAACAAAACATGTAGATGACATCATGCGCTTTTGTGGGCACACCGAAAGCTCATGATACCATCTACATGTTTTGTTAGTCTATAAAGTGCTACCAGACCATTTGTTGTTTTTTTCTGTACCGACTAACTTGGCTACCCCCTGAAGCTTCTAAGATTTTTATGTAAATCAGCCTTAAGAGCCAATCTTTAGCAAGAGAAAAAGAAGTTTTTATGATGCCATTTAAAAACTGAGAGCACGGCAATGGATCTTGTTGCAGGAGTAGGGGGAAATATGGAAAGAGGATTCCAGATACATAGGGCAACAAAAGGAAAGAGTAGCCTTTTCCCACTCAGAAAAACAATGTAAGCAAATGAGTAATAGGTGAGAGGCACTAGGGGGACAGAACTTTGAAATCCATGAGGGCTGTTTTGAATGAAATTTGAAGTGAGAATCCATCACCAAAATGTAGCCATCTATGGGGAGGAAACGTGATAGCTATTTAACAGCACACAGAACAGTGGTTTAGGTCAAGAAATAATGAATACTGTATTCATTTTGAACTGCTTGGAAATTTAAGAAGTTCAATATCAAACAAGCATTACATTCTAAGTAACAGTGAAACAGGCTCACAAGGTTCTTTGAAGTAAGAAAGAATCCTATTTCTCTGTTGCAACAAAACCTACATTTCTGCTACCTTTAAAATAAGATTCAGTAAATTTCTTTCAACCAGCAATGGATTAGTTACCCTATGCTACAATTCCTGCAAATGTTGGCAATATCTGCTTTCACACTGATACAGGCAGTCAAACTTGAGTCAAGTTTGAATAAGGCTTTGAATAAGTCTCACTGTCAGTATTTCTGGTATGAATCTGGAAGAACGAATCTATTACCTAAGGGTGCGTCTACACAGCACAGTTATTCCAAAATAATGGCCGTTATTTCAAAATAACAATGCGAGCATCTACACAGCAATTCCATTATTTTGAAATAAATTCGAAATAACGGATGGCTTATTTTGAAATCTGTAAACCTCATTCCATGAGGAATAACGCTTATTCTGAGATAGCTATTTCGAAATAGCAGTAGTGTGGATGCTCCATTGCTGCTATTTTGAAATAGCTCCTCCGCAGGGCCATTCAAAGTAATTACGCCCCAGTGCCTCTAAATCAGGAGCCTGCCTCAGACTAATTTTGAGGCTTCCCTGTAGTATAGATATGCTATTTTGAAGTAAGCTATTTGGGGAAAAAAATTCCAAAACGGCTTATTTCGAAATAAGCATATAGTGTAGACGTACCCTAAAACACTGCTGTTGTAGCCTTCAAAACTGGCCAAGAAACTTAGGTTCTGGTTTCTTCATATCATACACTTTGCGGTTGTCAGAGTTTGAGGGATGGTGGGAATGCATGAGGGTTCCATGCTTGCCTTACACACACGGAATTAGCTCTGTCTGCCGCTAAGAAGTTGAGTCCAAGCACAATTCTGGCTGGCAATGTCCTTGGTCAGCTTTCATTTTGCTTTCTTCTCTTTCCAGAATGCCTGAGAGCCATGGGAAGTCCCAATGGCAACTGCTGCTGGGAGTTCCAATGCCCCAAGGAACAAGTACCAAGCTTTCTGGGTGCCAGCTGAAAAAGGAAATAATCCCTTGGAGCAGATGGCAGTAAGTAAAGGGTAAAAGCAACCTTTCAAGGCAATTTCCTCCAAAGCATGATTCCACAGAGCTTCAAAGTGATGGTCAGCCACCTGAAAAGCCTAACTTTACAACCTTGCCTGACAAAATTCAAACTTCTAAGAAAAAAAAATAAAGACTTAATATAATCCTAGTGCCACTCTAGGATAGCAACCCGGTGATGGAACAAAGAGCATGATATAGGTGTAAAAACCAAAAAGGAAGAAAAAATAGTATATAGTAAAAAGCAGCAGCCCGCTCTGATCTCTGGAAAAGAGGTCAACAGCGGGATTTGAAAATTCCTTAGTTCAGTCCATGAAAAGCAATTTGGTCACAGACCCAGAAGTATTCTGTTTCTCTGCTTCTCTTCCATAATTCACTCAAAGTCATAATTTCTTGGTGTCAAGCAGTATCTTTAAGCCCTAATGGGTATGATAACACTGTAATAGATAATAGCACCAAGCTAAATTGAACTGTTTATTTCATGAATAATGTTTAGAGTAAGATCTAGCAGTATTAAAACAATTTATGACCAACTATTTATTTAGTCATGTATAACACTGAGTTCCCAGCAGCTGCAAACTGCTATGTGCCATCATCAACACGCTTCCTATTCAACCCACCAATTAAGATCACCCCAAAAGTGCTACATCAAAGCAGGAATGTTTCCTTTAAGTTGACCTTTAAATCTGAAGTTTACAAGTCTGTAGTAGAAACTTAACATCTTCATTTACATAATCTTCTGAATTAAAGACATGTTTTATAAGAATAGCGGAGCAACATTTAAGGATAGGAAAAAGCTGTGACCTATATAGCAAAACATTCAAATCCTAATTGTCTACAAGTTCCCATGGACAGGTTATAAGTGACAAATAAAGCAATTATTAATGCATTCTTTAGGTCTTCCATCCCCGTGGTCAAGGACATATACTTTATCTAAGATCCTTCTACTGCTCTTATCATATCTTTGAAAAATATCTGACTGGATGTGAGGAAAATAAATTTACAAATTTCAAATTGGACTATTTATGCTCTTTGTAAATAGAAAGTGACATAACATAGCAAGAAATGCTGCTCCCTTAGCTAGCTTAATGGAAGAGCATTTCAGTAGCTGCAGAGTCCAGTTCTAGCCCCAACAGCATCACAGACAATTGACTTCAATCCATCAAGAATGTTATGATGACCGTTGGACTCAGAACACTTTGGCTAGAGAAGATTTTCCCTCAACGCATTTTAACACACAGGACCTATCACATATAGCATTGTCCCTTGACAGCTGTGTGAAAAGACAGATTGAACCCCAGATATTCAAAATCCTGAAACTGTTCCATGGATGTAGCTAATCAGAAAACAGAACAAAAAGTGTCACATGTACAGCAAGAGCTTGCTTCTTATATCTGAAGAAATGCATGCAGGCAACTCGACACACATCAACTTTCTATATTAGACGTCCATTGACTTTTAAATCTAACTAAATTTCACATGTGATGCATTTTTTCTATCACTATCTTCAATGGAAAAACAAAAGAGATGATTTTGTTTCAGCTACTGTGCTGATCACTCTTCATTATTTAGCTACCTAGAGGCCTTTGCTGGAAAGCTGAACAGGAAAGAGAGAAATCCACACTTTTCCCAACACAGTTTCCTTGCTAGGCAAAAAAGTGTTTGTCCCCTCCCTATGCTAGTTAACATATGGCAATTACCATGTTAAAACTGTAACTGCCTTGTCCACACTAAGATTTCTCCAGTTAGCTAACCCGTGGTTAGGCAACACCTATTTTCCTAAAGAGGATGCACACTAGGGGTGCGTCTGGACAGCACCTTTTTGTCGGAATAAGCTACGCAATTTGCGCTATGCAAGTTGCATAGCTTATTCCAAGCCTAGGTCGAAAGAGCTTATTTTGAAATTTGGTGCTTAATTCAAAATAAGGCACTGTTCTGACAAATCCCGTAACCCTCCGGGATGCTGCAGTAGTGCACCTGCTATTTCGGGAACTAGCGGGTGCATTTAAAGACCTGGTGTTGCTATTTCAGGATACTTCCAGTATCCTAAAGTAGCACCGCAGTCTAGACGTACCCTCAGAGGAAAGAGGACAACAGCGGTTGCTGAGCAAAACTAAATTCACTACAGGGCAGTGAGGAATATTCATCCTGTTCAGAGTTTTTCGGTGGCTGGACTTTCCACACTTCATAAATCAGCAGACATGACGCCCCATGCATTGTTGGATTCGTCTGTGGCTGAATTATGGAGACTCAGATATGTTTTTTAAAAGACTTTAAAGACATTAATATGTATGCATTTCAGATTTGCTTTTCTTTCAATCATCATTATTTATAATAATGATTTCTGAAGTATTTATAAATTGCCTTTTTCTGTTCCCAATAAACACCACATTCATAAAGTCAGTGAGATGGTTCCCTTTGAAACCTTCCAACCACATCAATACAACATTCAACTGACCGCATGCATTAACTTCAGTCACCTGTTGGCCCGCATGATGCCATTTGGGGGATCAGCCACTTATTACGCTGCTGAGAGAACAGGATGATGCAAAACAGATTGAACACTTGTTTGGACCAAGACAACACATCCTCAAACCCAAACTGAAGGCTTGATTCAGCAATGTTCACTCATACCAAGTAGCACTTACTCATGTGGGAATGCTCACTGAAAGCAATTTGGTTTTCTAACCAGATCATTTGTCCAGGAGAATTAAAGAGCTCACTTCTATAACAAACTCTCTTAATAGAGTAATAAAATCCCCAATTGAATTTATGTGAATCTAACCCTGGGGTGAGCAATTATTTTTGATTGGGAGCCACTCCAAGATTTTGGCAAGTGGTCAAGGGCTGCACTTTATGGATGGGGTGAGACAAAGTTGGGTGCAGAAGGGAGCTTGGGGTAGGGTGGGGGAGGGTCTGAGAGAGAGTTTTGGTGAAGGAGGGGGTTGTGATCTGGGGCAAAGCCTTGAGGTGCAAGGTCCAGGAGGAGGTATAGTTGCAGGAGAGGATTCTGGCCCGGGGGAGGGGCTCTAAGAGGGGGTACAGGATCTGGGAGGGAATTGTGACCTGGGAGAAGGGGTGCAGAGGGTTTGGGTGGTGACCTGGGGTAGGGGTATGGGGTGCAGGGTCAGGAAGGGAGTATGGGTGCAGGAAATGATTCTAGCCTAGGGGAGGAGCGTAGGATGGGGTGCAGGGTCTGGGATGGAATTGTTACCTGGGAGAAGAAGGAAAAGGGGTATAGAGGGTTTGGGTGGTGGCCTGGGGACAGTAGTTGGGGGAAAGAGGAGATGGGATGCTAGAGGCAGGCTCTGGCTGGGAGGTGCTTACCTAGGCAGCTAGCTCCTAGCCAGGAGCCCTGCAGGAACCTGAGGCAGGCTCTTTGCCTGTCTGCTGAAGTACCAGGCTGGTTGAATGTCTGCTCCATGTGGCTCTGCTCTGGGCATGTGGGGGGGAGGGGTGGCAAGGAGGCTTCACACTGCCCCTGTCCCCAGCAAAATTTCTCAGCTCCTATTGGCAAGAAACTGGCCAGTGGGAGCTGAGACATTTTGCTGAGGGGCTGGGGCAGCACACAAAGTCTTCCCCCTTCCTTCCCAGTGTCCAGAGCAGAGAGCAGCCAGCTGTTTAAAGCATGAGCTGCTCTGTGCCTAAGGGTTCTGGTGAGGCGGCTGTGGGTCACATCTGGTTCACTGGCCGCCTCTTGCCCACCCCGATCTAACGAAAAATATAAATTTGCTTACCTATCTTACTAAACAGTCTGGTTTGCTGACCAGAATTTTGCATCTGGTTGTTATATTTACTGTAATCACAACTATAGCCTAATTCCCTTCTCTTCCACTGAAGGTTTAGGGTTGGGTTTTTTGTCACATAGGTTTCAGTGCTCCTAATGAACTGTTAATAAGCTGCCAATTAGATATGTAAATTAGAGGAGAAAACATTGCCAATTTCTGTAACTCAGGCTGTGGCTACATTGAGGATTTCAGCCATTAGTGGTCAGCCGTTGCTACAGCTACACAAAGCAAAAGCATAGTGCAGACAGGCAAAGTGGCTGGAAGCTGTGATTTGCACCAGTGCATTGTCTCCTGATTTCATGCAAGAATAAGTTGCACCAGAGCAAATTAAAGGCTGTAGTGGTTTGCTCTCTTTTCAACAGAGATTTGCACTAGTAGTGCAGCTGAACCAGCGAGCTGGGCTCTCTAGCATGGACAAGTCTGTGCTACCCACACATCTTAAGATGCCTCACAAAATAAGGATACTTCATTTTATTAATATGCTACATCTTTCCTAAGTAAATAACTCACTTTCTAATCATATCCAGATCCTTAAAGCATACACTCAACACTATGACCTATGAGCATTTTAGTTATATTAACTTCATCAAAATGCCACTCTTCGTTCCAGGATGGTAGTTACAAATGTGAATTAATAGCTTTGACAAAACTGGGCAAAAGGTCCTTCTCTCCAACTAGCAAGCAGCCTAAATATTTGGACTCATGGCAGGGTGGGTTGTGCATCAAGAAGGAATCTTCCCCTCTCCCTTCACCATGGGGGAATATGTATTGCTGTGCCCTGCTGCAGTTTGAGCAATGGTTGCTTGATCTGCTTGGCAGTAGATCCAACAGCATGGCCACACAGAGGGCCATACAAAATATATTGGAAAAAAATTATTGAGTTCAGCACCAGGGAACTAAGGTGCAGGATAAAAAAGTCACCTGTAATAGGCCTTCAGGATTGGTATGATTCTCCCTTAACTAATGCATTTTTCGTGACGTCTAGACTGCATCATTTTTGTGGAAGAGGAAAGCAAGAAAGGCTTCATTTGCATCTCTCATTTGTATAGTCCCTTCCAATCCTTTTTGCGGAAGAGGTTTTTGCAGAAAAAAACGCAGGTTTACAGGATCTTGTGCAAAAGGGGTTTTTTTTGAGAAAAATGGCCCCGTCTACACTGTGTTTTTTCCCGCAAAAAGGATCAGAAGAGACTATGCAAATGAGAGCGCGAGAAATGCTAGTGAGTTCTTCATTTGCATTTCCTCTTCCACAAAAATGATGCAGTCTAGACGTAGTTAGTGTTCTTCCATATGATCCTAGATTAGAAGGAACAGAATTGTGGTATTTATTAGAGTAACACGTGCTGATTTACTTGTAATTTGGATGTTGATTAATTTGTTGTGGTTAGCCTACATTCAAGGAACATTCACAGTTCATCCATTACAGGGTAACTTTGTCTCATAGAAAAAATACAAGAGGCATAAAACAGTTGGAATACTAACACATATAGTTTGCCTCTATCGTAGCATGGACTAGATGGATTGTACCAGATGCAGAGTCAAAACAGACTGTTACATTAATATGAAAAGTTATCTGGCTAGATTATCAAATTTGCTGTAAATGTTGTTTTTATGTACAGTGAGAGAAAAAAGGCTTGATCTGAGTTAAATATTACTCTCCTCGTTGCTTTCTTCTCTGGTAACATACTGCTTTGGGGACTTAAGTACTCCTGCTTTCACTGAAGGAATCCCTCACCAACATCCTACCCATGTGCAGCAATGCACATATGCCTTGGTGTTGTGTGGTTCCTCTGCATCCTTTGAAGCATCCAGAAATATTATCCAGGTAAGGGAAGTCAGAATGAAGGCGCATACTTTGAGTGACAGTTAATTAATCATTTCAAATTATTTTTATATTTCTCTGGGCACATGAACACATCCAAATGATACAATTTTCAATAATTTAAAAAGGAAACAAAAAGGCTCCTCAGCTCATAGCCAGGTATTAAACTCACCTCATCCCACCTCACTCAGCTGTCCAGGCAAATGCCTGAATAAACAGATCAACTTACACTGTGCCCTGACAGGTAACAAATTCCGATTGAGTCAGATGAACAGGGCAAGGGAATTCCACAGCTGAGGACCCACTTCTGAAGATGCCCAGCGAGCTCCCTTTTGTTCACATCTGAAGCTCTCTAGGGAGAGCACATCAATGAATCTCAGATACCACCAGAGGGTACAGAGAGGCGCGGCCGCTTTGCTTACATTTGGCAAAACATAAAAAGCGGGATGTATCTGTAGCAGACCATTGGACTCTTCTTGAACTAATAATTGAGGGGAAAATGCTACAGAAACTAATACTAATGGTTTGGACTATGAAGACTGGTGATCAGTTTTAAAAAGAGAGACATTCTCTAATGTAAAAATTAAGAATAAAAATATAAGGAAAAATAAAGAATTCAGCAAGAACTGCAGCCTCTTTAATTAAGTTTATAATTTTTTTAATGGGCTATTGAAGCCAATCATACAAATGAGTTTGAAAAACAGCAGGTCGCAGAAAGCTATAGTGACAAAGAAGGGTTGAATTTTAATGTGGATTTGTTGGCACAAGTGTCCACTTCCCATCAGGTATTTCCTTTCGTCCACAAGCAAACTCACATCAAGCCTTCTTATGGACAAACGGCTACAAAATAATGACCAGACCAAGGAGATAAAATGCGAAGAGAAACATAACCAGAGAACTGTAACTGTTTAAGTGCTGCAGTGCTGAATAATATGCCAAAAACATTCATCAAATGCATTTATCCAACTTGGACATACCTCTGGGAATATACGAATGGGAGATGAGAAAAAACTACTTGATCACTGAATCCACCTCACTTCCCCCTTAATGGGAAAAATATATCCCCATACAGCGACTGTATCAGAGCCAGATATTCAGGTGATACTTGGTTTTAGCTACAAATCCACAGAGATTTTATAGAAAGTCCTGCAGCTGCAATACATGCCTGAGATTGCTAACTCTTCAAGTAACCTGCCTTTCTGTATTTTGGGGGGCTTTTGCTGTGTATAATGGCTTGGGGTTGGTATCATGGGGTGGGTACGCTCAGCCCCCTCATGGGCAGACCTCTAAGGCCTCCCAAAGAGTGCTCCACCCAGTGTGCGTCCCAGTCCCTATGTCTCAGGATGAATAACTACAAATTCTTTCCAGTAACCACGCAGCACACCTCCATCCTACTCATCTGGGAACCCAAACCTGCAATCAGCCCCGCTGCCCTGGTTAACCCAGTTACAGGGCCAGTGCAGGGTTGGTACACAGTTGGATCCAAAGGGAAAATTACAGGACAGAAATGTAGGAGTTTCCATTCATCCTGAAAATGGGAATTTCCCTTTAAAAAGATTGCCTCAAAGCCTTTACAAACCCCTTAAACATCAATGTGAGAGGCAAGCCTACCTCGGGCTTTCAGTTCCCTCCCTCCTTCCCTCTGATTCTTCTGGAGGATTTAATGATCTTAGTAAGTTTGTTATAAAAGCTTCCTCTTAGTGAGGGTAAGTTTCTCCTATCAGGCACTGAGTGCCCTTTTCTCCCACCCATTTCAATGGAAGTTGTGGGATTTCTGCACCAATCAGAAGGTGGTGCCTGGAGGATTGGGACCAAAAGTATAAACTTCCTGTTTCAGCCCACAAGCAATTCAGTAGATGTGCATAAATCAGGGAATGCCTAACTGAGTAAGATCTATGCACACTCCATCTCTAACAATACCTACTGCACTTGTCAGGGGGGAAAAGAATTATCCATAGACAATACATCATTAAATCCTGATTCTCTCCTTCCTCCATGTACAGCTCCCATTGACTAGTCAGAATTTGTGGATAGTTGGTACTATTGAAAAAATTAGGCTGTGAAGTAGATACAAGTGTATGTTTCCACATATCTAGCTTACATGTTAGCATAACAATGACTCACTCCATATAACCACCTCTCCCACACTACAGGAACTTTAGTGATTTTTTTAAAATAACCCACTGAAGCCAGTCATGCTACAACAGCAAATATTCCTCTTTCAAGGGTAAAATATGCAGCACAGGAAGAAGAAAGAGCTTCAAGGGTTGTGTCATACAAGTGTTAGTATAATGTTCACATCAGCATCACTGTGGCTTTTTAATTTAAAATATGTATTCCTTTGAGAATTACCATTATCTCCACCCCTTTTTTTTATATAAACACACACTACCTATTTTATTTTACAATTCTTTTAAGAGATCTTAAAGTAACTGTCATGGTATCTGAAAAGAAGCACTTTCTACCCCCACCCACCACAATCCCTTTAAAAGGGCCCATGGGGGAAAGTCAGCACATGGATTATTACAATTTTCAATGTGTCTTGTTGAAAGGAAGAGTTAAGTGTTATTGTATATATTTTTCATGCACAATGTCAGTTATATCTTAGTAAACATAGTAACGAGGCTTCAGGCATTTTGTTATAAAAGTCTAATTGAAAAGTTGGATAACATGTAATGGAGCAGCAGGAAAAGAAACTTTATAACCATTTACCTTATTTACATAAGAACATAAGAATGGCCGTACTGGGTCAGACCAAAGGTCCATCTAGCCCAGTAACCTGTCTGCCGACAGTGGCCAGCACCACGTGCCCCAGAGAGGGTGGACCAAAGACAATGATCAAGCGATTTGTCTCCTGCCATCCTTCTCCAACCTCTGACAAACAGAGGCCAGGGACGCCATTTCTATCCCCTGGCTAATAGCCTTTTATGGACCTAACCTCCATGAAATTATCTAGCTTCTCTTTAAACTCTGTTATAGTCCTAGCCTTCACAGCCTCCTCTGGCAAGGAGTTCCACAGGTTGACTACATGCTGTGTGAAGAAGAACTTTCTTTTATTAGTTTTAAACCTGCTACCCATTAACTTCATTTGGTGTCCTCTCGTTCTTCTATTATGGGAACTAATAAATAACTTTTCTTTATTTGCCCTCTCTACACCACTCATGATTTTATATATCTCTATCATATCCCCCCTCAGTCTCCTCTTTTCTAAGCTGAAAAGTCCCAGTCATTTTAACCTCTCTTCACATGGGACCCGTTCCAAACCCCTAATCATTTTAGTTGCCCTTTTCTGAACCCTTTCCAAGGCCAAAATATCTTTTTTGAGGTGAGGAGACCACATCTGTACACAGTATTCAAGATGTGGGCGTACCATAGTTTTATATAGGGGCAGTAAGATATTCTGTCTTATTTTCTATCCCTTTTCCTAGCATTCTATTTGCCTTTCTAACAGACTGCAGTCATGTCCCCGGATATAAACAAATAGGGCAGTTACAGATATATTAGGGGGAGGAAAAAAGACTAACAATGGGCTATCTGACCATCAGAAGCAATATATTGTTCTGAAAAAAACCCAGCCCAATGGCTTTAAAAAATAAAGGCTAGCATCAGTCACACTAGCTGCCTAGAGTACAACTCTTTTTTTTTTTTTTTTTTTTTTTTTAAACAAAACGGAGAGCTGCACTTGGTTTACAGGAAGCCTGGGAAGCTATTTGTGGCTACCTCATGCCCTCTGGTGGAGTACTACAGTGTGTGTGTTTTACTTGACTGACAGCAGGGTTCACGGATGCTCTTGTCAGCCCCAACAAATCCTTCTTATTACATCATGAATTTTGAAAAGCCCATTAGCCAGCCGAGCAGCCAGGAGTAGAATGCCTTTCTCACTTGATGACTACACAATGAGGAGTAATATATTTTAATTTAAACACCATAAACCTATTGAGTGCTTAATTAACTTTAACCGTCTTTAGGGGAATGAAGCCAATTTGAGGGGGTCAAAAGGAGTTGTTTCAATATCAAACAGTTTTACATAGTCAATCCATTCATTCAGCCTACAGCTACTGATTAACACACAAAATTAACATGTTAGTAAAAATTCATATTCAGGTCTCTGGGGAAATTAAGATGCACATGCACAGAGCATGATTAGCACAACTATTGTTTTCCCTCAACAATATAATTTAATGGGTTTTTAGAATTACAGAAAGAGAGACTCAGTACTGGCTTGAATTGATTATTTACCACAACGCTCTGAAATATAGAAGAGATAGAGCCAAAGGCCAGCCACAGAGCCAGACAGGAGCAAAATTAGTCCACGTTTCAAAGGGTTTGGTTTGAGCGAGAGAGAGGCACTAAGGGTCAGAATCTCCTACATAATATGTATGTTACGGTTCCATGGCATGTAGTAAGCCTCTCCAAAAAGCAGTTTCTCTTTCTTCTTCTTTTCTGCTGTCTTCTCTCCCTCCCTCCCTCCCTCCATTCTGTACAGTCTCTCTACAGCATTTTTCATTACACTGCCAGTCTTATGGAGAGAATAAGGACCTTGAAGCATCACAGTTTTCCTGTAAAATGCTGTGCACTTCACTAATGTTTTAAATATAATAATACTAGTAAGAGGATGAGGAAAAGGGTACAATGGACAAACTGGGTG
This sequence comes from Pelochelys cantorii, assembly GCA_032595735.1. Taxonomy (NCBI): domain Eukaryota; kingdom Metazoa; phylum Chordata; order Testudines; family Trionychidae; genus Pelochelys; species Pelochelys cantorii. Next base: position 38,182,300 of record CM064329.1, on the reverse strand, counting down.
AATGAATGAGAGGGGAAAGTTACAAATTATTTAGGCAATAATAATACAAGAATACACAGCATTTAGGGCCTGATCTAACACACACTGAAATCAATGAAAGACTTCCCATTGACTTTAATAGTCTTTGGATGAAGTCCTTTTATATATGCACATCTCATCCACAGATCAAGCACACTCTACAATATAGATACTTAACATTAGTTATCAGAGAAGCAAAGTTAACAGCTACTGAGTTACACACCCCATGCAGCTAGGTGAGCTCAATGGAGGTAGAAGGCAAGTGAGTCAGAGTGCAGAATTTCTGACTTCTTATGGGGGAGGGCAAGTATGCATGGGTATGTGTCCTTATGGTTTCAGAGAGAAAGAGAGAGAGAGAGAGAGAAACCATCTAGGACTAAAACATCCCAATGCCATTAACAGAAACAAAATCCATCCCCACTCTTTCTTACATCTTTGGTATCAACAAGAGCCACAGCCATAAACTTCTGTAGAAACCTATACATGATATGTGAGATCCAACAGCCTCCTACCTGGTATGTAAATTTCTTGCCAGCCACATGCAAAACCACTCATATTTATGATGGCAGAATTATGAGGGCTCTCAGAAGATCAACATCAGTTACTGTGAAGAAGTCTTAAAATTACAGCCTTTCGGATATCTTTTTACAGCTTCATCTGGCATTCTCCACAGACCATGTGCATAATCTCAGAGTTTCTAGTGCATGGACAAGAAGATGGAATAAAGAAGAGGGATTTATGTTTATCGGTACCAAGGAAGCCTTTGAGAAAGGGAGACAAAATGAAAACTAATCAAAAAGATGCCTGCCCTATTACGGACAAATTGTGTCAAATTTTCATTCTGGCCTTAATGAGATCTCTGCTTTACATCCACAGTTTGCTACTATGTACAATTTAAAGCATTTCAACATCTTACTGTAATCACCTGCAGGCCAGGCAGATTCAAACAGGGGACCTCTGGAGCTTAGTATAGGAGCTGCTACAGCTTGAGCTATAAAGCCAACTAGCTCTTAGTTTAGGTTATAGAGTTCCCTTGTTCTTATCTCTCACTGTAAATGGTCTAAATGCCACTACATGGAACAGTGAACCACACCACAAGGTGTGTGCATTACATTAGTACCTTATGGCACCGGCAAATCAGATACTTGGACATCTAACTAAATTACTGGAGCAAGTAATTGCATATACAGAAATGGAGACCAGACTGGATATCTTTGTATACCAAAGTAAGAAGTTTAAAAACAAAGGTGTCTGAGACAGAATGATGTGCACAAAAAGTATCTCTCGAGAAATAATATTTGTGGAACAAGAAGGTATATAAATAATTAATACCATATTATCATTCAATTTGTATGTAATTAAGTTAGGTCATAGATGTAGGAGTTGTGCTTGTATAACATTCCAGAAGGGGTATTAGTCTGTTTCAGCAAAAATAAGGAGTCCTGTGGCCCCTTAAAGACCAACACATTTATTTGTGCATGAGCTTTTGTGGGCTGAAGCCCACTTTGTCAGATTTGTTAATCTTCAAGGTGCCACAGGACTCCTTGTTTTTTCTCTACATAAAGAATTATTCAGGCCCTGTATTTTCTACTCAGAATTTCCAAAGGAAAAGTATCAGATACATCAGCCTGCACATTAGGACAGCAAGGTTAACCCAGAATGTCAAAAGAAATTAGAGCGGGAAACAAGTTCAACATCACATCAGGCCATACTTTAGAGAAATAACATTTGGTACCATAAACAAAAAAATTAGTGAGTCTGGTTGTCGCTCTTTTTGAAGCCCAAACACAGATGATGAGACAGAATGTTAAGTGCAGGTCAGTCACTTCATAACAGTGACCATAGTTAAGTTTGAGACCCTCACAGAGGGATCATACCAAGAAGTGATAATGTCAAACTACATTTCAAGGAAGGAGATTTATTTATTTACTTCAGATGAGGAAGTTAGATAGACAAAGCCTAAAGAGAAAAACTAGCAAATCAAAAGTAGCCTTTAAAAGTTGAACGCAAGTGACATCAGAAGGGAATCTAAGCTTTGGAAGTTAGGTTGTAAACTGAATATGATGATATAAAAAAGAGCAAATAGAAATTTGAGGATAGTCAACGCTAGAGAAAGAAGTAAAGAGGCTAAGTAGTAGAAAGCCTGCAGGACACCCAGTGTGATTGTTAGACCAGCCATGTGTAAATGGGACAATTAGTGAGAATAAGGAAGTACAAGAGAAGAAAAATGTTGTATTTCCATCAGTATTGACCACAAAAAGAGAAACACCAATCTTGATGTTAAATCTTTACTGATACAGGAGGGCAGGGTACTGCTAGACAGCCTACTCTGAAAAGGGGATAAGCATCCATAGATTTCCTCGATGTCCTGAATCAGGATATCCATATTTTAGAGTGTGTCTGTCTGTGAGTCTGTTTGTTCAAGAACTCCTCCAAACTGGTAGTGCTAGGGCCACCAAATTTGGAATGCAGCTTTCTCTTCTCCTAACTTAAAGCAAAGTCAGGGTTTGGTTATGCCAGGACAACTAGAAGCCCCAGAAAAAGGACAGTTTTCACAATGTTCAAAAGGAGGGGCTACTGTTGTGGGGGAGCTATTCTGTAGCGTGTCCACTGGGGGCAGCCCTGCCACCAAGGGAATGGACAGTAGGCCTGGGGCTCCATTATCTTGCCTGTGAGCATACCAGGTAAGTAGCCCACCTACTCAAAATCCTTCCCCCTTTCCTAGCCCTTGGCTGCAGCACCAGAAGGGGAGGGAGAAAAAAGGTCCCTGGCAGCTGGGCAGGGCCTGTGGGGGGAGAGAACAGGTCCCTGGTGGCTGAGGGAGCTGGAGTGAAATGGGGGGGGGGGGAGGGGGAATAGGCTCCTGGCCCCAGCCTCCTGCAACCCTCCCCCCCCTCAACATTCCCAAGGCCTTGCCCAGAAGGACCTGGGGACAACTTTGCAAGTCTGCTAGTCAAAAATAAGAGGTAATGGAACAACTCCAGAAATGTATTTGCAGTAGCAGTTCAGAACTAGAATTCATCTAACAGAGGAGGGGGAAAAAAGGCCCAGTAGCTGTTCTTGTAATCACAGTATTTAAAATCTGCTGCAATATCAGAGGGCAGCCAATCTTGTACTCGGCTTTTTTTAAAAAGTGTCAATGATGATCCTAAAAATTATACATGCTTCGATCTATCTGAGTTGTCCTTGATGGGGCCCTAAGGCAACAGGATTGGCTCTAAATTATTTGTAATTCTCCTGAATTCTGTGGCTGGCAGGAGGCTGATCAAGCCCCTCACATAAGTTAGAGCAGATTCAGGGTTTCTCTAAGTCAGAGAGCCCCAAATTTGTTATGCTGGGTCCCCCCTTTACCTGTAATCAATCAAAACGGTCTGTGTGACTGCGTCCCTTCCCCACCTCCATCACACAGAAGATGGGCTAGAAGATGGGGCTGAGAGCGAGGGTCGGGGCTGCAGTTGAGAACCGGAGCTGGGAATAGAGCCATGGCTGGGACAGGGCCTCAGTCAAAGCCAAAGCTAGAACTGCTGCTGGGGCTGTGGCAGGGAGCGGACTGAAGCTGGGGAGGAGCTGGGGGCAAAGTGGTGCTCCCTCTGCATGCACCTTGGGGCTGGCTGGGGCTCCCTGAATGTTTCTCTGCACCCCTGGTAAGGAGTGTGCCAGGTGGAACTGCTCCATGAAAACATTCTGTGGGGCAAGATAACTGGAAGCTGCAGTGTTAAGCCATGGCCCTACCCACCTGCTCCCAACAGCCTTCCTTCACCAGAAATGCCCAGAGTACCTAGTGTAGTGCTGGCCATACCAGCTCTGCATCTCCCATTAATTCTCCTACACAAGAGAAATACCCGGATACCCTATTAGGGCAGCTCTCCGGGTATGTTTTACTGCCTGAGCAATGTAAAGAAACCAGAATCTGGGGGCGTATGGGGGGTATTGAGAACCTAGCCCTGAGCAATCTTTAAGAAAATATTTGAAGAAATAACTAGAGACATATGAATCCAATAAACTAATTCAAGATGATCGAGACAAAGCAGCACAGCATGCAAAAGGGTGAGTCTGATAGATGCTGTCTAAAATGTCAGAATGGTTTGAAAATGTAAACAAAACTGTGGATAAAGGAGAACTGGTGGTATAATTTAGGTTAACTTTACAAAGCTCTTTTCATAGAAGCCCTCCTTCCCAAATCCAGAGCCTATTCATGAAATTAATTTGATTATAAATTCTTCAGGGCAGGGATTGAGACTTCTGATTCAGGGAGATCTGGGCACTAAGACACTATAAATATTAAATAATACATGACCACCGCCACCCTCACAGGGTCAGAATTAAAATCCTATCATGTTCTAAATCCTGGTTAAGACACAGGAAGCAAAGAGTAGGGATAATTATGGGCCAGTTCTCAGCACAGAGATTGAAAATTGAATTGTTCATGTACATCTTTATAATCTGGAAGGGGTATGTAGGTGTTAATTTTTAGATGGTAAAATTGGCGGCCATCAAAAATGTACATGTACTAGTAAAGACTAGAAAGAATATTTTGAGGGTCTCCAAAAGCATATAAGATGGCAACACAATGGCAGGCAAATTTCAATATTAACTAAGCCCACAACACACTATGAAAGGAACAATTTAAACTATCTGTACAATATACACCTATTGGTTGTGAAAGTAGTTATAACCTTTAATGGAAGAGATTTAGGCATCTTCATCTATCATTTTAATGTTGTTGTTATGCAGTCATCATACATTTAAATTAACAATACAATTAGGATATATTAAGAAAGGGAGAAAATGCCATTATGTTAATTGTTAATTTATTTTCACCTTTTCCCCCTCACCTCAAAAGACATAAAAGTTCTATAGAACTTTATGAATGTAGATACAGTTTTCATGGAAAGAGATTAACAAGATTAAGACTACTGATTATGGAAGTGTGAAGAGTAATATGAGATGATATAACCAATTGGATACTGCTGCTATAGCTTCTCATAACCCATGAACAACAGGGCACAAGAAGAAATTAAAATGCAATCAGGTTAATATAGTTAAAAAAATTAAAAACTTATGGGATGTAGCAGTAGAGCTAATGAACATAAGATATTTTTTAGACCAATATCTTAGTAATATTTAAACAGTATTAGTCATTGATTTAAATAAGAGAATTTCTGCATTTGAAATATATTAAGCAGGATAAAAATCCAACTTACATTTCTTCTCATACGTGAGGCCATAAGGACAATGAACTGAGGACACAAAATTTCAATGTAAATACAATACTGTAGAACTGGATGCATTCTGGGAAATATTCACCTTCCACAAACATTTCTAAGGGTACATCTACACTGCAACACTATTCCAAAATAACATAGTCCGCATCTATACCGCAGATATCATGTCAAAATACTGTCAAGCTGGAGGACTTCTTACTCCGACTCCTGTAACCCTCATTGTACAAGGAATAAGGGAAATCAGAGGAAGAGTGCTCTATTTCGAAATAAATGCTGTGTAGATGCTTCCTATTTTGAAATAAGATATGCAATTGATGTAGCTCAATTTTGAGGTAAGCTTATTTTGAGGTAAGCCCTGCAGTGTAATGTACCCTCAGGGACATCTCCACACCACTGTACAAGACACTGGACTAGATGACCTATTCCCTAAGCTCATTACAGAGGGCTACTGAATGTAGTTCAAACAGAAATAATTTCAAGGAAATTGTATGGTTTGTTGTTATGCATAGGGCTCTACCAAATTCATAGTCTGTTTTGGTCAATTTCATGGTCATAGGATTTTTAAAACTGCAAATTTCATTATTTCAGCTATTTAAATCTGAAATGTCACGGGTTGTAATTTTTAGGGTCCGGACACCTAATTGTAGGGGGTTGCAGTATTGCTATCACCATCCTTACTTCTACACTGCTGCTGATGCTGCCTTCAAAGGAGAGCAGCTGGAGATCAGCAGCTGCTGGTTGGGATCCCAGCTCTAACAGCGGAACTGCCACCAGCCGCAACACATAGTAAGGACGGCATGGCACTGAATGGTATTACCACCCTTACTTGTGTGCTGCTGTTTGTAGAGCTTGGCCCTCCGTCAGCAGCCCCCATTCTCTGGCCACCCAGCTCTGAAACAGCAGCGCACAAGGGTGGTGTGGTAAGCACTGCGCTGGTGGGGCACTGCATTCAGAGCAGGGTGCCCTGCCAATGTCTGCTGCTCACTGGCAGCAATTCTGCAGGCAGTGCAGAAGTAAGGGTGACAATACTGAGCCTCCACCCTCACTTTGCAACCCTCCCTGCAACTCTCTTTTTGGGTCGGGAACCCCAGTTTGGAAAACACCGGTCTCCCCTGTGAAATCTGTACTGTACAGGGTGAAAGCATACAAAAGAGCAGATTTCACAGTCCATGACATGTTCTTCGTGGCTGTGTATTTGGTAGGGCCCTAGTTATACAGGAGGTCAGATTAGACAATCACCTTATCCCTTCTGTGTTTATACTCTATGACTTATATAAATAAGAGAATTTAGCAATTTCATTTATTATGAGTATGGTTCACTCTATTGCAGACACCAATTATCAATACAATTATAGTTTACCTCATCAACTTAATCAGGGCAAAATAAAATGTAGGTAGCATGCTACAGGTAACTAAAAATCTATATAGGAAAAATAACTTCCAATCCTACATCTGTTCAGGAAAATGAAACCCAGTTTAGGTTACATGCTTTCTGGCAATTATTTAATTTTGTTTTTCAAAAAGACACAGGGAATGCCATAAATAGACCAGTGGTCCATCCACCCTAGTAACACAACTTGCATTCATATTATGTTTTTCACTCCAAAGTACACCAGAGCACTTAAACTGTACAACCCGTGCCCTCATTCACTAGCAAAGCAAAGTAGCCACTCACTGTGGGTATGTCTACACTGCATTCCTCTTTCAAGAGAGGAATGCAAATGCAGCCGAGCGAAATTGCAAATGAAGCGTGGATTTGCATTTTGAAAAAAAACGCCATCTCGACAGGGTTATTTCGAAAAAAAACCCCTTCTTTCGAAATAACACTTGCTCCTTAAAAAATGAGGTTTAAGGTTATTTTGAAAGAAGGGATATTTTCGAAATAACCCCGTCTAGACAGCAGGTTTTTTTTCAAAATAGGGTATTTCGAAAAAGCGCCCAGACACCATTATGCAAATGAAGTGCGGGAAATTCAAATCCGTGCTTCATTTGCAATTTCGCTCAGCTGCATTTGCATTCCTCTCTCGAAAGAGGAATGCAGTGTAGACATACCCTGTGTGACAAGGAACACATTTAACTTGAAACACATTCTATGTTCTTCAGTGCTTTGCTGAGCTGGGGACTAAGGTAGTACATTCTAGAGGGATATTTGGCTTTGGAATTGCAAAAGTAGTTCTGCCTTACGTGGCAAATGGAATTAGTCCTTTGTTTGAGAATATCCTTCTATGAACTGTTTTTAAACCGCAAATGATTATTTGAACCCTATTTAGAAACAAAACAGAACTGCACATCTTCAATTATGATCTTTTCAAGCAGAACTTGTAAAGAGTTGTGGGAAGTTCATGGCACTTGTTTAACACAAGTACCATAACTGTAACTTAAAGGGTCAAAGAAACAAAGACAGACTTCTTGTCCATTCTGTATAGATCACACTTATTTCACTTCCATATTTAGCGAAGGTAATTATGTCTCATTCAAGTTACAAGAGAGAATAAAAACACAAAGCTATTCCTTCTTTACTGTTAATCCTCTGAATATTTTATTTGCCCAGCCATGCCATTTTTTAAAAAGAAAACATTAACTTATGCAGCTGACATGGAATTTATTTAATTGTACTATATTCTAACATGATTGATTGTAATTTTTTATATTAGACAGATTATATGATAATTAACTCTCTCCCCAAATGTAAAAATATTTTTTTCAAAAAGGAAATATACAGTGAAACACATTTTCCCAGTTGTATGAGACAATCCAGACTTGTGCTTATTTATATCAATGGCTCAGAGGTTTTCAAGAGCACCAGTGCATGCATCTTCATAAGAACACAGTTGACACGGCAAATGAATACTGGAAACATTCCCAGCCCTTGGGAGTAAATTCTACACTCTTGATTTAAAAACAATGTACAGTACTCCCACTAGCAGGCAAAATGATATTTAAAGAGAGTCCTTAGCCACGCCACAGCTCAGTGTGCATAAATCCCCTTTTTGGAAGCTAGCTGAGGAACCAGACCAACAAGGAATGTCACAGAAAAACAAATTACTGCAAGTGTGATCAGACAGATACATTGTTGTACTCAGAATGCTTTCATGCCAGTGTTCTGCTTCTACAAAATACCAAGGAAGCCCCGCTGCCCCTGTGGTATCATTTCAATCTTCATACTAAAGAAAGATATTTTTCTCTTCTTAGTAAAAGGATCAAAGCACTCCAATTCTCCATGTTTTTCACCAGCTGGGGTCACCACTCAGTCACATATAGGGAATGTTCTGTCAATGTAATCTCAGAAGCCAAGGCAGAAAAGATCATTTCAGCAATAGTACCTGGACTTCTGGCAACTTCTGTATTCAGTTCTGGAGTTGTCCCTGGGTCTTTTTTGTGTGGTTCGCATTTGGCACTTTTTGCTATGAGAATAATGCACTCACATAATATTTATATGCACGACCTTTTACTATCACAACCCTTTACTATCAGGATGAGCTATCTCCAGAGGCATGCATCTACCTGACAAATGCCTGCTAGACAATCCCATGGACAGTGTCGGGGCCTGATTTTCACCTTCTACAATTACTGTGTGGCAACTATACGTATATGTAGGGGAGACGAGGTTCCAGAAGGATAATTTCACTCATTCAGAGGAGTGGCAGAAATAAGACAGGCTCTTTAGCTAACAAGGAAATTTCTATCCTGAATATATTACTTCATGCATCACATCTCACTAAAGATCATAGCATTTGGGATAGAGCTCTTCTGTAAATATCTTTTACCACTAAAGCTGGCCCAAATGTCAAAGACCCTGTTTACATTAGTCCCTAAATATTATTTTAATAGTTTCATTCTTTCTTCGCTTTGGTGGGAGCGTTATACTGAGGTCAGAGCATTGTGGGAAATCCTACTGGGCTCACATCCATCCTCTGAGACTCAGCTAACAACCAAATAGAAGTTTCATATAATCCTCTTTTTCTTCCATCTAATCATCACAATTAAGAACAAGTCTTAATTTTCAAAACAAACAAATCAAGCCGACTTGCTATGATTTGTCACCATGTTCCTAAGTCAAATCTATTTCCATTTGTAGGCTTTGTACTTACAGGGCTTACATGATGTTTATTACACATAAAACATTTTAAAACAACACCTCATGGTTTGGCTGAAATTATGCCAACATGGCACAACATGGGTCAATTTTTTATTTTTGTTTGCCTTTCTAAGACAATGGGAAGATTGTTAGACATAAAGGCAAACCTCACATTGGCTCCAATGGGAGTTTTGCCAGCATTAAGTCTACCAAATTTAGGCTAAATTATTTAAAGATTATGAACATATAATTTAACAAAACCCCGAAGATATATTATATACCATATCTGCATCTCATAATATAGAAACAAAACCCAAGCCCAATTTAGCTTCCAACATACTGCTTTGTTTCCTGGTGTTGCACACACATATTTGGGGTGGGATGAAGTGGAATTTTCAAGTCAACTGATCATTTGTGTTCTTTCCTTTATTATAAAATGCAGCCATGATCAATTTAAAATAATTGAATTTTTGAAATCTGTATAGTAAAAGTTAAATATAACAACTTATTTCAATAGTACTTTTCATTTCAACAAGAATCAAAGTGGTTAAAATATACGAATCGATGTTAAGAACTCTCCAATTATAAAGGAGTCCCATAGCCAACAGAAACAGCAAGACTAAGAAGAGATTAATTTAATCAAAATGTAGTTTCTCAGGTTGGAATTTGACCAGGCTATTAGAACAACTATTCTACTTTTCTGAAAAGTACCTTATTGTAAGCCACAAGTGATAAAGGACTCTGACTTCCTCTGACTTAAAAAACAATGAATGGTCCTGCAACACCTACATTTTTTGTTAGTCTCTAACATGTTGCAGGACCATTTGCTGGGTTTTTTTAAAGTTTTTTTTCAGTTACTAATACGGCTAAACTAATATGGCTACCCCTCTGAGACTTCCTCTTACTTAGCATCTGAAGACATCTATCATTTCCTTGGAAGTCTCCCATGCAAATGCTGGCCATCCCAAGCCTGCTTAGTATGTGACATGAGAAGGTCACTGCAGGCTAATATGGTTTAGCTCTTGATGCAGTCGATTTCAAGTCTATTAACTTTGACAGAGTGCCTTTAAGAAACTCCTCTTGTTTTAATACTCCTTAGACAATGTCCGTAGAAGTAAATAGAACTGATGGGATAGTCATATGACTACACAGATGTTTCCCCACCCTTTAAATGAAGCATTCTGTTGTAAGGTCTGTCAGTCCAAAGGTATAGATTATTGTAAACACATAATCTTTTTTGGCCACTGACTCAATCACCATATGGCAGACACATCAGTGTGCCACAGTCCTGAGCTGCAGGGAACTCCTCTAGGGATCAAAGGACAGTCTCTATGACCTATTCAGTCTGGCCTCTTTGCTGAGACTGTAGTCAATGTGGCCAGTTAGTCCTAGCTGCAGTCTGGACACCTGTGCCATGGGGAATGGGCTAAAATCAAACAGCCCTTGTGTGACAGCAATTTTAATTCACTACTCTGTATCACATAACCAATACCCGGAGCTTTCCAATTCAACACAAACACAAGCCCAGTTCTAACCTGGCTGGTGCAACATGGGTGAAAACAGATGAGGATTTCTCATGAGTAACCTTCAAGCAGCTACCTGGACAACTGCTTTTTTCTGAGTACAATCATACTGCACTCCATCCATGCTACTGATTAATGCTTGCTACTCACTGCAGCCTACTTACTAGCTGGGAATGAAGTCAGAGGCAAAACACATACACGCATGCACTAATCTGCAGTTGGGGACAAGGATCACAAGACTTCATTTGAGCTGGGTCTCCCTTTGCATTCCTTAATTATTATGATAAGATGTCTGGCATGCTGTTTACATGGAGGTAAAGAGTTTCATTCATTCTCCCATTCCAATATTCTGTGGACCAGTGAGTATGATTCGTATAATACTTTGAGTTACTAGATTACAAAAAGTCAAGAGAAATTTAATTTCTCTGGATAGGGGCCATAGACAACTATTACATACACATAAGTTGCCATGTTTTTATTTGTATATAATTTTATGAAAAATTCTTCCAAACAAAACATGTATGCCAAATTTCAGGCATCCCAAAGATTTGCAGTGGATTTTTAACTGAGTGCTGCTATAATTTTAATTGAAGTGACAACAAAGAACAAATATACTTTCCATACACTTGAACGTACTGACAATTCTCAAAAGCTGTGCATCGAAATGGTTGTATAGCTATCTATTACAAACTAAGTCACCATTCAGCAAATGCCATAATAGACTATAAAATTACAAAAAAATCCTTTCTGAAGATGCACCAACAATATTGATATTTGTCTAACCAGGTGGTCTTTTTCATGCAATGGTTTCAAAGTTTTCTGAAAATACATGGTAACCAAGGTGAACAAAGCTATCCTATTTAGTTCTTTGACACAACAAGTTGGGAATTTCCTGACATGCCAAACTAATTAAAAATGCATTAGTGCTGACATCAGACCTCTCAATTCACCTGGCACCAAGGGGTTAATCACACACACTTAATATCCTATCTCAAACAGCAATAATTGTAGCAAGGAGCAAGCTTTTATGGTAACCTTAGTAAGATAGTGCTGCTTCTTCAGAACACCACAGTAAAAAAGCCATGCAAATGGAGATGAATGGAGCACAAGCCACTGAGGTAATTAAAAATGTATTTTCCATCTCCTAGTAATTGAATTGTGTACAAGCTGCAAGTTAATGAGGTCATCTACCCTCGAGCACTGACAGGAAAGCAGGAATAATTATCTTTCAATTTTTTCTTATGTAGCAATTAATTTTAACCATTCGCCTGCACCCCACTCCCATTTCACTCATTCCAGTCAGTCAAAGTCATAGCTAAGCTGAATTGACAAGCAATTGATATGGTAGCAGCACAAAGCTGGCGAGGTGGGTAAGGTAATCAAGGGGCTGCAGCTGTTGAGGGCTAAGCGCTTCCAGGTGAATGTCACCTGAGATTTTGCATTCTGCCACTCGGAGGACTAGGGACACACAGTGGTGGCTGACAGCACATCTGGTGCCAGGTGGGCAGGAGTGGGACATTGCTGATTCGGGAAGAGAACAGAAGGATGGACGAGGATTGATGAATGGACAAGACTCTGAAACAAAATGTCTTTTTTTAAGGCTCATCTACTCATGTACACAATAGCCTCTTGGAAAATTTCATGACTTCAAATGAAAATCCAGGAGCACCCACTAAACTCGCTTCTCCTGAAAGTAGCTGATGTGGCTCTGGAATGTAAGATCACTTGAAAAGAAAAAAAATGGATGCAGAGACTGTAAAGTAGCCTGGGAAGTGAAGTTTGCTGGCTTCATCCTGTGAAGCGAGGGCTCAGCTAAACAGTTCTGCCTGAGCATGCTTGGAATTGGCTTAGCCAGCTGGGGTTTTATTTGTTTTCCCTTCCCATTGGTTACAATGATAATTTTTGCTCACTACAAAGATGGAGACTCAGGCTTTCTTCCTGATGGTGATAACACTGACAGGTGTACAAAATTATCTAATTCAAATGTTTCACTGACATTAATGGAACTATATGTAGTAAACTTAAGTTTTAGACCAAAAAACATACAGCCTAAATGTATCTGTGTTAATGCAATTCTCTTCTTCGCTCCCAAAACATGTTACTGGAACATTTTCAGCACATTGCAAGAAGAGGTTCACAACTCTTATTCTGTAGGTGCCCATAACTCTCTGCTAGCTAAAATGAAAATTTACCACTGCTTTGCTGCTCCTGTATTTATCACTCAAAACTTGCGTTAATTTATTTTTAATTTACATTTCTTCTACAACTTTCTCTTATTTTGTTTTGCTTAATAACAACGTAAATTAATCTTAGGTTGTTTTGCACTTGATGAGTTATCCAAGTGCTCATATGTTGATTACTTTGCTCCATCATATCTCAAAAATGATAACTAGAGGTGAAATTTCTTTTCATATTAATACAGTGGGCTATATTTTGTTCTCACGCTCCTAAATCCCAAGCAACTTTACCAAAGTTAGTCAAGCTATTTTGTATTTACAGTGCTGTAAAGGGGGGAGGGAAATGGCCCTTTGTGTTGGACTCCAAAGCTACAGCCCAGTTGTTGGTTTTATTCTCATAAGGCCCAATCCAAGTTTTATTAAAACAGACATCATGGCAATTGCCTCCAGCCCTTAGTACTTTGCAATAACCTTATTTACAGGTTCAAGGCTGCGCTTTTTAAAGGGACTCATGATGAAGAATGTGACAGCAGACTCAAAAGCAGCAGCATGACCCAAAAAGCTCTATTTGATTAGGACTGAAACTTTGTGCTTAGTAGTTTGGATCAAATTCAAATTTAGTGTATAATTACTGAAAAAGGTCAAGGTGGCTCCAGTCTAGTATGCTACATTCAAACATTATTTTCCTTGGGTGCTGTTAGAAGCTAATGGGGCTGGGAAATTCTTATCCCAGCTAAGGTAACGTCAAATAGGGTGGAAATGGAGCCAGTTTTCCTTGGAAGGGAAACAGATTTTTTTTTTCCTCCACCACACCTCTGGCACTACTTGCTGCTTATGTAGCTAGTATAGCACATAACTGTAGCATATGATTAGCAAAAAAGTACAGAGCTAAGAAAACATACTCACAAAGATTCTATTACATTTGGTGCTTCTTCAACTCTTGTCTCTCTATATATTTTAAAAAAGTTTCCTGCAGGAGAACAGAGTGACATCATCACGTCACTCTGCATCCCACAGCCCCTCCCACCCTCCTCCCCTTTCCCTCCCTGGTGCAGGCAGCCGGGGGAAGAGCGCAATGCCTGCGAGGCCCTGGAGAGGTTCTCCTTCCCTCAAGTGGCCGGGGGGAGCGGGGTAGAGCCGGGTGCGACCTCACCCTGGCCCCCCTCCCTGGCGGCCAGGGATAGGAAAGGGCGGGGCAAGAGACGGGGCAGTCTCGGGACTGGGGCGGCTTTGGGGCCGGGGGCAGCGGGGAAGAGCCAGGGTGGCCTTAGACCCTCCCCGATGGCCAGAGGGAGAGAACTGGGCCTGTCGCGACCTCGGCCTGGCCCAAGCGTCCTGGCAGCTGGTGGGGAGGGGAGAGCCGGGGCTGGCCTGGCCTTGGGGGGCCCAGTGGCTGGGGAGAGAGCAAGGGCAGGCCAGGGTTGCCACTCAGCCTGGCCTTTCCCAGCAGCCAGGGCTGTTCACCCCCTGAGAGTGGGGTTGGCAAGCATAGCAAGCAGGGGGCACCACCCCCTAGTTTATTCCTTAAAGGCAGCACTGCACCCTAATGACAACATGAAGGTCCCATTCAGTGATCCACAACTTAAAACAAAGAAAACTGATGTCTGTTTAATGCTTTTAACCCATCAGAGGCAGACATTCTGGGGCAGTCATGAAAGAGACTTTTTTGCTTGGGACTGACAGAGGACGGCAAAAACACACAGGCTCTCTAACAGTGCCTCCCTCTCAACTTTTTCATCCAGGTGTGGAATAAATATTTGTGTGTGTACCGAGGTACGTGTAAATGTGCACTACAAGAAAAAACAAAAACCCAGCTGTGGACACTCTGCTGATCAGCTGAGCAGCATGTGAATCTCTCCTGAGCAGCCACGTAAGGGCACCCCATACGGGGAACCCTGCCCTCTAACTATCTTGCCATTGGGCGCAACCCTGAGACAGTTGCTGGCGGAACGTCAGTAGTGACAAGCATAAATGGAAAGATCTCTGACACAGTTTTACGAAGATAAGCACATCCTCAAAACTAGTCTTCATCACTCGTAATTAACCACATTTTAAAGTACTATACACATGGACATGATGGAAAGACAAGTATTGTATTACAAAGACAAAATCATTCTTCGTAGTTAGTTAAGTGTTGTCAGTCAATTCTAACCATATCTTAAGCTAGCTCTCTCTCTCTCTCTCTCTGTAATGGCAGATTAAAGTTGGCAGACTTGATGGGGCGTGATATACTCGATGTAGCTTCCACTCTTCCTGCAACATCTTCTTGCAATGTGGGGCATGTTCTTCCCTCCAAATCTACTTCAAAAACCCAGTATAAAAAAAGGAGCTCAGTTCCTATGTCCTCTAGAGTCTCTGCTAGTTTCCAGGGGCTAAAAATGCAGGAATGGTTACACAAACCAAAGAATTTACTTTAGCATTTCCAGTGTCTTCAGTAAAACTAGCTCATTTACCGTCAGCCAGAAATTAAACCCAGTCTGACTCTGCAACGGTAACTTCTACTATCCTTAGAGATTGATGCTAATAGTGAAGTCTCCCATTGACTGCAACAGGGCTAGAATTTCACCTCTAGTCTCCTAGAGAAACAGCTTCTTCCGGAGTAATGAGAAGACAGGACACTTTATTTTCTCTATTACCTTTTCCATAAAAGGTCCACCTCCATGCCCTCTAACAATACCCTTGTGATGCCTCCAAAGCAGATTTGTTAAAAATTTCATTAGATTCTCCCTTAAATTCTTCACTAGCTTATGCATTTAGTTTACTGGGCTCTGTTACTGAAATAAAAAATCTGGTAACCACCTGGACTCGCATCTTTCCCTTCAGAGTCATCTGGATTTTTGTCTGTCGCTCAATATATTTCTCTTCAAATGACAGGAATCTAGTTTCCTGTGTAAATACAATTCTTTGCGTTATCACACTATTTAATAGATGGACATGTGACATCTTTTTCTAAAACCACTGGTTTGGCATCATTCACTCGTAGGTGGCTGCATGCCACACTGTGTCCTGTGAAGCTAAGTTGCTTAAGCTTGAGCCCTGTCTCAGGCCTTGGTTTTCTGCCCTGAGCCACATAGATTCTAACGCCAGCTGTGCTTGGCAGAGCCCCTGAAACCAGCTCAGGCCCCTCACCCACCCAAGAAGCCCCAGACTCCAGTTGAGAACTGCTGATCTAAAAGGCACAAACAGATTATGGCTCTGGCAGAAAAAATGAGATGTTATAATTATGTTCAGTGAGAATAGAAGGTTGCATGAAGAGCAACATTACACAACTTTCAATACTAGATTGTATGCTAAACACATCTGGAAGAATCCCATGAGCATCTTCTGTATTTGTCTTGAGAACTGCTATTATAAACTTAATGGAAAATATTCTATTGTCATTTATACTTATGTTCTTATACTGGTGCAATTCCACTGCATCCCAAAAGGGTCGCACAGATCTAAATGGAAGCAGACAATTGTACCAGTTATATTTATGATTCACTTGCACTTTTTGTGCCAAAGACAGGAATTTTTCAGTAAGCAAGTTACTGAAACCCCTGCTCTAGGCCTCTGCAGGAAGATAAGAACACCTCTTTTTGATTATTCCTATTTTCAGCAACTAACAGAGCAAACAGGGAAGGCAAATCATAAGAACATTTTCCTTGCACCAGCAGCGCACATATTGAAAAACACTTTCTTGTGTAAAAACCCATGTAAATGAATACTGTTCTTTCACTCTCTGCATGAATATTCAGCCTTTTGACTAAGAACAGGTGCACCCCCTCCTGAAAAAGCATGACCCTGGCTGCCTGGTGCTTGCCACCATCTTCAACTTCTGCAAGAGGTTCCGACACATCCCAAGGTCCTGGAAAATATCCTGCATCTCCTTTACCCTCCTGTACAAGAAGGGCAAATGGGACAAGCCGGGCAACTGGAGGCCCATCTCCCTTTGCTGCACCCTCTACAAACTCTATGCCAGCTGCCTCACAGCCAGGATCACCGACTGGGCTGTGTGTGGAAGTGCTGACAGCTTGGTGCAAAAGGGCTTTGTGTCACAGGAAGGGTGCTACAAGCACAACTTTGTGCTCCTGATGGCCATCCAGGAGGCCAGAAGATCCCGGAGGCAGTACGTGGTGGCCTGGCTCGACCAGGCCAACGCCTTCAACTCCGTCCCACATGATAACATCTTTGACACTCTAGTGGAATTCGAGATGTCTGATACCTTCCTCCAGCTACTCTGCGACCTCTGCAGGGACTGCACCACCCACCATCTGCTCCAACAATGGACAGAGAGCCGCCCTCCACATCCACCGCAGCATGAAGCAGGGCTGTTCCCTCAGCCACATCGCGTTCAACTTGGCCATGGAGCCGCTCCGCTGAGCCATCTCCCATGGCCAAGCCAGGTTTGACCTGCATTGCGAGAGGATCAAAGTCCTTGCCTGCGCGGATGACCTCATCCTCATCACCGACAGTGCAGAGGGCCTCCAGCATATGCTGAACATTGCCAGCTGGGCCTCCAAGTGGATAGGCTTGCGCTTTAATGCCAGGAAGTGCACCTCCCTCCACATGGAAGGTGGCATCAAGACCCTGGTGAGGCCTATGGAATTCATGATCTAGGAAGAACCCACGGTCTCCCTCGAGGAGGGCCAGCGCTACCAACACCTGGGCACCCCCACTGGAGTCAGAGTCCACCAGACACCAGCAGAGATCATCTCCAAGATCTTCCACGACACAGCCCTGAATGACGAATCCATGCTCACACCCTGGCAGAAGATAGATGCTGTCAACACCTTCCTGATCCCCCGCATCTCCTTTGCGTTCAGGGGCTCGGCCACGGCCAAGATGCCCCTGAACCAGGCAGACAACGCTATTTGCCAACTCACCAGGAAGTGGCTCTACCTCCCCCACAGGGCCAGCACGGACCTCATTTACATCTCACACAGGCAAGAAGGCACCAGCGTACCACGCATGGGGGACCGGTGTGACGTGGCTGTAATCACCCACGCCTTCCCCCTCTTGACCTGCCGACACCCCAGAGTGAACACCATCGCCAAGAACGCCATGCGAGATGTTGTCAGGAAATACATCACCAGAGCCTCGGCTGTCCAGGATGTTGCCACCTACCTGAGTGGCTCTCTCGAGGCCAAGTTCAGGAGAGACAGGGGAAACCTATCTTTGCTCTGGTCTCGCGCCTGCAACGCTGCTGCCACCTGGGGAAGAAGATCAGCTGCCGCTGGACCTGGTGCAAGGAGCGGCGGGAGCCGGGAGACCTGATCCCCCACATCACCAGCAAGGAACACACCATTGTCACCCGGCTGGCCAGGACCATGCTGGAGAGGGTCCTCAAAGACACCATCCACTGCCACCATGTGGAAAACCTCAAGAAGAAACCAGACCAAGGGAAGGTGTTTGAGGTCACCAGTAAGTGGGATGCCAGCAACCACTTCTTCTGCGCTGGCAACTTCATCCGCTTTGCCGACTGGTGTTTCATCCACTGGACCCGGCTCTACTGTGTCCCACTCAATGGAGCCATCTGCCATAGAAACTGAGACAAGAAGTGCAGGAGGTGCAGGTAACCCGAGACCCTGCCCCACATCCTGTGTGGCTGCCAGGTTCACTTCAGGGCCTGGCAGCTCCACCACACCACCATCCAGAACCGGCTTGTCAAAGCCCTACTACCGACCCTGGGCAGTGTCACCGTGGACTCCGCTGTACCAGGAACCAACAGCCTGGTGAAACCTGACATTGTGATCATGAATGAACAGGCCAACAAGATCATCATGGCGGATGTCACAATACCATTTGAGAATCGGACCATTGCCTTCTGAGAAACAAGAGCCAGGAAGATGGGGAAGTACACCCTGCTGGTGGACACCCTGAGGTCACAGGAATACACAGTGGAAATCCACACCCTGCTGTTGGGGGTTCTGGGTACATAGGACCCCCCACAACAAGGCAGTGCTGGAAACCTGCAGCATCAGTCGATGCTACGTCTAACTCATGCAGCAGCTGATGGTGTCCAACACCATCAGGTGGTCCCACAACATCTACACAGAGCATGTCATGGGCCACCACCAATATTACACCCACCACAAAGACTACAAACACCAGAGATGCCCAGGACCTTTCCCTTCCTTGACACAGACTATGTCACAAGGACCACAGAGAACTAACAAGACTGGCTACCAAAGAGAGACATGGCCAGGGACATCACCCTGTTTTCTCCCCTACAGGCTGTCTCCCCCACAGGTGCTGGACGACGAGGGGCACCGACAAGTGATGGAGACTTTCAACAAGGACCACGGTCATGGAATGTTCCCATCACCTTCCCTGATGGACTATGGACTCTGTTCTTAAAGAGCCTCAGCAGGTTGCCCAACGAGGAGAGATGCAGTCAGGTGCCTCAACCATTTTTTCCCTCTGGCTTTGCTTCCCCTCAAAGGAGGCCGGAGGAAATCTTCAACAGGAGACGGTGACTGAGCAGACATGCCGCTGACAGACGAGACCAGGGAAAGTGCCCATCACTTCTGAGATGACTATGGACTTGGTTACCAAGGAAACTCTTGAGGTCGCCCACCTAGGAGGAACACAACTGGGGCCAACACCCACTTCCTCCCCCAAGGGGCTTTTCTCTCTACAGGTGCTGGAGAAGACCATCGCCGAAGGTATCCGGAGACTGACCAAGATCACCAATGATGGACGAGACTGGGAAAAACACCCGTCACTGTCCCTGATGAGCTTTACACTCTGTTCTTAAAAAGAGACAGTCGTGGTCACCACCACGGAAGGACACAGTTGGGGGGATCTCTCAAAAATTTCTCTCCCTTTCAAGCTTTGTTCTCTCCACAGGTGCTGGAAGAGACCATCAATGAGAGATGCTGAAGACCGACCATGATGGAGGAATGATGGAGATGGCTGACGAGGGACAGGACCGAGGACAGCACCCTAGACCGCCCCAGATGACTGATGAGGGAAGACAACAACTCGGATGATGAAGATCCAGACAACTGACAAGGACAGAGTTCGGGAAAGGTGCCCGCTGCCTCCCGATGGACTATACCTTGGAACTCAGCCATCTCTGATGGATGATATGGGATGATGCAGATGGACCACAAGGACCCATGAGGGACGAGGTCAGGGGAAGCATTGGCTTCTTTTACCTGATGGACTATGTTTACCTATTTGCCCCAGGAAGACCACCAGACCGAAGAGGACAGAGGATGGACCCCATCACGGGGTGTGCTCCACCCAGGAACTTGTGTACTTGATTAGAGACTAAGACTCTGCTTTGATCTATGGGTGGCACCCCCGTGGACATTTATTGACTGAGTTTTAAACACCCACCACCTACATCCAGAATGAGCCATCCCTGGTAGAGGATGAGGGATGACTACACAGTTGGACCATGAAGACAAATGAGGGACCAGGTCAGGGGAAGCATTGGCTTCTTTTACCTGATGGACTATGCCTAATTTTTTTATTTAGGTAGACCACCAGACGGAAGAGGACGCAGGACGTACTGCATCACAGGGCCCACTCCACCCATGGACGTATGAACTGTGTCAGACACAAAGACTCAGTTTGCCTTTATGGGTGGTGCCCCTGAGGACATTTATAGACTAAGCCTTAAATACTGCCCCCACCTACATATGGGACAAAGTGGGTTAAGTCTATAGCTTTTAACCCACCTTGTATGCGTGCTTGTTTTCACTGTAACCCACCCTTGACCCCCAGGTTGACTGTACCTTATCTCGTTAAATTTGTTTTTGCTTTCAATTTGTTTTGAACATTCGCTTAATAAAACTCTTCAATCTTTAAAAACATCATAACATAAATTCTACAAATTATGGACACAGCCAATATATATAATTGTATTCTGAACCCCGACACTGATGGATGGAACTAGCCACGGGCCACAAGTCCAAAGCACCTGCTGCTCCCCTGGGCCCTGAAGGGCTCACGGGTTTAGGGGTACCCACATATCTCAACTCCTGGGGTCAGGAACAGCCTAGCAGCTCCCCCTTCGGGAGACCAGGTGCCCACCAGACACAGAGCCAGGGCCCCTACTCAACCCCAGGCTCAGAGAAGTTTGCCAAGACCCATCCTCCTAGGTACCCTGAGGAGACCACCCTAAGGCCACCCAGGTGCAGGACACCTGTTTTACATGTGGGGGCTTTGAGCATTGGTCCAGGGACTGCCCATACATGGAGTGTAACTTCGGGAAGCTCTGGACCCCACAAACACTTGCACACCATCAGGACTCTGCCAAACTGACTTTGGTTGTGCCCAGATTCTGGTACGGTGAGCGCTTGTGCCTAACCCTGGCCCTCCTTGGGGCACCATCAGGCTGCAGTGTGTCCATGGGGACGTGAAGACCTACCCCCACACCAAGTGACCTTACGAGTAGGAAGGCATGAAGAGCCTTTGATGGTTGGCCTGGCCCCAACCCTCGCCTACTCAGTGATACAGAGTAGAGACGGGATATTTTGGGGGGAACTGCCGTCAGAGCTCATGAAACTCTCTGCTATGGAATGACAACCCCAGCCTTTAAGGGCCAGGCGAGTCAAAACCATAACTCTTGCAGGAGTGGGGGAAGGGGCAAATCTTGGGGAGAGGACCTCCCAAAGCCCAGCACCAGCCCAGGCAGACCAGACCCTCTGCCAGCCCAAGAAAGAGCCAGCTGTTACCCAAATCAGCAATCCTAACTCGCCCCTCAGACTTTGTGGGAGAGCAATGATCCGATGACACCCTGAGCAGAGCATATGACTATGTGGCCATAGTAAATGGGGAGACCATGGGGGCCCATCAAGTGGGGATGATTCCCCCATTTTGAAATTCAGGGATACTGCCTATACCAGGTAGAGAAGAACCCACAAACGGAAGAAGTGCACCCCCAGCTCCTGGTGCCTCGGCCGTATTGGAGAGAGGTCATGCGGCTTGCCCATGCCATACCCATGGCGGAACACTCGGGGAGGATAAAGATGCTGGCTTGGATCCTGGCCCACTTCTTTTGGCCCAGGATCCACAGGGAGGTGGCAGACTTTTGTGCATCTGGCCTGGATTCCCAGCTCACCACACCCTGGCCAGTGGAGAAAGCCCCACTAATTCCCTTCCCGCTCGAGAGTTTACCCTTCGAGTGGATTGGGGTGGATATAATCAGCTCCTGGGAGAAGAGTGCTGCTGGATACCGGTTCATCCTCATCGTAGTTGACTACACAACCCGGTACCCCGAAGTGGTGCTGCTACACTTCATGAGTGACAAGAAAGTGATGACTGAGCTGATGAACATATTTGCTCATGTCTGAGTCCCTTGGGAAATCCTAACGGATCAGGGGACAAACTTTATGTCCCAGATAGTGCAGCAACTCAGCCTTTTATTAAAAATCAAAACACTCTGAACGTCCGTCTACCACTCTCAAATGGACGGATTGGTAAAGCGTTTCAACAGGACCCTGAACTCCTCAAATTTGGCCTAATGGATGTGCGGCAAGGGGAGCAGCTCCTCCCGCCCCTCATGTTTGCAGTCCAGGAGGTTCCCCAGGCCTCCACAGGATTTTCACCGTTGAAACTTTTGCATGGGACAGCTGCGTGGGGTTTTGGACCTAGTTCAGGAGATGTGGGAGGAACAACCCTCCCAAGCTAATAACATAGTACAGTATGTACTTAACCTCAAAGAGATTTGAAGCTTTAGGCACATTTGTGCAGGAGAACCTCCTACAGGCCCAAGAGGCCCAGGAGGCTACTTATAATAAACAGGCAAGACTCCACGAGTTCCAGCCAGGGGATTGGGTCCGACTGCTGCTTCCCAGTTCAGACTCCAAACTCCTTGACTGTTGGCAGGGGCCTTATGAGGTGGTTTGGCGAGTGGGCCTGGTAAACTATGGGTGCACCAGCCTGACAAATGCAAAGTGTGACGGATTTATCATGTAAATCCCTTAAAACCCTGGAGGGCCCAGGAAAGGTTACTAATAACACCCTACCTGCCAGACCCGAAACTGGGGCCCCAGGCAGAGGGTACATCAAAACCAGAAGAGGCCCAGATTGGTCCAACTTTGCCCCTGAACCAGGCACAGCAACTGGTTGCCACATTCTCCTCCATCTTCTCGGCGAAACAAGGCCAAACTCACCTGGCCATCCATCACATCAAGACAGAACCAGAGGTTAAGGTCCAGGAGAACCCCTGTCCCTTCCCCAAAAATTGAGGGAAGTGATGAAGCAAGAACTTCAGTCGATGCTGGTGTTGGGGGTAATCGAGGAGTCCTGCAGTGATTGGAAGAGCCTGATAGTCTTAGTCCCTAAACCTGATGGGAGCACTCGGTTTTGCATCAACTTCCGGAAGGTGAATGCTGTGTCCAAATTTGATGCGTGCCCCATGACCCGGGTGGATGAGCTGCTGGATCGGCTTGGAGAGGCAGAGTACATTACCTCTCCGGACTTAACAGAAGGCTACTGGCAAATTCCCCTCACACCTGAGTCCAAGGAGAAGATGGCATTCTTTGGATCCTTCCCATTCCGAACCACGCCCTTTGGGTTGCATGGTGCTCCTGCCACATTCCAGTGGCTGATGGGCCGTGTTCTGCGTCCCCGTGGCCAATACACAGCTGATTATTTGGATGATGTAGTGATTTATAGCCACAACTGGCAGGCCCACTTTCAACATGTGGCAGGTATTACTGTCCTTCAAGGAAGCCGGCCTGACAGCAAACCCTGCAAAATGCCACCACCTACCTGGGCTACACTTTGGGGAAAGGCACTGCCTACCCTCTAGCAGGAAAGGTCCAAGCCCTCCAGCGATGTGCCCCTCCATCATCAAAATTAGGTACGTCGGTTTTTGGGGTTAGCTGGTTACTATTGCTGCTTCATACTCAGCTTCTCCTCCATCGCAGCCCCTCTTACCGACTCCTCAAGAATGAGAGTCCAATCCAGAGCCAGTGGACCAAAGCCTGTGAGGAAGCTTTCCAAACCCTTCAACTCTGTCGAGAACCTGTCTTGTACAGCCCTGACTTCTCAAAGGAGTCCTTGTTACCAATGGATGCCTCCGACGCGGGCCTAGGAGCCATTTGGAGAGGTCATGAGAGGTGATGAACACCTGATCCTCTACATCAGTAGGAAGCTATTCCCCAGGGAGAAGGCCTACTCTGTAATCTAAAAGGAGGCACTAGTAGTGAAACGGGCAGTGGATTCACTCCGATATTACCAACTGGGCAGACATTTTACCCTTGTCACAGATCATGCCCCTCTTCACTGGCTACACACAATAAAAGAGACAAACCCCAGAATTATGAGGTGGTACCTTTCTCTCCAACCCTTCTCTTTCTGGATCCAACATCATACTGGAAAGACCCATGCAAATGCAGATTTTTTTTCTCTAGGGAGGGTGGAGCACAGTTGGGGGAGGGGCCGACACCAATAAGGGTCATGGGGGGGGGGGAATGTGTGAGGGAGTGAGAGGAGGGTCTGGCAGTGCAGGGGCTAAACAAAGTCTTTTTGCCCAGCTAACCCCGCCCCATTTTACCTGCAGCCAATGCCAGGCCTGGAGGTAGGATAAAAGAGAGAAACCTGGCTCAGTTAGGGGCTGACCAGCAAAGAGACAGGAGCTAGTTCTGCTCTCTGCAGGACCTGAGCCAGAGCCGTCTACTGGGTCAGCCGTAGGAGCACATAAGCCTCCATCCCTTCCCCCTGGCGCAAAGGGGGAGAACCTACAAGGAACCCTCACTGAGGAGGGGGAAATTGGACTCTTGGGGCCACGCCCCAAAAGTAAGAACCAGACTTAGATAAGAGGTTGGAATTCCTAGGCCCAGGGCCCTAGCAGCAGAGGCCTACACTCCTTTGCCACCAGCTAACTCCAGGACCTAACCACTAGGCCACCCCACTGTCTGGGAGACCTGGCCACAGTGCACCACCAGTAGAAACAAAAAAAACTAGCTGTGGGTGCTCTGCTAATCCACTTGGTGGCATTGGAATATCTGCAGAGCAGCTGCACAAGCCCACAACTTACAAGGAACATTGCTCATGACTTGGAATAATTCCTGAAGAGATGGTTCACGCAATGATTCTGGACCCCAGGCAAGCGATCAGCTGTTGGAGTGATATTCTCCTCAGTGCAAAACTGCCAGAACCCGATCATCTGTTGGCAGAGCATGCTGGAGAGTGCTCCCCCTCGCCTGTTCACATAATACATTGTAGTGGGATTGTCAATAACTATGTGAACTACTGAACCCCTGCTACAGTGCAGAAAAATGAGACACGCATTGTAGTTGGCCTGAAGCTCCAACAGGTAAACATGCAGTGAAGACTCCTGTTCTGACTACAGACCTTGAACTTCCAGTGACCGCAGATGTGCCTCCCAACCCATCAGAGAGGCATCGTTGGCCACAGAGCCAGCTGGCAAGGGCTGGATGAAGGGAGTACCTTGGCAAATATTCTTCGGATGCATCTGCCACTACAAGGAGTACAGGCACAACTGAATGAAAATGAGCCAATCTGTTCAGGGGTGAAAAGTTGGACATAAAGCCTCCGGTCCTAGATTACATTTAGAGGCACAACCTTGCAAACTGGGCCAGGAGCACCAGGCACATCCTAACTGTTGTGGAAGACTGAGACTGCAGACTGAAACAAAGACAGTGAATCATCTAAAACCAGTTGGTTTCCAGGAACACTCTTGAACTTGTAGAATCTGTGAGGGCTCCAATGAATTTTAGGAGTGGGAATCAAAGTTCAATTTTAAGACAAGGAACCAAATTTGCCTTCCAGGTATTTCGGATGAGAGTCAGTCAAGCAAGTGCAGTAGTGCGTCAACATGAGCAAGAACTTCCTCTCTGGACAGACCCTCAGTATGCAGTGATCCAAATACCAGAAGATGTGGAGTCCTGAGAAATGATGTCACAATGACCGTACATCTGGTAAAAATCCGAGGAACAGAAGAGGTGCCCAAATGGAAGTTCGGCATATCGATAATGATTAATCGAAGGAATTTTCTGTAGCCTGGGAAAATCATCACAGAAGAGTAGGCATCCTGAAGGTCCGGAGTAGCAAAACAATCTGAGACAATATGCAGAGGATAGTCAGTAGCGTCAGCCTTCGGAGGCTCATGTAGCTGATAGATCTTTTGAGGCCGCAAAGATTGAGAGTGGGTCTTACCCCTCCCTTGGACTGGGCAACCAGAAATTACTGGTAATAGAAGGCAGGATCCTAGTGTTCTGGGAGAACCTCCTCCATCCTTCTCAAAGCCAGTAAAGCGAGAACTTGCTCAAGGAGCAGAGTCTCATAAAAGGGGTCCATGAAGCAGGAGGGGGAGAGATGGAGAGGAACTGGATGACACAGCTCAGTGATTAGGACCTAGTAGTGAGTGGCAACAGAACCTCAGTTATTGTGAAAGTGAGCCTGTCCTGTCCACACAGAGTGTATGGAGAAAGGAAAGCAATGACTGGACCAGCGGTCTAAACCAATTAATCAAAATGAGTGTTTGGAGGGTGCTGGGGACTAGACAAACCCCAGACCCAACTGCTTCCATCTATGGCGCCTAAACCTCTTTCTGGGGTAGGCCCACTGTATGGGGGGAGGAGAAAGCTACCCAAAGCCCAATATTGCTGCTGCCATTGTCCCGCATTATTGTGCCTCTTCGCTGCCAGAATGTACGTGCCCAAATGCTGCCTACCTTGCTTATTTTTGGTATTTTAATGAATAGCACCACATTAAGTTGGCCCTGGTTTCCCTATAATGTAAAAGACAGTTAAACAGCTGAAAGTGTAGAAATGAAAAATTCAAGAAAGCATTATACATATTCAGAAACAGTTTACAAAATCAATTAAATAAATATATTTAAGATATTACATTACAAATTCCTAAAGCAAATTCCTAAAACTGTTTTTTTTTTTGCGCTTGAGGAACTCAAAAAGGAACCATAAAAAACTAAGTAATTGGTCAAATTATTTTAAAGTGACAGATGGTTAAAATTATTTTGACATTTACTCAAAGTAGTGTAATTTTGTAGGCATTCATAACTTAGAAATGAAAAGATAGTTACCTGTTCTGTAACTGGTGTTTGAGATGTGTTCCCCGTGTCCATTCAACATAGGTGTGTGCCTGCCACATACACCGAGGCCGGAAGTTTGTCCCTAAGCAGTACCTGTAGGAGCCAGGGTCCCAGAGCCCCCTGGAGTGGCACACGCATACTGCACTATATAGGGTGCCCCCAGGTCCCTCCCTACTCAGTTCCTTCTTTCCGGAACTCCAGCAGAGGGGAGGGTGGGAAGTTGAATGGACATGAGCACCACATCTCAAAGAACACCCATCACAGAACTGGTTACTGTCTTTTCTTCCTTGAGTGCCTGCTCACGTTCATTCAACAATGGTGACTGAGAGCAGTGACTGTAAGGAGTTATGAAAATGCAGACTGCAGTACAGCCCTGTCAAATGGAGTGTCATCCCTGGCCTGCTGTGTGATGGCATAATGAGACGTGAAGGTATGCACCAACAACCACGTTGCAGCTCAACAAATGTCCTGGGTCAGGACATGTGCAAGATAAGTGTGCAATGAAGCCTAAGCTCTGGTGGAGTGGGCCCTGATCAGCTCCGGAGGTTCGGCCCCTGCCAACTCATAGCACGTACGGATGCAGGAAGTGATCCACTTCAAAAGTGTCTGGGAGGAAATTGGGGAAGCCCTCCCTTGCTCTGCACAGGCCACAAAGAGGTGTGTGGATGTGCAAAAGTAGGAAGCCCGATGCGTGGACGTGTCTCTCCTCACTGATCACATGAGGCTTGGGATAGAAGACTGGCAGAAAAATGTCCTGGTCAACGTGGAAGGCAGAAACCACCTTAGGAAGGAAGGCTGGATGTGCCCGAAGCTGGACCTTATTCTTGAAGAACTAGGTATATAGTAGTTCCAATGTCGGGTCCTGAGGCTCAGACTCCCATCCAGCCAATGTGATGGCAATCAGGAAGGCTACCTTGAAAGAGAGCAGACAAAGGACACATGGCCAGGGGCTTGAACAGAAGTCCTATGAGTCGCAAAAAGACCAGGTTCAGGTCCCATTCCAGGAGCGGGTCTCTGGTCTGGGGGTAGAGCTGTTCCAGACCCCTCAGGAACTGGGAGGTGACATCATGGGAGAATAGAGAATAGCCTTGCAGGAGCAGATGAAATGCAGAAATGGCCACCAGGTGGACTCTAAAGGTGGCCAAAGCAAGATCCTGCTGCTTCAGGTGGGAGCAGGTAGTCCAAGATGTCCTGAAGGGAAGCCTGTGTCCACACTGATAACTGAGTCCATTTGGTGGCACAGGTAGACAACGGTGAGGGCTTATGACTCTTGAGGAGGACCCTCTGAATGTCACCCAAACATGCCCACTCCTGTGGGTTCAACCATGGATGAACTGTGCAGTCTACTATAAAACTATATGGAGATATACCTATCTCATAGAATTGGAAGGGACCTTGAGAGGTCATCGAGTCCAGTCCCCTGCCCTCACGGCAGGACCAAGTACCATCCCTGACAGATTTACCCCAGATCCCTAAACGGCCCCCTCAAGGATTGAACTCACAACCCTGGGTTTATCAGGCCAATGCTCAAACTACTGAGGTTTGGGCACAGCAGATGTCCTTGGACAGCAAGTCCGGTGTCAGTGGCAACTGCTTGGGGGCACAACACTAGGTTCATCAGAGCCCCAAATCAGTGCTGGTGAGGCCAGGCCAGTGTGATGAGGATCACCATTGCTTTTATAGAATCATAGAATACTAGGACTGGAAGGGACCTCGAGAGGTCATCGACCCAATACTATCTAGACCATCCCTGATGGACATTTATCTAACCTACTTTTAAATATCAGATATAGAGATTCCACAACCACCTTAGGCAACTTATTCCAGTGTTAACCACCCTGACAGTTAGGAACTTTTTCCTAATGTCCAACCTAAACCTCCCTTGCTGCAGTTTAAGCCCACTGCTTCTTGTTCTATCCTCAGAGGCCAGGAAGAACAATTTTTCTCCCTCCTCCTTGTGACACCCTTTTAGATATCTGAAAACTGCTATCATGTCCCCTCTCAATCTTCTCTTTTCCAAACTAAACAAGCCCAATTCTTTCAGTCTTCCTTCAAAGGTCATGTTCTCTAGGCCTTTAATCATTCTTGTTGCTCTTCTTTGGACCTTTTCCAATTTCTCCACATCTTTCTTGAAATGCGGTGCCCAACTGAGCACAATACTCCAACTGAGGCCTAATCAGTGCAGAGTAGAGCGGAAGAATGACTTCTCATGTCTTGCTCACAACACACCTGTTAATGCATCCTAGAATCATGTTTGCTTTTTTTGCAACAGCGTCATACTGTTGACTCATATTTAGCTTGTGGTCCTTTTGTCCCACTTGACCTTCTGCAGCACCTTGTTGATGAGGGGAAATGGAGGAAAGGCATAGAGAAGACCCTCTGACCACCGGAACAGAAACGCATCTGGAAAGGAGCTCCACTTGAGGCCGAACCAAGAGCAGAACCGGCTGCACTTCACATTTTCTCTCATCACAAAGAGGTCCACTTGGGGAGAGTCCCAGTCGTGGAAGAGGGAGACAGTCACCTTGGGATATAGAGCCTGTGTGAGGAGAACTCTCTGCTGAGATGGTCTGCGATCGCATTCCATACCTGTGGGGGTGACGGGCCTTTAGCATGATGCCATAAAGGACACAGAATTCCCAGAGTCTCATAGTTTTCTCGCAGAGCTCTGGGGAGTGGACTTGCCCCTTTTCTGTTTATGTAATACATGATGGCAGTGCTGTCAGTGAGAACACACACTACTCTGCCCACGAGGTGAGGGAGAAACCCCCCCCACACACACATCTGATTGCCCAGACCACACCCCTTGAGAGAGGAGGGTCCCCATGTGGGCCCCCCAACCAGGGGCGGCCCGTGAGCATAGGCAGACTCGGTGGTCGCCTAGGGCACCGCCGGCCCGGGGTGCCCAATGATGATATCACGGGGCACCCAGGCACCCAATGATTACGTCACGGCCATTGACAGCCGTGCAGGCGGGAGTGCCGATCACACCTTCCGCCTGGGGCCCAGCTGCCGCAGCCGGCCTCAGGCCACTCCTGCCCCCAACTTCAATCTGAAGTGTCGGCTACTAGTTCCCTCGAGTGCAGTTGAGGATGGTATGGGATGCCCAACATGACATGGTCTGGTTTTGTCCACCAGACCAGGGCCAACAGCACGTGAGGCGGGACCATCACTACTCTTCCTACAGAGTGTCTCACCAGTGCATACACTGATGCCAGACATGGCTGGAGGGGCCGAATCCTGAGCCTGGCTAGGAGCACTGCATACATGCAGGCAGCCATACGCCCCAGGATCTACAGACTCAACTTTGCGGTTGTCATGGGGGTGCTGGCGAGTTGCCAGAGGAGGACCGACAGGGCCTCGAACCTCTCTTGAGGAAAGGATGCTCTGGCCATGGTCAAGGCCAGGACCGCTCCTATAAACTCTATCCTTTGAGTTGGCACTAAGAGAGACTTTTTTCTTGTTTATCAATAGGCCGAGTTGGCAGCATGTGTCCAGGAGGAGATGTATGTCACGCTGGACCTTTAGTTTCAACGGGCCTTTGATGAGCCAGGCATCCAAGTAAGGGTACACCTGTACTCCCTGATGCCTCAGTAATGCAGCAACCACCGACATGCACTTGGTGAAAATGCTGGGGGCTGTAGACAGGCCAAAGGGCAGGACAGCAAACTGGTAGTGGTTCTTTCCCACTACGAACCTCAGGAAGCGCTTGTGACCTTTGAAGATCGCAGTGTGAAAGTATGCATCCTTGAGGTCGAGGGCAGCATATCAGTCCCCGGGACCCAGATCGGGAATGATGGAGGCCAGGGAAACCATGCAGAACTTGAGCTGGAACAAAAGTTTATTGCGGCCGTGCAAATCCAGAATAGGCCGTGGGCCCCCTTTTGCCTTGGGAATCAAAAAATAGTGGGAGTAGAAGCCGTTGTTCTTGAACTCTGTTGGTACCCTCTCTACTGTTCCCACCTGGAGCAACTGGGATATCTCCTGCTTGAGAAGATACTTGTGAGAAGGGTCCCTGAAAAGGGTGGAAAATGAGATGGCGGTGTGGAGAAGAGCTGGAGGGTATAGCCATACTGGACAGTAGCTAGGACCCAACAGTCCGATGTAATGTCCCTCCATGCTGGGAGGAAGGGACAGAGCCTGAAGGAGAACAGGTGGGTAGGATCTTGGGAGTCTGGTATGTCATCCTCGAGCATGCCCTCAAAAGGAACGCTTGCCCCGGAGTATCGTCTGGCTGATCGATTGCTGGCCAGATGGAGGATGGTGGCCCAGTCTCCATTTCAGGGGCTTTGGGCGTGAATTGGCCCACTCATGGTGAGGATACTGGCCCTTTGGTTGGGAGGACTAGGGCTTGAACCTCTTCCTCTCAGACCCAGGGATGTAGAGGCCCACAGTTTTCAAGGTCATAAGGCTTCGCCTCATGGTAAGGCCAGCCCTGGCTGGGGGCCACATCCAGCACCAGGGCTCTCGGTTCCCCGCCCCTGTTCTAAACACTGACTTGGTGCCCTACTGAAGATGTGAGAGTCTCTAGGCTCTTTGAGCCATGATAGTGAAAGTGGTCAACATCTTGAGAGTTGTTGCATTTGTTTTCCTTCAGTTTTTGAATGTACATTTTTAAGAGATTTTAATACATTTTTAAGAGATTTTAATACAATTATGCTGATGCCTCAAATGATCCTTCTGGAGAAAAAGCCGCCTGGAACAATATGTGCAGTAGACCTGTGCAAGTTTCTCACCATGCAGTAAAGCCACATCAAAGTGATGCTGTACAATAATTAAATGGACAATTGACTAAAACAGCTGGACAGGTGAGCTTTTTAGATAAACAAAAGTAATTGTGCAGTTTCACGAGGCATAAAGGATCTGCTGATGAAGGGTTCTGGGGTCGGCAGATCCCTGTCTAGACTGCTGCAGTGTGCCGACAAACAGCTGATCGGCACAGCGCAGCGGCCATTTTGATTTAAATGAAGCAGCAATTATTTAAATCTCCGCTTCATTTCCCTTTGTCGTCCTACCTCATCCACTTGGCTCCATCGACGGAGCCATGTAGTTTAGACACACCCTATGAAAACAGTGTGAGTTTTTGTCTACACTCAGCAACTGTGGTTCCTCTATACCCTCTGATTAAAATCACTACACACTAGTTCCAGCTAAAGTAATTTTCCCTTATATTGAAAAGCACATAGTAATGGGATTTCATCAAGAATTTTTAAATGACTTTGTACCTTACTGCATTCCAACTTGACTAGAGACCCCATATGGTGAGTCACAATAGGCTTAATATTCTATTAAGGCTTCTGTACAGGTTTAGTTCTTTACTAGTGTCTCAAAATTTAGACACATTTTCTCCCTTTACATTGCCACCTTGAGGCATGAATTTGGCATCAAGAATTACTTTGATTTTGGTAATTGCGTCATTTCTTTATAATTCCGTCCTCCTCATCCAAATATTCTTATTTTCCTTCCCAACAGACAAGATATGCTCCCCCACCCCTCAATACTTTGTTGTTTATCTCCTGGTAATCGTCTGATAAAAGAAAAGTGATTTTAGTTAGTACTGGACCTTTCCATCTCAGTTCCTGATATGTAGCATAGAACTTGTTGTACCACTCAAATCACATTTGCTCTATTTGAATGCCCCTTGCAACTCTGATCAGCTTAAATGCGAAGTTACACTCTTCTACTTTGTGTGGGTTCAGATAAACTAAAGAATTTAGCAGCCAGTTATCTTTAAAAATACTACATTGTTCTTTCTATTAAAGTTATATAATATAACGCGGTATTTACAGTACCTGAATGGCTTGCTGCTTTTTCCTTATATGATTTCTTTATATGCTATTACAGATAAAACCTAAATAACATGGTAGCATAAATATATTATTTCATATAGAACTCCATCAAAAGTGGATGTAAGACTTGCTGGAGGATTTCACTGGAAAATTTGCCATAACTTTCTCATAACTCATTGTATGCGTTTATCAAAGATTCCCGATAGAGGGGATGAAAAAGTGAACATGCAGTACAGCAGAGTACAAGGTAGGCACCATAGAAGATAAAATGTTTTCAGGGAGACCATCAGATTTCTTCAGCAGCAGTT
Organism: Pelochelys cantorii; assembly: GCA_032595735.1. Taxonomy (NCBI): domain Eukaryota; kingdom Metazoa; phylum Chordata; order Testudines; family Trionychidae; genus Pelochelys; species Pelochelys cantorii. The sequence continues at coordinate 38,149,165 of CM064329.1, read as the reverse complement.
ATATAAATTGCACCTGACCCAGAAATGTGCCAAGTGCCCTCAGCATCCACTGAGCACCTGTCAGTGGTGTAGCCCCCAGGTGCCACGCTAGGGGGGGTGCCAATTTAGTCCCCCTCTGCTTCCCCTGTCATCCCTCAGCTTGCCTGCTCCTCCTCTGCCCGTCGCCAGCGGCTGGAGCCTCTTCCCCACCTCTCCACCCCCAGCCCAACCCACCTCTATCTTGGTCGGCAGGTTAGTGCATACGGAGGCCTGGCCCCAAACCGGAGGGGGTGGGGGAAGACACGGTACAAGCCCCCTTCCCCTGGGTTGGTCTCAGCTCTGCACCAGGTTCGGGGACCCGCCACATGGCGACGGGGGTGTGCGTGCAAATTTTGCCTTTGCCCCTGGGCACATAACACCCTCACTATGCCTCTGGCACCTGTGCAGGATCAGAGCATAAATGATTAGGACTGACCTGCAGCACATCATAAAGCAGGTTCTCATAAAACAGAATGAAAAAAGACCAGGTTGGTAAGATGTCCCAAACACCTTTATTTTTCCCCCCACGATGCTTCATTTATAACTCATGAAACCTACAATCCCTGACATCACAATCAACCCAATACTTATTTTGCTTAAAATATGCACACTGAATTAAATCGTAAAAATGTAACAAGAGAAATTAGAACAAATCTTCCTTGTTTTTCTTCCCTCCTTCTATTATACATGGCATAAACCAGCCTGCAATAATCAACTAGAGCCATTTAGTGTATAGTAGTCTAGTCTTGCTGTGACTAATAGGATGATTGGTTGTATAGCTTCTTTATAGTTGTTCATTATATCACCCTTACATAAAGTAATTTAATTTCAGTGGGATAATTAGGGTATTTCTAATCTAACTGATAGTCTGAATGAAATGAGATTCTCAGAGGGAGATTTGTGTACCAGAAGATTGGTGACCTTCGGCCCCAATTTTCACACAATGTATTAAACTGACAGCCCTACTTTCAAGCACTGCTGTACTGCATCTTCACAACTTGGGCAGATCTATGTGCCGCAGAAGGCAACTTTAAATGAGGTTCCTTTGTCCTAAAGAAATCCCATTATTAAAGGAAACCATAATATCGTAATTGAATTACAAAATATATATGTAGAGCATCATTCACTACATAGAAATGTGGAACCCAAATCTCAACCATTATGCACTACAGAAAGCACACACACTCAGGCAGCACCTCACAAGACATCCTCTAAAATTCAACATTAATATGGCTTATCCTGTAATTATTTCATACATATGTCAGTGAAAATCTGATCTTTGCCCAATTTCTCAGAAACAAATGCATGAAGTAGTATAACAGGCATTTTCAACACTACTGGTAAATTGGATCAATGCTCTACTGCCAAGTATGAGCTAAAAAGGAACAAGTTTCAGTAATACTTGTGGGACACTGTAGTTGTCAAGCAGCACAGGATATCTGCTTGACTATAACAAAGTTCTCTACAGACCCATTCCTACTTACATTTTAGCTTTAATTAATAGCTCTCTCATTCTCCTATGCTCCTGAAATACCAATGCTGCAGTCTCCTATGAATGGGTTCTCAAACTTCATTGAGCCATGAACCCCTTCTGACAACAAAAATTACTATATGACCCCAGGAAGAGAGACTGAAGTCTGAGCATGGGCATCGGGTGAGAGACCCACTGTGGAAGGCAAGCCTCAGCCCTGCCTCTTCCACCTGAGGGCAAGCCCCATGCACTCCCAGTCTGGCTTTCCCCAGCGGCCATGTGGAGAGGCGGGACTGCTGTGCCACGGCCACGGCCCTTCCCTCCCTGGCAGCCACGTAGAGAGGCGGGGCTGCCATGCTGTAGCCACAGCCCAGCCCTCCCCGGTGGCCATGTGGAGAGCTGGGGCTGCCGCACCACAGCCCTACCCTTCCCCAGCAGTAGCCTCAGCCTTAGGTGGTTGGGCATGTAGGTAGTTTTGGGAAGGCTGTGCCTTCCCTTGCCTACATTACCGACCACGCATGAGCCTACCAGAGCCCTCCTGCCCTTGGGGCGGGGGAAGCAAAGTCAAAGCCCAAGCCCCATCACCCTGGCTGAGTATAACCCGAGCTCTTCCATTCAGGACTGAAGCCCTCTGGCTTTGGTCCCAGGCCCCCACAAATCTAAGCCAGACCTGGTGACCCATTAAAATGGGGTCATGACCCACCTTGGGGTCCTGACCTATAGTTTAAGAACTGCTTCCCTACAGCATTTGTATGCCACCGTTTTTAATTTAGGGCCCAATCTAGCGCCCAGCAAAGTCAAAAAGAATCTATTTACTTCCGTTGGACTGTGCCCTTAAAGTCAAATCCTCTTCATTTTACATAAGCACTTTATTGGCTTCCAATGCCCTACCCTACTCACAGGAAACTGGATTTGGCCCATAGGGTGCAAGCTCATTGATCAGGGACCTTCTTGTCTTTAACTTTTTAAACCACCATGCACATTTGTGCATTTCACCCCTAAAATCATGAAAAAATACACTCGTATGCTAAATAACCTGAAGTTCAATAGCATAGTACACAATCCGAATATCCATTTTAGAGGTCACACAAAAGGCTATACAAACTTCTTTTTTCTTAGTTTTTAATTATCTGAATTGCTTTACATAGCCAGGGATTCACTACAGGCTGTACTGTTTTTCAGACTATTTTGTACCAAAGCAGCAAAGACCAATGCAGCAATGGGCTTGAGGACATTCCAGTTGACTTAAAAATAATTAATTCATATAAAAATAAAAACCAATTCAAATATTCAATAGGTGGCACCATGTGACTATATACATATTAAATGCTATTTACCACTATTCTGCCCTGTTTCATCAAAACTCAGAATAATTTAAATAGAAAATATATTCATTTCTTCTCTATAGAGAAACCTCAGCATTTAGGTTTAGGGGTCAGGGAGCTACATATGTAGAAATTTAAATTTTTAAATTTTACATGCAGATGTAAATATAAACAGTAGATTTCAAGCAGCAGAGTTTTTTCTCTACAATGAGCATCTTCTTAATTTTAAAAACATATGTTTAGAAAATCCCAGCAAACCGCTGAATGTTACCTGAAGGATTCATCTTTGATCTATTCCCACAAGGAGAGCCCAGTGAAGGATAAAAAGGCAAAAACTGCAAATTTAGAAAGAACCTACCTTAATTTTTAACCTTCACTCAGAATGTCTTGGTTTAACATTATTCGATAATAGTTATTTGTGTTTTTATTTCTTTTGCTGCTACTTATACATTCTATCATGTCAGATAGTTTCCCTGGAATTCGTTGTTGGTAAGTCCCTAACCTGAAAGATGGTAATGGCTCCATTGTAACAATCTTGTCAAGGCCTATTTAGGAAACTCTTCAGTTCATGGTTCACTGACTGGATAGACTAAAGAAGCCATTCTAGTTTAATTGAGCCAATGTAGATCTCTCAATGAAAAGTATATGCGGTATACTAATGATTCAGGGCCATTTTCTGCTTTCGGGCACAAGTAAAGTCTAAAATTAGTGTTTGTAGATAAGAAAGTTCTGATCCAAAAGTCGTTTAAAAATTACAATTTATTTACAATGCCTTTTTTACTGATGGCCTCATTTGATGGTTTTCTGAAAAGTCTGACAAAATAGTCTTGGCAGTCGGGGTGGAAAATATAAGCATGAGCGCCATGGATTCAAGGATGAAATAACGTTTCATTACTATGGTAATGATGGCAGGGTGTACCAACTCTGTACTGTGCCACCGGGGCCTAACCAATCCTTATGCACCCAGGAGACCATGCCCCCTCACACCCTTTGTGCATGCTGTAGGTAGACGGGACAGAAAAAAGGAAGCAGTCCTGCTCCCTCTGGACTGGCTGAGGAGAAGGAAAGACATGTACTGCAGGTTCTAGCAGAGGAACCTGCGACTCTTCAGGCGGTTGGGACTATGGACTGGGACTATGTCGTGGCCAACCTGCTGACTGTCTAGACTGACTGGGACAATATGGCCCTTATGGTAGGAAATGACTCAGGGAAAGCATTTGAAGTCAGTACTTGAACTGGGGATTTACCAGCTTTATAGAGCTCTGGCTCCAAACCTGGTGAAGTAGGGTGGCTCCAGGTTTTTCTACTCCTCTTTCCCACTGCACTTGCCACTAGACATGACTGCAGGGGATCCTAACTAGAGATGAAGGCTTTGTTCACACTGCTAAGTTTACAGCATTGTAACTTGATGCACTCACTGGGGTATTTTTTTTCATAGCACAGTAAAGTGGCAATGTAGACAAGCTCTAAGCTTTTATTGTGCCATGCCCCAGGGGCTGAAGACTGTTTGCTCTGTCCTAGCTGGTGGGTCAGAACCCCCAGCTACTATTGTTTGCCCTAGCCTCAAGGTTCAGGAAGCATAGACTGAGTGTCTGAGACACTCCCTTTCCCCATGAAAATTGCCTGTACAATTGGATATACCTGCATTTGTTTGTACACTGAAAGTAACTGTTCTCCAGTCCTATCAGCAAGCATCTATTTCCATGCCAAAGTAAGATAGTCTTTTACCATTGGGCTGCTATCACAAACCAGGTCAGCAAACCAGCATGAGCTGCTCCAGAGCCCGTCTCAGGTAAGGTGCAGTAATGCAAACCGCCACCAGAGGGCACATGGAAAAAAGAAGCAGTGAGACAGAAAAAAAAAACGCTGAAGACGTGCCAGCTCCAACAGAGAAGTAAACAAGAAAAGTAAAGACTCTGACGCCGGTCCCTCTCCCCTCCCAGGTGACCATATTTTTTAAAAATAAAACAGCCTGGAGGGGGAGGGTTTGCCCAAGCTGTCCCCCTCCCACCCCCACCCCCAGCCCCGGCAGGGCTCACCCAAGCCACCCTCTCTTTGCCTCCTGGGGCTGGGACTGACCCTCCCCCCACATCTGATTCTGGGGCTGAGTCCCCCCCTCCCGAACTCTGCACTGCCTATGGTGTGGTCTACCCCCTCCCCCCCACAACCCAGGGGGTGACCCCTCCCCTGAGCTTGGGGGTTGACCCTCACCCCTGAGCCCTATGCTACCTGCAGTTGAGTGCTGAGTCCCCCCAAACTCTGCACTACCCAGGGCAGAGTCTACCCCCTCTGGCCCTGTGCCGCCCGCAGCTGGGGCTGAGCTAAAAAAGGACTCTTGAATAGGACACAAATATATTGATTATATAGAAGAATTTAAGTTCAGCTTTCATGACAGAATTTGCACTACAATACTTCAGTGAGGTGAACTGAAGTTTTTTTTTTTTTTAAGTGTAAATGTTTTGTATAAAAAATAAATATAAAGTGAGCATTATACACTTTGTATTCTGTGTTGTAATTGAAATCAATATATTAGAAGATGTAGAAAACATCCAAAAACATTTAAATAGATAGTATTCATATTATTGTTTTAATTATGTGATTAATCATGATTAATTGTTTTAATCATGTGATTAATCATGATTAATTTTTTTAATTTCTTGACAGTCCTAAAACATATCGTTTCTCTTACCTAAGGACCCCACCTTGAAGAGAATTTGAAGCATGGTTCAGAGTGTCATCAGCTCACAGGCATATTAATCAGAACGGAAGATGTTCAGTGCCTCACAAAGTATGTCGACCACCTTGCACGACTGGTCTCTACAAAGGGACAGAGTCATTTTAATTCAGTAGCAGAAAATTATCTTTTTGTAATGACTGATGGTCTCAAGTTACGGCGGGGGAGGTCTAGGTTGGATGTTAGGAAAAACTATTTCCCTAGGACGGTGAGGAAGCACTGGAATGGGTTACCTAGGGAGGGGGTGGAATCTCCATCCTAGAGGTGGATTTAGAGGCCAGCAAAGACCTGGTCAACGAAAGTCTCTTCTTCCACACCAGTTTAGGTGCTGGTGAACTTGCACACTGTTTTTCTGCCCTGGATGGCTCGGGAAAACCCCCCCGAGCTGAAGGCTGAAGAGCCTTATCGAAAAGGAGCATGCGGAGCTGCATCTCCCTATCTCGATGAGGTCAGGCAGTTAACTTGCTGCAATGAGGGCATTTTTGTGGACTATACCTCTCACCAAGACAGTGAATGCAGGAAAAGTGTCTATCAGAGGCTGACATGGCCCTGTGGCATTTGTCACATTTTTTAAAACCCGAGGAGCTGGGCATGGTTCACTGACTCATGTAAAATAAAAGATGTTGTTTTCTCTTTCCTGTTGTTTGATTCGTTGTTCTTTTTGTATTCTATTATTTTTATTCTATTTTTCTTTCTTTTCTTCTTCTGCTTCTTCTTCTTCGTGTGTGTGTGTGAAGCCGTGAGCAGCTCCCCCTTTTTTTTTTGTTAAAATAAAATGATAAGTATAACTGACCTAACTAACTCCAAAAACACTTATAACTATTAAAACTAAGGGAAATAACAACTAACTAATGAAGACAAAAATCTGAGGTAACTCTCTGAGGAGAGCAGTTCACAGTTCCATCTTCTGCCGAGGGCAGTAACGAAGGAACTGAGGAGGGGTCGGGCCACGTGTGCAAAGCAACAGGTGCAAATGGCACTAGGCGCCTGGTGCGCATGTGCAGCCCAACTGGCTACTGCTGATCTCTGATCTGTGGCAAAACTCTGATCTGTGGTGCCGGGGCAACCCAACACCTACAGTGGAGCACCCACGGGAACATCATCCGAAGAAGAACCATGAAGTTGTAACCAAATTCCATTTAATATCATTCTTACCCCTCAATGTTCCAAGATTTCCTGTGTGTTTTCATTTAGATATAACAGAGCTGAACTGTTGCATCATACTGAAGTGTTCTGTCAGACAATTATATCTTGTCTCAGAAGATAACCATATTTCAGCAGTGAATCATGCAACTTTTGATTGTAAATTATTAAATTCTTAACACACTTTGGATTTTTCCAGGATAAAACTGGATATAAATGTGAGATGATAGTATTACAAAATTCAATAAGTAAATTCTTGCACTTAGCTAGAGTATGTTAGCTTATGACATAACTAAAAGTTACCACGCCAGGAAGTTATTAAAACACAAGAATTTACTTATAAAAAGAGATGTTTTGCCATATTTTTGCAGAAATCTACACAGTACTTATCTGCATACATTCTCCCACCATATTTCAAGACAATGAGAGATTTTTTACCTCTTTTCTGCAATTCTTTTGTTTCCACTGATTACTAGATTCACATCCCAAGAATAAACAAGGTGGAAAAAGTCTCATGTCCATTGTTCCACTTTCCGTCAGGGAGATTTGAAGCAAACTAGGCCTCACAATAAGTTTTCTAACCTAGATAAGCAGGCCTAAAGATATCTGACAGCTGTTTCACGCTCTTCATCATCATCTGAAACAATCAGTACGCATTAGAGAGTACTTTTCCCTTTACAAAGGTGATAATTAGATAACAAGCTGAGATTAAGGTAATTACGGTTAGACAGCTGGCAAGGCAGCACAGTCATGTTGAAATATTGTTGATACTTCAGCATCTGGTTCTAATAACAGCACAGACTAAAAGATTTTACATTAATTACAACACATAATTTAATATAAACATATTTAATTACAATTGATGAGCGATAAACTGTTCAAGAATTACTTAACCCCTTCCACACGTCAACATGACTGGAACCTCATATACTTCTTTCCACTTTAGGAGTAAGCTGAAGTCAACATGAAAGGTTAGGAATTTCTTGCTACTTTTAACAAGTGACTACTTAGCATATCAATAATGGAGGTTGTCGTCTGACGCCAGTTTCTAAACACATAAAATGATGGCATACTAGAATTTAGAGTCTAGAAATAGGGACAGTCACACAATTTGCTGTAAAAAAAAATTACGTAGGTTGATTAATTTGCTCTTTTTATGCCCTTGTCTGACACCTTCTAGAATCAGGAAATTCCTGTTCCTAGTCATTCTTCTTTTCTCAGGTTCAAATACATTTTCACACTTGTATCTGGTGAAACCCATGCTTTATTTTTGACAGTCAATTAGGTATCTTATTAATCCATCCTCCGATTTCTGAGAATGTCTCAGGTGACAAAAAGAGGCAAGTACATTATGTCTAGCCTTCAGCAGCATTAAAATCAATAAAAACCAGTTTGAGAAATGTGTACTAGTGTAGAGGGGAAAATCCAGTTACTGTATAAACAAACTCAGTCCATATTAACTCTGATTTCCATAACCATCTGCCCCTACAATATTTCCAGCAACCAAACCCAAGAAGGTGAAACTGTAAGATTAGCCTAAAGGACTCAGAATATATTTTTTTGCACATAAGATCACATTTCCTAAAAATGTAACTTTGTCCTCCGTAGGGATGTTTGAGTGTAAATGACTAACCATTTAATCAATAAGTGGATACTTACCGGTTAATGGTGTCGGTTACATTCAGCGAAGCTGCCTCCTTAGGAGCCAGATAGTAAGGGCTGCCATCTCCACTCCGAGGTTTCAACTATACTGCCTTTTTTTGCGGAAGAGGATATGCAAATCATGCTCTCATTTGCATATCTTCTTCCAAACCTTTTTGTGGAAGAGGTTTTACCGCTAAAGTGCCCCGTGTAGATAGGCCATTTGTCAGGAAAAAAACCCTTTTTCGCAAGATCCTGTAAACCTTGATTTTTGAGGAATAAGGGATCTTGCGAAAAAGGGTTTTTTCCGACAAATGGCCCTGTCTACATGGGCTTTTTAGTGACAAAACCTCTTCTGCAAAAAGATTCGGAAGAAGATATGCAAATGAGAGTGCGATTTGCATATCCTATTCTGCAAAAAAACGGAAGTGTAGCTGTAGCCCAAGGGAGAAGGCTTCATTGCCAGCAAAGCCTCCTTCCCCAGAGCCAGGAGGGCAAGGTTTTAGTACTTAGTTTATTTTCCCTCCATGGTGTCCTCAGCTAGAATGGTGGATTTAAAAATCAACAACAAAAACAGTGAAACAACAAAAAAGTGTGGAAACCAAAAAGAGGATCCCTAACAGAACAGTCAAATTTATGGCCTAAATAAATTGACCGTGCCCTTCCAGTTTCACCTATTTTGAGCAGAAATGCTTTTACTTACACTCTTTTATTGCCAGATTCCCAGTGATTTCATTTTGTTATATAAATGGGTGTGTCCTACTACAGCTAAAAGTTTGAAACTATTCAAATTTCTCATTAGAATTACAGCTCAGCCAAACATCTACAGACATTTTCATATTATAATAAAACCTCACCACCCTATGCAATGCCCCTTCCTGCCCAGAGCATAACCAGAATAACTCTAGTAAGTAGGGCATGGTAGCACTGCTCCACTTTTGCCAGTGAGACTACACTATACTGTAGAGAATGTACAGCAGTTGCCCTTAAAACCTGTTAGCTTCTAAGGTCATTAAAATTATGTTTCTTTTCCTTAGATGTTCTGTACATTAAGTAGAAGAAAGTTTATTCAACTCTGTGTTAATGTTGTCTAAATAAAAAGGAAAACTTAAAAAGTTATAAGTACATCAAAATCGATCTATTTATCATTCACCAAGCTTGTCCTCTTGAATTCTGGCTGCCTGGTCTACAAAAACATTTACATCCACTTGAGACCCAGGAATAGTCTCAGCTACTGCCAGGAGATTTTGGACCTCATCAAGGCCACTTCTCCAAGCTCCAAACCAGCAAGCAGAACACAGACATTTATGCAAAGATCACAAGTTAGTGAAGAAAGGCCATTCTAGGGACTCCCAGCAGTGCGGAGTCAAAATCAAGGTGCTGAGACAATCCTACCACAAGGCAGAAGAGGATAGCGGACGGTTTGGTGCTGCACCTCACAGCTGCCACTTCTACGAGCAGCTTTGGATGCCTTTGTGGGAGGCAGGTACCAGCTTCCCAAGCATGACCATGGGGTCCAGCCAAGACACTGCTGGCGTCACCATAGAAGAGAGCATGGTGGCAGAGGGGGAGGAGGAGGAAGAGGAGACTGGCCAATCAGTGATCAATGACAGCCAAGAGCTCTTCATGATGCTGGAGCCAGTCCTCTCCTCCCAGGATGTCTCCCAGTTAAGCACTGACCCCGGGGAGGGCACTTCTGGTGAGGGCACAATTTTTTTCTTACTGCAAGCAGCTTAATGCAGTTGCGTGTGATGTGTGGGGCACTCCGTGCCTACCCAGTGCGTGGGGCCTGAAACAGCATGTTAATGTGTCTGCAGATGGAGCAGAGTTTTGCCTGCACATCTCCATGAAGCTCTCAGCTAGGAACTCTTTGATCCTTCTTGCAAGGTTTTTGGGGAGGCCAGTCTTATGCTGTCCTCCACAGTAGGACACCTCCCCATGCCAAATCACTAGTAAGAGGTCTGGCATCATTGAACCACAAAGCAGTGAAGCACAAGGCCCAGGTTTATGGCCACATTCAGTCAGCATCTGCTCCCAATCACTCTGTGTGATTCAGAAAAGACTAATATCTTGCATGGCAACCTGGAGGAAGGAGGAGGGGAAGCTATTAGCACTCTCCTTGAAAAGCCGCACGTGCCAGACCCAACATGTACCAGACACAGAGGGAAGCCACCCTCTCCTGTCCCCCTCCCACCTGCAGGCTGCTGCCCTGGCTGGCCCCTTACCATGCCTGCCTACCTCATAACCATGTGTCCAGATGCTCCCCAGTACTCTGTGCACCTGCTGTAAAGTGCTCATTTAAAAGCAAGCATTTGGCCTTGCACAGAACACATCTCCATTGTCTTCACAGAGACCTTCGGTGCAGGCTAACAGATTGGGGTAGCCTTAATACAATGTACGTGCTGTAATATGTGCCCTTGTATCTTTTCATTGCACTCCCCCTCTTCCAGTGTCTGCACACCTGGCTCAGGTCCGTAGGTGAAAATGCACAAGGGAGAACATGTTCAGGGAGCAGAGGGACTGCATGAATTCCCTTGTGGAGGAGATGTGGGGAGAGCGGCAGGACCAGATCACTGAGAGCCAGGAGCGGAGAGCCACCAGGGAGCAGCAGGCAAGGTAGCAGGAGTCCCTCTTTGCCTCCTTGACAGCTGTGATAGAGCACCTAGCTAAATGTTTGGAGAGGAACTCCTCCCAGAACCCTATGTGCCCCAATGACAACACCACTCAGATGAGTGGGTCTCATTTGAGTATTCTGGCACCTCAGTACAGGGGAAAGCCTTTCGCAAAGTTCATGGCTTGCGAATTTGGAAGTTTTGCAGACACTGTTGATCGTCCCATGTCCACATCACAATGTGGTCCCACCAGTCTGTGTTTGTCTTGTGGCACCAGAACCAGCGTCGCACTGTGTCCACAGGACTGACTGGTGGCAGCGCTTGCATCCGCACCGGAGCTTGCATAAGCAGCAACTCTGTGCCAAGCCGAGCTTCATCCCCGTCCTCGACATGCATACGCCGTCAAAGAGGTGCGCCACAGCACACGCCAGCATCACAATGCTTTGCTGCAAACTGGGCTCCATGCTCACACTGCTCTGGCATCTGTGCAGGCAACCAGAGCACAAAAAGGCACGAGCACACTGCTTCCCTTTCATCTCATGCAAGGCGGGAGGGCCTAGACCAGTGCATCATGGGATGCTGCCGACAGGAGCCCATAATCACCCGCTGCAGAGTTTTGGTCCCAATGGGCACCGGGAGCATAGCCCAGAGTGCAAAGCTACCCAGGGTACATCACTCTCAGTCGATGGTAGGCTCCCTAATGGGGATGCATGACTTTGGACTATATTGGATTCTTCCCCACAGTGAGGACACAGACCTTCGAATTTGCAAAATCGGATACCCAGAAAAACTGACCATATTAGATTCGACCTTACCTAATAGCGTGGACATGGCCTCAGAGACCTCACTGATCTTCAGTATGCTTGGCTTTGTGAACACAATTATATACAGAGAAATTGGATGTGTTCTTCTGTATTTCACAACGCGATCACATTTCAATAAAAGATGATATATAAAGCAGTTATTTATTTTAAATTTGTTAAATGATCAATTTTTTTTATTTCTTGTTGTTTTTCTCACATAATTTGTTATCTTTGTATTATGATTCTGTTAACTCTGCACTCCACAATTACAAAACAGAAACATTATTTTATAAAATTAGAATAATCCTGAACCATTTAAGGAAAAATGTTCACTTATTTTACAAAATACTTTTTTCAGTACATTGAACTTTTCTCTATGCCAGAGTAACTCTATGTAGCCCACAGTAATTGCTGTCCAATCATACATGGCTTTGTCTACACTAAGTTTTTGTGGCAGAAAACTTATGAGTCACGATGTCATTAGCATATTTTTGCCATTGCTTTTTCCATAAGGGGGTTTTGCGCAAAAAGAAGCAGTGTAGCTGCTTCCATTTTGCGCAAAAAACCCCTTTTGCACAAGATCCTTATGCCTCCCAGGGAGAGTCCCTCATTAGCATATTTTCTGCCACAAAAACTTGCAGTGTAGACATAGCCACAGAGTATGTAACACTATTGCCATATATAGGTTTAGTGATTTCATGATTTACATACTAGGCAGAACAGTTGATTTTATGTATGACAATCAGAATTAGATACCTTACTCATCTGGAATTTGTTGGCAGTTTCATGTTTTTATCTAAACTATTCCTTTTGGTCAATTATGTGCCTTTTCTAAGGGACATAAACCATCCTCAGAAAGTAAGATTAGTATTTGCCTCGTCCGTAAGAGCCCCATGCAGTTAACCTTAGACATGGCAGTTACATAGAACAAAATTAGCTACATACAAGCAGATCCAAATCCTGCAAAATTTTAAGCACAGAACTGACTTCAGTAGGACTATTTGTGATTTTAAGATTATGCACATGCATAAATGTCTGCTAGACTGTTACTGAAATAAGGATCGTTCTGACAGGCTCTTTGGCTTTTAACAAAAATCAAAGAAAGGGTTACAATAACAGCTCCTCGACAAACCCCCTGAGGTGCAATATCTGTATCACAACTGGGTCTGACAGTGCTTCATGAGAAGCCAATGTTAGTGCTCGCCAAAATCCACAATAAAGGACATGTCGCAGTGCCTTGGCAATATTTTAAAATAAAAGCTCTGTCCATCATCTAAGAGAAGAAGTTGTTACTGGCATACATGAACTACTGTGGGTTACCGAGGAATATTTCATTCAGCCTGAATATTATTATTAATGTTTACTTTTAAATATCGATTCCAACACAATTGATGCCTAAAGGAGTTTTAAGAGAATTATATGTAAAACTAAATGTACTTTAAATACTGCCCAAGAGATTAAATACTTGTGTCTTTCCTGCATTGGTGTGTCAGGCTTTGCCTACACCAGCAACTGAGGGACAAACCTTTGGTTTTCCACAAGTGCTTAAAAAAATAATCCTGAACGATAAAAGCTTTGTCAAGGCAAGGATGAGTGTAAACAGTGTTTTGTTGGGCAAGAGTGCTGTCCTGCCAACAAAGCAAGCACCACTTGTGAGTGGTAGAAGATTTTTGTGGGCAAACGTGCTAACAAACAGTGTCCGTCTTTTAGCCACACAACTGAGTAGATATGGCCATGTTGCTAAAAGCAGTATAAGTGGAAAAAAAAGCCTCAGTTTCATGTTTGCCTCATTCTAGATCACTAGGACATACCTGAGTAAAGAGGAAAGTGCAAAAACATTCTTACGTATTTAACCACAAAATGGCTTCAAAATCACCCACAGTAATAATTATACACAGGAAATCTGGGAGCAGTCCCTGAGAAACAGCATACATACCTGATTAGAAAATAGTTGATCATAGTGCCAAAGTAGCTGTAGTAGACAGCATAGCTCACATGCCCATGCTGATCATTGTCTTGCCGTCTTGTCTGTTTTGGTAAAAAGTAAGCATATGTAGCACATTTTCTGTAATGGTCCTCAGTGCTTGATTGCACTGATGAGGCAGCCATGTCATGGATATTACCAAGCACTAGAAATCTTGTGCAAGTTTCATTGTTTTGAATCACAAACATTGTGCAAGTTTCATTGTTTTGAATCACACCAGAAAAATTCTATTTAAAAAACAAAGGACAAGAGAGAAAGAAAAATATATTACCTTGGGACTATATTTATAAAACCAAACAAGCCAGAGGCTGGGCGAAAATGCCTACTTAAAAACAAGAAATTAAATCATACAATCATAGAATCCTAGGGTTGGAAGAGACCTCAGGAGGTCATCGAGTCCAACCCCTCTGCTAAAAGCAGGACCTACCCCAACTAAATCATGCCAGCCAGGGATTTGTCAAGCCAGGACTTAAAAACCTCTAGAGATGGAGATTCTACCACCTCCCTAGGGAACCCATTCTAGTGCTTCACCACCCTCCTAGGGAAATAATTTTTCCTAATATCCAGCCTAGACCTCCCCCACTGTAACTTGAGACCATTGCTCCTTGTTCTGCCATCAGTAACCACTGAGAACAGCTTCCCTCCGTCCTCTTTGGCTTCTCCCTTCAGGTACTTGAAGGCTGCTTTCAAATCCCCCCCTCACTCTTCTCTTCTGTAGACTAAATAAGCCCAAATCCCTCATAAGTCATGTGCTCCAGCCCCCTAATCATTTTGGGGGGGGACACCTACTACTCCCTGTACCCCACTCTCTAACATTTTTAATTTATAAACATTAAAGAAGTGCCTATATGCCTCAGGTATAATAATGACTCCACTGTGCCAATTCAACTTCAATGTAAGGTGTATAAAAAGCTTTAGGAATAGAGGTACATATTAATTAAAAAACAACACGACTCTCCTGTCATAATTCAGCCTTTACTACTGTCAGAACATTCAGAAAACGAGCGCATTAATTGCCAGAAGCTCTCAAGTTTGTCTCCTGCATCTATATTGCCCACAAAGCAAACAATTTCCTCTGACCTCTGTACTCATTTATACACTGTTTTCATTACTGTGATATTCAGTCCAGCAGAGGCGGGATGTGTTCATTTTATCACCTATCATTTCCTGCATTCCCTGAGGGGCATGACCTTTGTACACAGTGTAGAAGCATATAGACAAGTCACATGAAGGGTCAGCAATTCATTCAGCCTCAAAGTACATCTTGTTTAAAATAAAAATCTAAGTTTCGATACATGTACAGGACTTTCATAACCCTGGTCCCACTCCTCTACAGTCTGCTCATTCCTCAGTCCTTCTTGCTCCCCTGACTTCTTCACCCATTCCTAGCTTTTTGTGCCTTTTAATTTGGAAGCATACGTCCGAACAAAATAAGCCAAGTGACTTCCCCCGCTTCTCCGCTTCTTCCTTAAAAATTCCCCTAAAAACTCATCTTTTCCACAAAGCATTCCACTAACTATTCAGTGATTTGCTCTGTACCATCATTGATGCTTTTTAGATTTGATGAGCTTCAGGGCCAACATTCCTTTGTTTCATAAGTTTATCTATTGTAAAGCACCATGAATGCTTACCACCCAATACATGAAAATTGGTTGCGATGAGAGTTCCAAGACACAAATCAAACATGAATTGGGCCATGGAGAAATGTGAGACTCAAACTCCGACTGAGGTTAGACATATTTCAGGTTGGAGTTGAATATTTCACATCCATTTAATTCTAGCCAACCCAGAGGGAAAGCTAGTTTATCAGAGATAGACCCCAACCAAAAATGTAGATCTAAAAAAAAAAAAGTTTAAATCCAGATGGTACTATGTGTTCCAGCTCCATCGTTACTGTATGTGATTTCCTCATAACTATGTTTACAATTCAGAATGTTCCAAAAAGACACAACCTAGTTCTGAGTCAAGGACAGAATATGATTTTATTTCTTTATACTTAAAATAGACCTAATAAGTATCTTTGGCACCAGGTGGGAACTAAAACAAGGGAATATTTAAAAGTTAGCATTTCTCTCATAACCATTTTAAAGCAATTTGCATCCATCATTTGCTTTTACTGGTTACATATATGCTAATGTCATTGTCCACCCATATGAACATACTCACAGTGTTAAAAAAGAAAACCTGCATGAGTCTGAAGAATAGTAGGCAGTTTTGACAGACACATGATCAGAAGGTAGGGAACTATTTAATAAAAAGTAGCTAAAAAGAATTGTCGTGGTAGGAGCTGTTGCACTGCAGTGTTCTGTGCTAACACAGTTTGATCCTTGATGGACATATTTTTCCTCCATTATATCTCTGCTCCATGCTTTTCTCAAGAATCTAGAAATAGCATACAGAAAACAGAAATCTCTAGCTTTGCTCTTTTACCTCTGCTGAGAAAGTGAGAGCTTATGGTCAATTTTTAAAATTGCAGACAGCGATAACAAGAAAACAGAAATTTCACAAAGCTATGAATATGTGTTCGTTTTGGTAAATTTATACAAAAGTTGAAATATAATAGTACATTTTAAGTGTGTTTTCCTTTTACCTAATTTAATGAAAAAGTATTCATCTTTCTGATAGGTGATAATTAGTCATTTTTCTGTCATAAACGGACAGGGAAGATGTAATGTGCAGTATTTAATCAAACTGTGCAATCACAGTACAAGGACTCAAAGCACAAATCCAGTTTACTGAAGTTTCCCACCTGTATTGTTCTTTATGTCAGTTAAAGACTGCAGAGTACCTAACTTTTAAATCAGCATTGTCTAAAACTAAGTAAATATGGCTTCAATTCAGTAAGGTAATTTTAAACGTATGAGAAGTGTCACTGAAGTCACACACTTTAAGTTGCAAACATATGCCTAAGTCCATTTGTGAATGGAACCTAAATGTTTAATATAGCAAAGAATTTGGAAGTAGATCCTGCCTTCTGTTGTGCTAGTGCATGGGAGCTATAGTCATAGAAGAGACTATAAGGACTTAGGATGCTTCTACACTGCACCATCATTCTGAAATAACTTCTGTTATTCCAGAAAAACAATACTAGCATCCACCCAGCAACTGCGTTATTTTGAAAGAAAATTGAAATAACTGAGGGCTTTTTCCGACATTGATAAACCTCATTCCATGAGGAATGATGCTTCTTTCGAAAAAGCTCTTTCGGAAGAGGGTGTTTGTGGATGCTCCACTACTGCTATGCCGAAATAGAATGGCCCTGGGGAGGAGCTAAGTTATTCCTCTACAGTGGCTCCTGGGGCTCTAAATTGAGATAGCACATCCACATTAGGGAAGCCTGCCTCGGACTAATTTGGAGGCCTCCCTATAGTGTGGATTCTCTATTTTGAAAAAAGCTATTTTGGAAGATATCTTCTGAAATAGCTTTTTCCGAAATAAGCTTGCAGTGTAGACATACCCTAAGAGAGCAGAATTTCTCCAAGGGTGTGTCTACACTGCAGGGCTTAACTCGAAATAAGCTACGCAAATTGAGCTGTGTCAATTGCACTGCTTATTTCGAAATTGGGAATGTCTACACAGCACTTATTTTGAAATAGAGCACTCTTCTTCCGACTTCCCTTCCTCCTCGTATAACGAGGGCTACAAGATTCGGAGTAAGAAGGCCTCCAGCTTGACAGTATTTTGACACTATTTCGAAATAACTGCCTGCTGTGTAGACGCAGATGAAGTTATTTAGAAATAACGTTGCTGTGTAGACATACCCTAAGAGAACAGTAAGAGGAGGCCTGATTAATATGCCTTTCCAGCAACTACCTTTGCACGGAAAGCTGTTTAGGGGGAATACTGAGTTCAGTCATTCAGACAGCTGCAATGCACACTAAACAGGGTGCACACTGCTCTCTTTCAAAGCAGCAGGAAAGACATTTCCAGCACCTGGGTCTCACCCACTTCATCCAACAAAATTACTATTCAGATGAAATATTTTAGATAACATGTTCCACAGAAGAACTTGTAGAACTGTGGCTGTATTATTCTCCAGATTCGTGGTTGCTACAATAATCAATATATATTGTTTTAAATATAATGAGCTTAAGAAATAGTATGAACTCATTCTTTCCCTCAACTCTTCAAGCTGATAAATAAAACCCATCAATTCAAAAAACAGAGGAATTTTATAAAGCCTTTCCTCACATTGACAAAAGTGTTTTGTAGGGTAAATTAATATGAATGTTATATAATCTTCATAATGGAAAAAAAGGCTATGAAGAGTGTAGAAGTTAGTTGTATTAATTTGATGACTATGGGATGCGACTATTCATAAGTATTGTGGTCCGGATAGCTCTATGGCACTCAAAGCATTAATTTCAGATGATGCTCTCCCCGGGGTTCTAGGAATCTATCAGTTATTCTAATTCAGCAGCCCGGTTCTCAAGTGCTCAGTATAGTGAATCCACTTTTGGAAAAGTATCTCCAATTTCTTCTGGAGAAATACACAGTTTGGCATGGGTGGGGGGGTATATTAGGCAGGGGAAGGCACTGCCTTCACAAACAGCCAGCCTGGCCTTACCCATACTCTGCCCCCAGAATGCCTACTGTAGGCATACTGGGGGGCATAGTGTTGCTGCCGCTGGGCGCCCACCCTCCCCATGCTCTGGAGCCAGGGAGTCTGGACTGTGCGCCACCCGGAGTTGCTGGGGCTGCATGCCGCTTGTCTTCCCCCCTACTCCTGTGCTCTGTGGCTGGGGAGGCTGGGGCCACACACCACACCACCTCCCTGTGATGGGAATGAGGCCAGGGCAGAAGGGGCAGGGTTGGAGGCTTGCCTTCCCCAGTCCCACCTTCACCCACTGCCCAGGCAGATTGGCTAAATTCAGGAGCCCTGTTCAAAATCTCAGGAGATCTTGGGGTTGGAGGGAGCCTTTGGACAAAGACACTTTGACAGCCTGAAGGACACACACACACTGGCTCAGGGTCAGATTGTCAGAGAAAAGCAGCAATTGCTGGGGTGCAGTCTACCTCACCCAGCCCCAATTAAAGGATTATCTAGGTGCAGCAAGAGCCCAGCAAAGATGGAATGTAAAATAATGTTTTGTTTGGAAGGAAATGTTTTTGAGCAGCCCCTGGTCATAGGCCCCAGGAAGAAAACATCGGATATGTCTACACAGCAATGTAGGCCACATCTATACTGCAAGCACTTATTTCAACATAATGTCAAAATAATGTCAAACTGGAGGACTTCTTACTCTGACTCCTGTAACCCTCATTTTATGGGGAGTAAGGGAAGTCGGAGGAAGAGTGCTCTACTTCAGACTTCCAGCTGTGTAGGCGGCGCCAAAAGCCAAAATAAGCTGTTTCGACTTCAGCTACACAATTGACGTAGCTTAAGTTGTGTAGTTTATTTCAGCTTTAGCCCAGCTATGTAGACGTGCCCACACATTCAGGACTGTCAAGATTAATGGGACTGAGAAACAGGGGAGGTACAACTCAGAGATCTAGTCCAACTTTGGCTGGACCACAGAATGCCACCCTTGAGAGAGGTGACAGAAGCCAAGCCTGAAATCTGAAGAGTATGTTCAAAAGGGACTACAAGATGTCAAGCTCACCCTGTAACTAGGTCAATGGTTTATCAGAGTGGACCTTTGTTTCAATACAGTACTTGCTCTGGACACTGAAGTCATCTATTTGTGTATACGCCAAGTACAAAATGGGCAGCAGCAATAAGCTATCAGCCAATGTACTTCAACATTGATCCCAAAGAACCAAGAGGCAAGATCATTCCTCATGGATCATTCAAATCCTGCCTGCTCTGCTTAAATTGGTAATTGCCTGTTTTGTCAGAAGTAGGAAAGTGAACACTAGGAACCAAACTGAGACTCATTTCACATTCTATCGGTCATCAAGCTGCCTGTACATGTTAAAACTTGGGGTTATTCCAAGTTTACTCCTTATCCTCTATATATTTGAGAGAGTTTGTCTATCTGTCTATTCAAGAACTCCTCCTAAACGGTAAGAGCTAGGACCACCAAATTCGGTAGCCAGCTTCCTCTTATTATAACACCACAAGGTCAGGGGTTGGTTGTGCCAGGAAAATCAGATGTGCCCAGAATGGGTTCGCTTTTCCTAAAACCATACAGAAAAGAGACACAATCCCTAGGTGCCCCACCACTGTTCCCTCTAAGCCCGCTCAGTCAGTCAGCTCTGTGCATGGAGTCCTGAGCCTCTGACTGGGCAGGGCTGATTAATCACCTGTGAAGCTGGGCTACCACACAGCTGAGAGGGAACACTGTGCCTTCCCCCCCACCCCCGCAGTCCCCCCCCCAGCTCAGGGACTGCCCTAGCGCCGAGCCTCACACTCCCCAGGTACCCTTTAGGAAGGGTGGGAGGAAGCTGAAGCTCTTTCCCCTCCCCCCCCCCCACAATTCATACGGGAGTAGTGCTGGTTGTTTCCCTTCACCAGGGAGTGAGGGGAAGTGCACAGTTTGCTGCATTCCTTACTCTGGCTGTGGAGCGCCGGGGGCAGACGAACCTGGACCTGCCCCAGCCGGGTGACATGCATCCATCCACTAGCTGTGCCTGCAGGAGCTGCAGCAGCTATGGAGAGGTACTTCTCACCTGGCCCCAAGCAGCTGTGGTGAGAGAGGGCTGGGGTAATCCTCTTTACCCAGGGCAGCCTGCATACTGAACTCCTCATCCCCACCTTCACTCCAGAGCAATGTGTGACAAAGCTCCTACTTAAACTCGGGGGTCCTGTGCTTTTAGGTGGATTTGCTTGCCTCAGAAGCTCTCAGCAGCTCTCAATTTTAGGCACCATGCCCAGGGCATTAGTTTGCTGTTTGTTGAGCTCTTTTCACCATTGGCTAGCATATGGTAAATGGAGAGAATAAAGTCCACAGTCCTTTTCCCTGAGTGGAAATGGGGAAGTGAGTGTTGGGGGGAACCCAGGCCCACCGTCTACTCCGGGTGCTAGCTCACTACCCTGTAATAGCAGCTGCCTATGTGAGTCCCCGACACTTGCTCTAAGATCCCTGTGCTACTTCCCCATTCCTTCCCAAGCACATTCCTTTTCTCTGGTTCTTCATCCTCGTGTCCTCTTGCTGTCTGTTTTTCTCCTACTCTCAGCAGCACTTTCCTCTGTCCTCTAAGCTACATGCCCTCCACCAACTGCAGGCAAGCTCCTTTTATAGCCACTCTCAAACTGGTTTCCCTAATTAACCCCAGGTGTCCTAATCAGACCAGGCTCACCTGATTCTGCCAGCCTGATCAATTAGCCCCAGGTGCTCAACTGCCCCAATTGCCTCTGCTGGTTCTAGACCATCCCCTCCCTGCTACCCTGGGAACAGAGATCCCCTCAGTCTGAGGATTACATACCTCCCCCCTCCACTACTTTTTTGTAACCTTCTGCTCTGACCCTGTCACAAATGTTTTAAATGATGAAAAACAAAAATTGATTTAAGGACATGAGCAACGCTATGTAAATCTTCTAGTATTTAAATATTAGAAAGTTATGTGATCAAGAATCTGTTCTTTAAAAAAATTATTATATCTTTACTGTTCTATTCAAAACTAGTCTCAACTTCTGAAAGCTTCCATGAACAGCAAGACACTGCCAAGGACTCAATGGCACAGAAAAGTTTATTCAAAAACAGGGGTCAACAATAAACCCTGGTTTAACTTATTAACTTTATAGTAATAATATGAAAAACATTTCCTTCCCAAAGTGAAAAATGCAGAGGTCTGTGTGCAGAACATCTTGCAGGAAAGAGCCTTTGTTCTTCAGCAAGTGAACACATTACATATAATTCTGTCGTGTCAACAAACTCCCTTTTGTAAAATACCCTTCAGGGGCCAGATCTGGCCCGCCAAACCACCGGATCCAGCCCATGAACGCAGCGGGGAACCTCAGGCAGACTCCCTGCCTGCCTCCCGCATGCTGCTGAGATAAGTGGCCATTGCGGGGCTGTTTGTACAGCTGTGAGCGCAGGGGAGGGAGGAGTGGCTTCATGCACTGCTCTCACCCCCAGCACAATCCCATTGGCCAGTTTCCAGCCAATGGGAGCTGCCTTTTGTCAACAAGCAGCTTACAAAGCACCCTCCCCATCTCCCGTCAGGTGCGTAGCTGTTCAAAAACCACATGGCCCCTGCAGTCAGTGTGCGGGTGGGGTAGGCAGGGAGTCTGCTTGAGAAGGCTGCCGGCTGGGAGTTAAGCAGGTAAGTCTCCCAGGCAGAGCCTGCCTCTGGCACCCCAACCCCTGCTCCACATAACCCAACCCTCTGTCCCCCTTCTGCACCCATAACTCCTCCCATATCCTGCACCCCAATCTCCTGCTCCAGGTCACAACCCAAACCCCTGCACCCCCTCCTGCACCCCAGTCCCCTGACCCAAGTCACAACCCCCTTCTGCTTTAGGTCTCAGCCCAAACCCCTCCACCCTCTCCTGTACTCTAGCCCCTGCCCCAGGTCACAACCCCCTCTTGTCCAAGATGACCACCCAAACCCCTGCACCCTAGTGCCCTAACCCAGGTCACAACTGCCTCCTTCACCCAAACTCCCTCCCAGACCCCACACTCTCTCCTGCACCCCACTCCCTTACTGCAAGCTCCCTTCTGCACCCAGTCTTCATCCCAGAGCCTGCACCTCCTCCATTAATATGGAAGAGTGTGGCCCTTGATCACTTTCCAAATTATTAAAGTGACCCCCCGCATCAAACATTATTGCCCACCCCGATGTACATACTAAGATCAGATATTCTTGTAACCCTCTTGCCAGCTGGCACTGAGGGGTTTTTATAATTAAAAAAAAAACCTAGTGGAGAGATGTAGTAGATTAATGCATTAGCTTTTTTCCCCATCACCCAATCCTTCTATTCTGAATCTCAAAATCAGAAAAAAAAATACATTAAGAGAATGACTTTTCTAGACCTCTCTCCAGTAGACATATACTGAGACTGTATTTTAGACATTTCTTTTGTACCTGTCACTGTAATGTCTAGATGCCACAAACTGAAACCTTAATAATTAATCGTATTACAGATTTGCAGTGAGAAATATTGAGAGTTAGTGTGAGAAAGACCTGCTCGTTCAAAGGCCACATGTGGGCGTTCACTTTCACGAATGCTAAATATATACAAAAATTAGAAAGAATAAAATAGGTAAAAAGGCAACTTGAGAGAAGTTAGAAATAGCCAATGCTGGGTGAGGGTATGTTAGTAGGCACCCAACAAGCCATAGGCAGAATTATCCTGGATCCACACAGATTACTTCAAGCCCATTGCTACTCTAACTTACATATTTGTAACCCCAGTTAAAATGATAGAGTTGCATAGATTCTATTAAGAGCAAAATTTAAATATTTGACATTTAAAGCTCTCAGCAATATTGATAGAAACCTGCACATCTAAGAACAGAATACTAGAGTTAAGATTCACTATATAGAACTGATAGAATTCTCCCCAAAGTTATTACCCTATTTCCATATATTAATCTAAAATGATGCTCCTAGAAAAATTAATTTAGTTATTTACTGCTTACCTTACTATATTTTCATTGCTCCTGAAGTATGCAAAATTCATTCTAAAGACACAGAGCAACATGCAGCAAGTAGGTCAAGTAACTCTGCTAACTTTCTGCCCTTTTTTCCTCCAGTTTTACTAGTTTGTACTAATTTATAGGGGAGTAATGTTATATTTTTCCTATCATAAAACATATCCTGAGATCCATATCTAATTTTGAGACCCTCTCTTAATGTAAGAGGGAAAACAGCACAACATTTGTTTAAAGGCAAAAATAAAACATTTGCATTTCACTTCAAGAACATCCAATCTCTTTTCAAATTAAGATGCCAGAGCAACTAGATTGCCATTTAAATCAGATAGCAAAATTAGTCCAGGTATAAAGCAGGGGAGAGGATGTGGTAAATAGCTTATGAATTCAACTGCAGACCAAGGATTCCTTGTAGTTTCTCAGTTCCAGCCAATTAGACAGATAAATGGTAGTTCACCTACTACACATCGGTAAACAAACATTTTTCAGCAAAAGCCTCTCCTATGCATGAAGTTGGACCAGTTTAAAATACCATAGAGCGCGGGGGTGTAGTGATGTGTCTTAGTGTTAGAATTCAGAATAATCCTTGGCAGGGCACTAATGAAAAAAACCCAACTAATTCTGACCATTTACCATAGCAACAGAAGCATTCATATTATTATTGTCAACATGATCTAAAACTGAAAGCACAGCCTTAGCGACAAACAGTAACCTAAAATGGAAGGAAATTTATTTTCTTTTCCCTTAGACAAAGCTTAACAGCTTTCATGTTTTGAGTTAAATATTGAAATGTGTAAACCAATGCTGATACCAAAACCAGTGCATGGGAAGCAACCCATGCTACAGAGACATCAACTCACATCCAAAAAAGGCCTCTCCTGTTTACTTTGAAAAGCACATGCTTTTGGGGTCAAATCCTGCATGCCTTATTTTGGGCAAAATCCCCCTATACTTCAATAACAGTTTTGCCTGGCTAAAGTCTCAGTAAGAAGGCAGAATGTAGCCCTTTCCTGTTAGGACCCTATTACAACTGTTAACTCTATTGGTTGCTATTTCTTGTAACAGAACAGTTATGTTTCTATGATTTGTGCTTTGCTGCTGTACCAATGATTCCTTACAAAATGGCCAACTCTGACTAGATGTTATGAAATCTTCTCACCAGACAACATCCAATGGAATGCCTTGTTGTCATCTATAGCATTAAAGGACAAGTTCTGCTCCCATTATAATTAATGGGAGTTTTGCCAAAACCTTAAATGGCATTATTATGACTCGTCTTTCACGGCATACATTACCCACATAGCTATTACTTGTTTAGAGATCACCCAAAACTGCAAATATGCAATAAAAAGGGCCTAATTGCATAATTAATTACAAGAGTATTTAACCTACTATATTTCTTATAATCAGTATTAGACAATACAGTAGGTCCTAGGTATATCCACATACATCACACAGTTCACTAAATCAATATTTGTCTGGCTATATTAAGAGAGTGTTCTTGGGATTCAGAAAATACATAATGTTTTTTAAAAAATGAAAAAAAATAGAAAGTGGAAATAAAATTAAATCCAAGAATAAAACTAGATTATGAATATAAAGATGGTAAACAATGGCATTGTCATAGGATCTGTACAAATCCCTGACAAAAAGATGTGTTCTGAGAAAACAGATGAATTACCAAGCTGTAATTCTGAATACTAAATACAATTCTGTTTCTAGACTCTCCCCCCACCAAGGCACGAGGCTGAGATGTAATAGTGTACACAAGTGGGGTGTAAAGTCAATGGGATTACATTTTCCTAATTATTTTCTGCTTGAGGTTTACATAACATACACAAAATGAGATCAGCCGGGACTTGCCTCTCTAACAAATCACTCAGACTTAAACATTGCTCACATAAACAAAAGGAGGTGGGGGAGCTGAGGCTGAGAAAAGACAGGGAACTGCTTCTTCAATCACAGTTGCAAGGAACAAAAACCTGGAGGGGGGAAAAAGCTGTTGGACCGCCACCAAATCTCCCCCACTAGAGACAAGAGCCCATCTGCTGAGCTCTGCAACTTAGCTTTAACTACCATTCAACTCGCGTCTCTGCAGAGATCAATCTGCAGAGCTGGCAGATGGACCCCTGCTTCCCTGAGTCGCTGTGTTATTTGTTTAATAAATTTAATTAATATCCATACTGCACTGGATTGCTCCCAGAAAAGGAGCTGAAGCTCTCTCTTTCCCCGATAGCTACATGATGAGTGATTTCCCAGAAAAGACCAGATAACAGTGCCCTTGGGCTACTGAAAAATTAAAAGTGCCATGTGCTTGCATTGCTTTGCACGTATTAATTTTTGCAGTGCTCTAATGTGTTCTTGAAGGCTATTTTAACTATATGAAAATATATGATTTTGAAAAAGTCCGGAATTCATTTTGTTTTAAACTAATTACAAAATTAGCTGGAATAAAAAAAGCATAAAATCTAATTTAATCTCCAACAATTTTATCTATTTGCAAAATAAATAAATAAATAAATGAAATGCATTCACAATGAGGAAGTCCCTTCCGGCCTACATCTATTCTTACAGTTTTGCTAACAAGT
Source organism: Pelochelys cantorii (assembly GCA_032595735.1). Lineage (NCBI taxonomy): Eukaryota > Metazoa > Chordata > Testudines > Trionychidae > Pelochelys > Pelochelys cantorii. The sequence goes on along the minus strand of CM064329.1, from coordinate 38,123,307 downwards.
TATATACATTTTAGTCAAGTTGGACACATTCTATTTTAATACTTGAAGATGTGCTTTTCTTCCCAATGAAGATACACTAGGTGAATAAAAGTTAAATTAAGTGAACATTAAGGATGACACAAAACATCACATGTAAGGAATTTCACACGTAAAGCCATACTGAAACACAAACACACCATGACGGTGCAATAATGAGGGAAAGTTTAAAATGTCCATGGTACGTTGAGAATGAATTTTACTTACTTTTAAGTAAGTTATTTGAATTCTGATTTTCATCTTGAATATTTAGTATTTCACATTCATTTTACTCAAAAAATTGCACTTCAATTGTAGAAGTTAAAAAGAAATATGAACAAGAAGAATGCCCACTACATAATTCAGAATGAAACATTGACATATTTTAAAAATATGCATATTAATTTTAGTCAAATCTAATTAACTTGCTTAGAATTGTGCTGAGTAGGAATATGAATGGTAATACATGATAGAGTGAACCAATGATGTTTAGTTTCCTTTTACGACACTTAGCCTTTTCCCCTAAAATCTCTTATTGTTGTTACTACTAGCTCAGCTTCTTAGGGAAACTCCAGTAGACAGAAAAGCAGTAACTGCCCGGGTTTTAAGCACTATAATCCAAACTCAATTTGCGATGATTGTTCTGTGGTTGGGAGCAGCGCATGAAGTCCCCCCCTCCCGGCGCATGATGAAGAGTAGCACATAGAGCAGCCAGATGTTTTGAGTGGCGTGGGGCTGCAACTGGCAGGAAACCTACCTGAGGGTCCTGGGGGGCTGGGCTACTGGCTGAAGACCCTCACATGGCTCAGGGAAAGCCTCCACATTTCATTTAGGAACAGTTCTGCTGCCCCTCTCTCTCTCTCTCTCTCTCTCTCTCTCTCTCTTTCTTTTTCAAGACAGAACTATACAAATATCTGGATTTCAAAAGTGTCCATCAGCACTTACTGCTCACCTGCTCTGAAACCTGCATGTCAAAAGTGTCTTTGAAGAGACGCTTCTCCGCACAGCAGGATGGGTCTGAGGAAGAGAGGGAGGTAAGGCTGGCCTGACCCAGCCCTGAGTCCCTCTGGCCAGGGAAGGGGCGCTTGGGGCTTCCATGGCCCAGGGGAGGCTGGTGGCTCTGGCTGATGGAAGGCATGTCTCGTACCTCCTGCCACAGAGGGAGGGTGCAGGTGGAAGCAGTGGAGCTGGGGATTAGGGTTAGGGTTAGCCCCTTGAGGGGCTCTATCCATCACCCATGCCTGTGTCCTACCCAGGTGATTTAAAACGACTTGGAGGGGCTCTGGTTGCTGCTACCATGGGAATCACCTGGGTTCCTGGATAGTAATTGCCCCTTTGGCCCCCTTTCCCTTATCAGTGGGCCTGCTGTGCACCAGGGAGATGGACTTTGCATCAGCATATCTAGAGAGAACTGCAGGCAGAACCAACCCGGGGATGCAATCCTACACAGAGCCAGTACCTTAGAAATTCACAGATAGGAAAACAGAGGCTGAAACAGCTCTAGGAGGCTTTAGAATTGCCCTCCCCATGGCTTCAGGATATGAACAGCTCATTTATTAGGCTTTATGGTGGGTGATTTGGTGATTAAGGTAATAAAATGTGAATACATTTTTAAAACTCCAAAAATATTTACTCACGTGCAAACAGATTTTATGGAGGTTTTAGGCAGCTTGTTTTGTTTTTAGATAAACTATGTATTTTTCCTTTTAAAATATCAAGTAATTATTTCACATTGTGAACTTTTAGTGTGAAATGTTTCATTTTCAACTAAGGAATTTTTTTTTAAATCCGAATAGCACAAGACAGTACTTAAAATAAAAACTTTGTTTTGTTTTTTTCTCTAACCATTTATGCAGAAGAAATGTTATTGAACACATTTAAACTTCTGAAATATATAAAGTTAGAAAGAAAAGTCTGACAGATACAGAATTATGGCCGATTACTAGGGCCTAGGTTCTCAAAACTATTTAAGTGTTGTTTGCCTCTCTAACTGGGATTCTATCACTGTGTAGAAACAAGGAGGTTGGTCCTTTGGTCCAGCTTGACTATGTAAGCCATCTGCAATCATTTGCCAGCTCATCAGGGCAGCCAGTTCATATCCAGGATCCTGTTGGAGTGGCCGTGTATGAATAGAAATCCTGGTGAGAAGCTGCGGTGGGCACAGAGAAAATGGCAGTTTTTGTTTGGATGGGTAAAATACTGTGATATTCAGTTTCTCTTGGCAGCCTTATAGGGGGAAAAAAGTTCTTTGTGATAATCAATGAATCAGACTCATAACTTCTCCAAATCTCTTTCCAAGTGATTTGCAAGGTGAATTCATGTTTGTGCCTCCAAAATAATCAGAAAAATCCCATTTTCTCAATCTACTGATGATTTTATGAAAGATAAAATTTATAATTTTCTTGTCAACATAAGGCTTTAATTTAACTTCAGTTCAGTTCTGCTATTTAAATTACACCTCAGTTTGATGATAAATCTCAATCAAGTAACAAAATACCTTCAGATTTACAATTTATTATATAACTGTGTAAAACAAATATAAAATCTGATACAATGAAGCTTACTCAAAAGTGTCATTTCTCTAACAGTCAACATGTAGTTTGAATCTACAGGAGTCATATAATGACAATTGTAAAGTCTGCATGTGTCACACAGCCTTCAACAAGATGGACAAAAGTTCGGGTGGAGAAAGAGATAAAGGGGGAATTTCAGTCTAGGAAACACAATTGTATATCCCTTTCTTCCTCTTTTTCAGTGAGGGCAAGTAACTTGAGCAAGACAAGTATAAACCACTCTAACAGGTACTGATAATGGCAGGGAAAAGACAGGAACCAGGAGTTCATGTTTCTGTTTCTTTAACTACACAATTTTTGTTTTTCATTTTGAACCACAGTATTAATCATCAAGGAAGTGGCTAAGGGAATATATTCCATACGTTTCAGGCAGTATCACTAAGCAAAGGTCAATCAAACATGAAGATTAGCTCATGAAAGATTTTCCAGCAAACAGGAAGTTCTAACTATCCTAGAGCAGGGCATAATGAACTATGGATGAAACATTACTAAAATATTTGAGTTCAAGAGAACAAAACCTGCTTCAAGACAACCTCTCATAACAGCATTATCACAATTAGAGAACTAATTTCTCCACACAAGGAGTATAAATAAAGGAGATTTTTTCCATGAATTAATACTACAACTATGCTATATTAATAAAGCACAAAAATAGGGCTGCAAAAGGTTAAATTGTTAACCAGCTATCCAGTAAGCATTAGCCTTTCTGGAATGCTTATTGGATATCTGGTTAACGAGAGGGCCCCACTGGTGGGAGCAGCCCCCTCCATGGTGACCCAGCCAGCAAGACTCTGGTTGCAACCTATTGGTGGGACTGAAGCAACCCCCAACCTGCAGAGCCGCAGCAGCCCCCACCGCCTGTGGCCACAGTGGCATTAAGACCTGAATGGCCCTCGCTACCACAGAGGGGCTGGGGCTAAAGTAGTCCCCACCCACAGCAGGTGGTTAACGGTTAAACAAATCATTTAATGGGTTAACCAATTTAGGCAATTTTTACATCCCTAATAAAAAGTATAGTATGCAAAAAGGAACAATAAAAAGCAATACAAATGGAGCAACAAACAGACAGCATTTCTAAAAGACGTTTTCACTATTAAATTGAGTCACTGCTGATCAGCACTTATTAAAATTATCCAAATCCCCATGGTTAAAGTGCCATGGAATAGCCACCTGTTAATTCCAACAAGCCCTGGGTGGGCAGGGGGTGATGTAGGGGGTTGGGGGAGAGAACAGGCCCCAGGTGGTATGAGGCGAGGGGACACAGGCCTTTGGCCCCGGCCTCCTGCACCACAAGCACCCCTCCACACATCCCCAAGGACCCGAGTAATGCTGGGTAAGTAAGTCTGCAAGTATATAGATAAATAGATAGATTAACGGGTCTGACTGTACAATGGAATGGAGAAATGGGCCCTATTTTTTTTAAATGAATTTTTATACCCCACTACAATAAGAGTGTATTTTGGAGGTCTTTCTTGAAGAACACATCCTTTGATGGGATTAATGCTACACCACGGCAAATCCAGACCCATTCACTTCAGAGTCAATAGGAAATCAAAGTAAATGGAAACCCCAGGTCAAAAAGAGTTTATGATGTTCTGCCCCTTTCAGAAATTGTGTGAGAGAGCAAAATGTTCATCTAAATATCAAAAGTTAATGTTAAATATGGCAGCATCTTATGAAAATACCTCAAATATCAATTTACAGTAAAGGTTGTTTACATGCCAGGAGTGTCAAATGCCTTAGTCTTTGCATATATTTTATTTGAAAATGAATCCAAGTATGATTCTTTTTTTCATTTTATCTAATAATTTAAAACAATTATGGAAGGTGTCAAATTGAAAGCACAGTGGATTTCAGACCATTGTTATTACACTAATTAGGTACGGTATTGCATTGACAGAAGCAGGAGCGTTTACCTATGAATTTCTAAGGTGCCCATCAGTATAATATTTATCCTGTATAACTGACCCACTGATGTGCCTCAACTTAAACACCCAATATACAGTAATTGGAGTTCAGTTTTCACTTATTTAGTCCTTGTTCTGTCTGCTGAGAGAATCAGTTACTTCCAATTAGTGCCAAGCATGGTGGTATTTTTTATGATGTGGACATGTGTCCACTAAGACATGGAGTAGGACCACCAATTTATTTCACATAACCCTCCAAACACCCAGTAAATTACAAACTGGAATAAATGTGTGACCTAGAGATGGTAGACCCATCACTAACCTCATATGCCACTCACTCCCTTTCTGGTGTGGGTTTCCATTTATTTAAGGGCCTGTCAGTTCTTCTTTTTAAGATGCTGCAGAGGTTGCATCCTTGCAAGCTTTCCAGGGAAGACTTTTAGCCTGCCAATGTCTTGAAACTGGATCTATCAACTTGCATACTGTTTAAACAAACTAAAAAACCTTTGTCATCACAGGAATTATAAGCCCTGTGTTACTTACAAATACTGTAAAACCAAGATAAGCTGAATACCCAAATCAAACATCTTTTACACTAAATAGCTTTTCTAAGCTTTTCATACTGAGAATTACAATCTCTGTATAAGCTACTGTCAAATCAATGATCAATGGATCAAAATTATCATATGCTGAAGTATAAAATATTTATTTTAGAGTATCATTGGTGGGTGGACATTAGATCTTTCCAATGTAAAAAAAAAATCAGTAAATAAAACATTTTCTGAATGATGGATGAAAATGGGGGAACAGATCTTGGGAGTACAAATAATCTGTACAGACTACGAATACAGGATTCATGTGCAAAACTAACCTGAGTTAATCCTTCCTGATCCTCCTGTTGCTGTCTAAACCACCATTGCCCTGAGTCAAAATGTGAGCAGTCTGACCTTAAAGAACTACCCATTCTCCCTAAGTCTCTAGCTCCCAGACTACATACAGCCTGTGTTGCCTGGTATCACCAAATAAGATCTCCCTATACTTGGGCTGAACTAAATAGTCATGGAAGAAAACACACATAGACCTCTAATTTCAGCCTAGATATGTGCCTTCTGACCTCTCATAGGCTACGTCTACACGGCAGGCTTCTTGCACAAGAACTGTTTTGCGCAAGAGTTCTTGTGCAAAAGGTCTTCCACAAGAGCACGTCCACACTGCCATGTGCTTTTGCGCAACAGATGTGCTTTTGCGCAAGAGCGTCCATGGCAGTGTGGATGCTCTCTTGCACAAGAAAACTCGGATGGTCATTTTAGCCACAGGGATTTCTTGTGCAAGAAAAACATGTTGCCTCTCTACACTGCCTTCTTGTGGAAGAGCTCTTGTGCAAGAGGGCTTATTCCTCGTGGGGAGAGAAATAACTCTTCCAGAAGAAGCCCTGTTTTCCGATGCTATACTGTAAATTTACTTGCGCAAGAATGCACGTGCAGTGTAAACACCCGGCAAGTTTTTGCGCAAGAACAGCTGTTCTTGCGCAAAAAGCCTGCAGTGTAGACGTACCCTGGGTACGTCTACACTACAGCGTTATTTCGAAATATCTAATTTTGAAATAGTTATTTCAAAATATCTTATTTCGAAATAACGTGTCTACACACAAAATACATTTCAAAATAACTTTTTGCTATTTCTAAATAGTGCATTCACACTAATTGGGCACTGAATCGCATCAAAGGCCATCCGGAACTGGTTCCAGCAGGGCATCAGGTCAGAAGTTACCTTTTGGCCAGGGTGGCCAGCACCCTGGGAAGGGCTGGAGGCCCCCTATTTCGAAATAAGCATCTACACAGTGCTTATTTCAAAATAGCAATTTTGAAATTGCTGCTATTCCTCGTGGAATGAGGTTTACCAATTTCAAAATAAGCCCTCCGCTATTTCGAATTAATTTCGAAATAGCAGTTGGCTTGTGTAGACACTAGAAAAGTTATTTCGAAATAACAGCTGTTATTTTGAAATAACTTTGCTGTGTAGACATACCCACATACTCTGCCTCTTGATTGAGTGAGAGGCCAGATCCAATCCTGCTTAGCAAACTGCAGTCTGTCATCACTGTACCTCTGTTTTCTTCTGCCAGCATGGTGTCTTCTTGCCAGTTTAGAGGTTTCTTCAATCTAATGTGTAGTCTGAACCAAGACAATAAGCACCCTTCATCCTACTCTTCTCCATGTAAAGAATCCCAATAGGGATGAAAGCCACACCTGGAAATACTGCCTCCCATTGGAAAAACACTTGAAACAGAGTGGGCCTGAAGTTTTCTTATGAGGGTGTTGCTCCTGTGATCTTACCCGCAGGTTTTTGCTGCACTGGATTGTGGTGCTATCCCCTCTGGGAGGAGGTTCTCCTGCTTCTCATCTGTATCGATATTATATCCAAAAAGTTTATTAAAAGAAAGCTATTAGTTGTTTACTATTCGGAACATCCACTTTCATTCTTTGTCATTTTTTGCAGCAGGGGAAAAGGCTTTTGCTGCTGAATTTCTTCAGAAAACTTCAAGAGAAGATGTAATTACTTTACAGCAAAGTTTTCCTGGCAGTCTCAACTATGCAAATAGGCAAGAAAGGAGACCTTCTGCCTTAGGAAGTAGCTCACAAGATATCGTTTAACTCTGTTACTGACTTTTTCTTTGTCAGGGTTGGGAGCTTAGGGACCTGCACTTGCTGCCTATTGGTCTTTAGATAGAGTTGGGATTTATAGATAGCCATTGACAATGTCTTTAAATGGCCTGGTACATGCCTAACTGGGAGATCAGGCCTCTCACTTGACAAACTATTGCATTTGCCATTAGCAGAGGTAATGAAGCTGGATCACCCTCTCTATAAAAGCGTGAGGCTGCCAGCAGTTATTTTCAGTGAGAACACTGGGACTGTGGAACTTGCTCACCACCCTGAATCATCATCTGAAATAGCCCAAATTTATTAAACATTCTAGATACATTGCAAAAGCCATTTGCTTGAATGAATTTCACAAAAAGAATGCTCCTGAGGGGGACCTGGGGGGGGGAGGAGGAAGAGAAAGGAGAGAGGCTCTTGTGAAGATTTTCATTTTTATTTTTTTCTGGCTGAGGTAAATCACTTCCTCCTTTTGAACAGTGAAGACTGCTGGCTCATGAAATTAAATGTATTTGTATTTATGTTCCTAGATAATTGGTTTCTGTATTTAATTGTCAGTGTGTCCAACACTTTGTTTAGTCTAGGAGTCTAGAGGTCACCAAATGAAATTAATAGGCAGCAAGTTTAAAACAAACAAAAGGAAGTTTTTCTTCGTTCAGCGCACAGTCAACCTGTGGAACTCCTTGCCAGTGGATGTGGTGAAGGCTAGGACTTTAACAGGGTTCAAAAATGAGCTAGGTAGATTCATGGAGGTTAGGTCCATCAATGGCTATTAGCCAGGATGGGTAGGAATGGTATCCCATACAGGCTGGATAGACTGTTGGTCTGACCCAGTATGGCCATTCTTATGTTCTTTTATAATGTTAATCAATTTGTAAAATCAGTCAAGTACCATTCTATCAGCTGATTAGTTACCCTGAACATTAACAAAGTCACCCAGGAGTATATAGGGTGCATCTACACTGCACTGTTATTTTGAGATAACTAGCGTTATTTCAAAATAATAATGCGAGCATCTAAACAGACATTCCGTTATTTTGAAATAATTTCAAAATAAGGCTCGGCTTATTCCGAAATCTGTAACCTCATTCTATGAGGAATAACACCTCTTCTGAAATAGCTATTTTGAAATAAGGTGTGTGTAGATGCTATTTCGAAATAGCCCCTCACCAAGGCCATTCTAAGTTATTCCTCCCCAGTGCCTCCTGGGGCTCTAAACCAAGATTGCACGTCTACATTAGAGAAGCCTGCCTTGGACTAATTTTGAGGCTTCCCTGCAGTGAAGATATGCGATTTTGAAATAAGCTGTTTTGGAATAACTATTCCAGAATATCTTACTTCGAAATAAGTGTGCAGTGTAAATGTACCCATAGGCTTAAAATATCAAACCCAACTGCTGAGTAAAATGTGGTACCAAACCTACCATCTATGCAGAAGAAAGAACATTTAGGGCATGTCTACATGGGGGAGTTATTTCGAAATAAATCCCCTTATTGCGAAATAAGGCAAGCATTCACACTACCAAGCCTGTTATTTCAAAATAACTACTCCTGCTTGTGAAGAGGAATAAGCTTATTTCAAAATAGTTAACCTGCTAGTGTAGATATAGCCTAAGTGGGCACCCCAACGATTTGTCTGCCTACTACCCTGGTTGCTGAGGTCCATGCCTCAGTATTAACCCACTTCTCAGAGACTCTCCAATGAACTTCTGAAAGATGGAGTATCTGCTTGCTTAGTCCCGCTCTGGGGGCTTGCTGGCTTGTAATTCTTGAATCTCACCCTCTGTTCCTATTGTGTTTACACTGCAAACCTGGAAAACGTGTCTAAATAAGAAGCCCAGTTCCTCTTGCCCCTGGGACTGACAAACTTCTTCCCTGATGAAAATCAGGTTACCTCATTCAATGTAGAGGGGAACCTGCTGTGTGCTACTTTCTTAGGTTACGTCTAAACAGCAACATTATAACTAGCGTTATTTCAAAATAACTTAGTCTGCATCTACACAGCAGGCAGTTATTTCAGAATAACTTCCTACTCCACCTCCTGTAACCCTCATTGTACGAGGAGTAAGGGAAGTTGGAGGAAAAGTGCTCTATTTCGAAATAAGTGCTGTGTAGGCACTCCCAATTTTGAAATAAGCTATTTCAACGTAGCTCAATTTGCGTAGTTTATTTCGAGTTAAGTCCTGCTGTGTAGATGGACCCTTAGGCTTTTTAGGAGTTTCCCCTTAGCTTTCTTCCTGCAGTGGCAATCATATACAATTCAGATCTGAGTAAAGAAACTGTCTATAGCATACACTTGCTCTGAGAAGTTAGTTTTCACATGGTACCCAAGTCAGAACTAGCTCGGCAGTAAGAGGCCTTTAAGAAATATGCAGGCACTCAAGAGTTTTTGAGCTGGTGATTCAAGTAGGAGCTGAGTCTTCACTGACATAATAGAGTAGCATGAAATTAAACTCCTAGAGATGTTAGGTTTTAATGAGATGTAGGCTGCAGTTCTGAACATTTCCTCTGATTAAGATTCTAATGACCTTTGGAAACACTAAGGATATTAGCCCCAGTGACCTAACCAATTTCAATGTGGGTACTGCAGTTCATTTCTGCATAAGTAAAATAGCCACTCCATTTTCAATTGGATTGGTTTTTCTTCGTTTCCTGTCCTAAACAGACATGCAGTTTTACTGTGCACTATTAAACTGCCTCTGCGTTTCATCAAAGAGGTGGCTACATGTCAAGGGTGGATGAAGTGATCTTTTTATATCAATTAGTAATTACTGTAAAGTGCTTTGGGGTGAAATGCCACAAACGATGAGAACTCCAAGTGCAGGAACACACAAACTCATAAATGGCATAGATCCTATTTTTATGTAAATTGCCCTCATAATAAAGAACAGGCAAAAGATCAGATAAATACAGAAGATACGACACACATGCAGAGTTCTTGCTAAATAGATTTTTTCTTCCAATTTTCTATGAGACACCAGTGTGTCTATAAGCCAATAGCACCCTCATCTGAGCACCAGCTAATTCAGCATCTATAATATTTAATCATGTAATACTCCTGGCTTTATTAACCTCTGAGCTAATAAATCCATTCTAGTGCTGGGTGGGACTGCAAAATCCTGCACAGCAGGGCCAAAAAATTCCTACAATGCGCAGTCAAGTCTTTTCTGGTCCCAATAAGTTTACTAATATTGCAAGGATTTCAAATACAGCTCCATCAACCTATGTATGGAAGCACTGAAATCTGGCAAACTGCTCACAAAAAGCTGAAACATGTCTGAGACATCCACGTAACCATACATATTTACACAGCATATACTTTCCTGCAATTTGTGATATCAAAGTAGGATTCTGATTTTTTCATTTGTGTTCTGCTATTGTAAGACAGCTAATCTTAAAAATGCAAGAAAAGATACGGGACAGCAACTGCTCCACAAAACATAGGCAGAAAAACAATTGATCACTAGTGAAATCTAGTATATATTTATCATAGTATTAAGATTTTGGATTCTAAATTTCATTAGATAAGAGCTAATGTGGAAAAGTGCTTCTCTTGCTTACACAAGAAATTTAAAACCATTGAAATAAAGGCTGATCCCCTGAAACTTGGTTGTGGAAAGAAAGTCTCATTAAAAATTTTAGAAATGAGGTTTTTTTTAATTAATTCGCTTCCAGGTGTCATCACCAGCAATAAATTAATACAATAAAATCAAAATGATGGATTTTGTGTAATTACTAACAAATTTCTAGTATTCCAATGCATCATCTCCTTTATTTTATTTTTCTTTACACATAACTTCTCATCAAATACCAACTAATGACACATCAAGATTAGAATATGTATGTTGCTTAGTAACAAATGTGAAAATACAGTCCAATATTTCATTACTTTATATTAAATACTTCTAAGCTTTAAAAAGTCTTTCATTTAATTGAATACTTAGCTGACAGATACTTTGAGAAGTAAATGTTACAGCAATGAATAGCAAACTGAGTAACCTAAGCTCCGTTTGTTTGTAACATAACTCATTTTCTTTTAATCTCAACACAACAATGACCCAATGCAATGTTTCATTTGCCATGATTTTTAGATGGCACATCTCTACAATTTCTAGATCATTAACTTGTCTTCCTATCTTTCCATGTCTTGCACTTCTGCAGGGTAAGCAAGTACATTCGTGTTGGTAAAAATGCTACCTTTATGTGTTTGATGTTTTACTTGCTCAGTTATTTAATGCACAGCTACTGTAGCTAGAAAAAGATCTGTGTCTTTTATACAGCAAACATTTACTGTTTCTTGTGGATTCAATTAAAAGGATGAATTATACTTTGCTAGACTTCATTTTAAACAGAAACTTAAATATTAGGATCCAGTCATTTTACAGAAAAATTTCTAGTTTAAAATAAACTCGTGACTTTTTGCATATACAAGAGAGGGGGATAAGTGAAAATGCAGAAGCAGAATGACAAACACAAAGGGGAGGATGGTGCTCTGGTTAAAGCATGGGATTATAAACCTATAGATTCTGTTCCTACCTATGCTACAGACTCTCTACGAGACCCCGGGCAATCACTTAGCCTCTCTCTGCCTCAGTTTTTATACCCTATTTCACTGCGATGTTCTGATACTTAATTTCTTAGTATTTAAAAACTACTTTATGATCCCATGATGTCACTATAATTTGCATTTATATAATTATCTGAAAAGTATTTGGAAATATCCAGAGTAGACCAAAGAGGATTATCTTTGGATCACAGGTGAAATTTGTACATCCACAGCCTGTTTACATAGGTGAGTTTTACTTTTACATAATACTTGTTAACCCAATGAGATTTACAATTTAAATTGCACACCCTTTTATACACACACAAAAAATTAATGTAGTAGCCTCAGAGAATAAGTTAAACAAAGAAACCGTTTAATGCCAAAGAAATATTACACAACTGTAATTTGTAACAGATTTTTTAGATAAAGGAAATGCAGTGGATCTAATCTACCTCGATTTCAGTAAGGCATTTGATACAGTACCTCATGGGGAATTATTGGTTAAATTGGAAAAGATGGGGATCAATATGAAAATTGAGAGGTGGATAAGCAACTGGTTAAAGGGGAGACTACAGCAGGTCATACTGAAAGGTGAACTGTCAGGTTGGAGGGAGGTTACTAGCAGAGTTCCTCAGGGATCAGTTTGGGGACCAAATCTTATTTAATCTTTTTATTACTGACCTCGGCACCAAAAGTGGGAGTGTGCTAATAAAGTTTGCGGATGACACAAAGTTGGAAGGTATTGCCAATTCAGTAAAGGATCGGGTTATCATATAGGGAGATCTGGATGATCTTGTAAATTGGAGCAATAACAATAGGATGAAATTTAATAGTGAGAAGTGTAAGGTTATGCATTTAGTGATTAATAACAAGAATTTTAGTTATAAGCTGGGGACGCATCAGCTGGAAGTGACGGAAGAGGAGAAGGACTCAGAGTCCTGGTTGATCATAGGATGACTATGAGCCACCAATGTGACATGGCCGTGAAAAAGGCTAATACGTTCTTGGGATGCATTAGGCGAGGTATTTCCAGTAGAGATAAGGAGGTGTTAGTGCCGTTATACAAGGCATTGGTGAGACCTCATTTGGAATACTGTGTGCAGTTCTGGTTTCCCATGTTTAAGAAGGATGAATTCAAACTGGAACAGGTACAAAGAAGGGCCACTAGGATGATTCAAGGAATGGAAAACCTGTCTTATGAAAGGAGACTCAAGGAGCTTGGCTTGTTTACCTTAACCAAAAGAAGGCTGAGGGGAGACATGATTGCTCTCTTTAAATATATTAGAAGGATAAATACCAGGGAGGGAGAGGAATTATTTAAGCTCAATATCAATGTGGACACAAGAACAAATGGATATAAACTGGCTATCAGGAAGTTTAGACTTGAAATTAGATGAAGGTTTCTAACCATTAGAGGAGTGAAGTTCTGGAACAGCCTTCCAAAGGAGTAGTGGGGGCAAAAGACCTATCTGGCTTCAAGATTAAGCGAGATGGGTTTATGAAGGGGATGGTTTGATGGGATAACATGATCTTGGCAACTACGTGACCTTTCACTATCGGTGGTAAATAGGCCAATGGTGGGATGATAGGAGTTATTAGAGAGAACTTTTTCCTGGGTGTCTGGCTGGTGAGTCTTGCCCACATGCTCAGGGTTAGCTCATCGCCATATTTGGGGTCAGGAAGGAATTTTCCTCCAGGGTAGATTGGCTGAAGCCCTGGAGGTTTTTCACCTTCCTCTGTAGCATGGGGCACAGATCACTTGCTGGAGGATTCTCTGCATCTTGGGGTCTTTAAACCATCATTTGAGGACTTCAATATCTGAGATATAGGTGAGAGGATTATTCCAGGAGTGGGTGGGTGAGATTCTGTGGCCTGGATTGTGCAGGGGGTCAGACTAGATGATCATAATGGTCCCTTCTGACCTTAAAGTCTTTGAACTGTGAGGAGCAATACTATTTCTAATAATAGTGGAGAAGTTTGAGTTAAAGCATGTAGTTACCCCAACTGGCATTTGGTTGGGACACTAAGGCCTGGTCTATACTGGGAGTTTAGGTCAAACGTAGCAGTATAAGGTTGATTTTCTAAACAATGAGTGTACACTACCAAGCCCGTTCCGTCAACCCTAAGGACAAGTAAAGTCAATTTTGGTACTCCTGCTTACATGAGGAGTAACACTAAATTTGGTAGTGCAGACGCAGCGCTGTGAAAGTCGATGTTCTTGGCCTCCCACGGTGACTGCTCTGGCCAGGAATTTCAACTCTACTGCTCTCCAGGTGAACAAGAAAAGCCCTGGGAAATTTTGAATTTAAATGTCCTGTGTGGCCACTGTGGCGAGCAGATGTCAGAGCAGGCAGCACATTTGAGCAGCACACCTGATCAGGAGTTCCATAAGCTCCATAAGTTCCCAGAGTCAGAGACGAGCACCAGCATGGAACACGCATGAGATCCTGAACCTCACTGCAGTCTGGGGAGAGGAATCTGTTCTCACACAACTCCAAACCAGCACAAGAAATGCAGACATCTATGCCGAGATCGCAAAGGGCCTGGAGGAGAAAGGATATGCCAGGGACACCCAGCAGTGCAGGGTGAAAATAAAGAAGCTGAGGCCGTCATACCACAGGACAAAGGCAGCAACGAATGGTCTGGAGCATCACCACAAACATGCTGATTCTATGAGCAGCGGCATGCGATCCTTGGGGGGCAGGGACCTGACCAGCTTCCCTAGCCAGTCCATGGATTCCTCCCAACACGCTCCTCAGGCAACCTTGGGCAGCAGCGTGGATGAGGAGGAGAGGATCTTCAGCACGTGAGTGGTGCAACTTCTTATAACCTTGGAGACAATCTCCTCCTCCCCTAATGTCTCACCGTTGGGTACCAATCCCGGGAAAGGGCACTCCTGGTGAATTCACATTTTTTATCTTGAGAAAAGTGGGTTAAGGCAATTGGTGTAATCTGTGGCAGCCACTGTACCTACACAGCAGGGGTCTCCCATATGGAACAGGAATCCTCCCTGCACATCTCCATAAAGCTCCCAGGGGAACTGTTTGATCCTTCTTGCCAGGTTTCTGGGGAGGCCTGCCTTATTCTGTCCTCCAGGGTAGGACACCTTCCCATGCCAAGCCAGCAGTACATGGTCTGGCATCACTGAAGCACAAAGGATTGCAGCGTAAGATCCAGGTTTCTAGCCACATTCAGTCAGCATCTGTACCCTATCATGCTGTGTAATTCAGAGAAGACTGATATCTCACATGACAACCAGGATGAAGCAAGGAAAGCTATTAGCTGATGCCTCTGCAGTAAACCTCCCTTTGCTCATCCCCAATGAAGCATGGCTTGAGCCCCTGCCTTGCCACTGTGCCCAGACCCCTTTTCTCCTCCTGCCCGCCCCGTGGGAAGAGAAAGTTGCCCTTTCTTGACAAATGGAGGGTGCCGAACACACAGGTGCCATGGGAGTCCCTGTCCTGCCCTGCCATCATGCCTGGACTCCCCCTCTCAGTCTACCCCCGGCTGAATTCTTGCACATAGTGGGGACATGAACCTTCAACTTTACAAAATCAGGTGCTAAAAAGTCAACCTTAATAAACTTGACCTTATTTCTCAGTGCAGACATGGCCTAAAGTTACCATCTCTTGTCACCCACATACCTGCCAATTCTGTCTTCTATGTAGTCATTAGGCTTCTCCCTTTTGTGTACTTCATTAGCACAAACAGATAACGCACCTCTTTGGGAGAGGGCACTTCAGTCAATGCCCCTCAGACTGAGACCTTGTGGACCCAGTCACCCTGTACCCTTTACCACTTCACCTTACAGGCTGAGGGGATCATTTTCTCTTGGAGTAAACGTCATGACATGGGCCAACCAACAGTCTCAGACACTGGAAAAACTTAAAAAAACAACAGACAGTCTAGCAGTACCTTAGAGACTAACAAAACATGTAGATGGTATTATGAGCTTTAGTGGGCACAACCCACTTCTTCAGATGAATGGAAGTGGGTTGTGCCCATGAGAGCTCATGATATCATCTACATGTTTTGTTAGTCTCTAAGGTGCTGCTAGACTATTAGTTGTTTTTTAAGTTTTTCCAGTTACAGACTAACATGGCTACCACTCCGAAGTCTCAGATACTAAGGGTGTGTCTAAACTACACCCCTCTGTCGGCAGAGGGAAGTAAATTAGACGTATCAAAAGTGCAAATGAAGCTGGGATTTAAATATCACGTGCTTCATTTGCATAATGGCATCCACCGCTTTTTTTCGAAATGGGGCTTTTCGGAAAAAAAATGGCAGTTTAGATGGGGCATTTTTGACAGAAATGCCCCATTTCGAAAGATACTGTACTCCTCATTTTTTGAAAGATAGTGTACTCCTCATATTTAAATCCCGGCTTCATTTGCATTTTCAATACATCTAATTTACATCCCTCTGCTGACAGACGGGTATAGTTTAGACGTACCCTTATAGTCTTCTTAAAAAATAAGGTAAATTAAAATGTAGAATATGACACTAAAATAAAATGGTTTGTGTCACAATATCTTTTGTATCCATTCCCTGTGAGGAAGTCTCAGAAACCAAATAATAGCAAAGGTTAGCTTTACTCCCCTCACTACTCCACAGAGCTCACATTCTTATTTCTCTAGCTCTTCTTCACCTTTTTGCCCCCCACAGCTTCACTTTTCATGCTGCATCTTGGGGATATAGTTCCTGGTCCCTAAACTACAAGAAACATATAAGAACAAAATTTACAAATGCGAACTGCAAACTATTTGTATCTAGTTAAAAGCTAGAGTTCATAGGTTTAAATTTCTCAGAAGTTAAAATAGATACAAGAGTCTCCGCTTGGGTACAGAAAGCAGAAAAATATCTTTCATCTTTCTACAGGGTACATATGCAGGCCACTGATGTTAAACACAATCATATCAGATAATTACCCCTCCAAACTTTCAGGTGTTTATTTTCAGCTAAACATTTAGCTGTTGACTTACCAATAGCAACAGTACAAAGTGTCCCAGTGAAACATCACGGTAAATATAAGCAAAGTGGCAGCTGTAAAGGATACAGGAAGACATAGACAATGTCTACACTAGCGTATCAAAACTAAAATGACATCATTTCACCATTATCACCATGATGAAGAAATACTAAGTTATCGCATCACGGTTAAATGTTGACCTTCTAAATATGAAAGCTATAATTTGTATCATGTAATGTATGTTTCCTACTGTGGCAATTATTCATAGATAAAGAACAAAGCAAAATAAAAAATGAACACTTGTCTATATGTTAAGCAAGTGACGCTCCTGCAACTCCACAAATATTTGGTCATTGCTTTAATTGATAGGTAGTTGGTGCTATTACTCTACTTCTCAGAGTATAATTACTCTTACCTCTATCTCTTGACTCTCCTTAAATCTCTCCTAAAAGCCTACCTCTGTCAGAATGAGAGATCCTTACTTTGGCCAACCTTTAGGCAAGTAATGAGCTGAAACTTTTGTTTCCATACTATACTTTGTTTTTCTTTTTACATCACGCCCCTCCCCACTCCCGTTTATCTAATGTCATGGTGTCCAACATGCTAGCCACTAGCCACATTGAGTGTGGCCGGTTGAGTGTGGCTATTTGGTTGGTTGAGTGTTGCTACTTCGCTATAGCAGAAGCCGCTATAGTTCCTAAGTATTAACACACTACAAACAAATAGTAATCATAGAATCATAGAACTGGAAAGAACTTCACGAGGTCATCAAATCCAGTCCCCTGCACTCATGGCAGGACAAAGCACCATCTAGACCAAAGATCTCAAACTTCTGGCCTGTGGGCCATCCCCAGCCATTTCTTGGCAAATGGAGATGCAATCAGATGTGCAATCTATCTTGGGAATCTCAATGGATTGGGGTGGGGGCTGCTGTACATTCCCATCCCCCAAGTCTTGCTCCTTCCCGTCACTACCCTGCTCTCTGCTCCCCATGGCACCTTAGCACCCAAAGAATATGCTCTTTGGGATTACTGGGAACCCCTGGTGGGGACCAACCATTGCTGCCATTCTGTGCCAAGTTCCCCCAGTAATCCTCAAGAGTGTGTCCCTCAGGGGCCAGGGTGCCATGAGAGAATATGGAGTGATGGCAGGAAGGGGCGGGGCATAGGGGACAGAAGCAAGGATGGACAGCCTTCCCCCAAGCTCGCTGGGATTCCTGGGCCAGATTACATAACTGCTCCGGCTGGGAATGGCCCATGGGTTAGGAGTTTGAAACCCCTGAGCTAGACCATCCCTGACAGATATCTGTTTAACCTGCTCTTAAAAATCCCGGATGATGGAGATTCCACAACCTCTCCAGGCAATTTATTCCAGTGCTTAACCATCCTGACAGTTTGAACATGAGGAAATACTTCCTATTCCTTGCTGCAGTTTAAGGCCATTGCTTTTTGTCCTATTTCACTGTTTCTATTTCACTGGTTTTGCACCTCCTTGAGAAATACATTGCTTTTTGGCTTGAGAGTGCACATTGTAGGTGTGGAGAAAATACGAACATAAAAATGGCCTCATAGGCCTGTATCCATGAGAAGCAGTGGTCCATCTAGCCCAATATCCTATATTCCAACAATGGCCCCCAATGCCACATGCTTCCGAGGGAATGAACAGCAAGGGCAATTATTGTCCAGTTCCACATTCTGGCAGTCAGAGATCTAGGGCTACCCAGAGCAAGGAGTAGCACCTCCGACTGCCTTGCCTCACACCCATTGATGGATCTGTCCTCCATGAACTTGTCTAATTCTTTTTTTTAACCCAGTTGCAATTTTGGCCTTCACAATAACCCTTGGCAACAAGTTCCACAGGTTGATAGTACTTTGTGGGAAGAAGCACATCCTTATGTTTGTTTAAACCCCCAAATAAATTGCATTGGGAGACTCCTGGCTCTTGTGGTATATGAAGGAGTAAATAAGTCCTGGTTATTCACTTTCTCCACACCATTTGTGATTATATAGAACTCTATCATACCCCCCTTAGTCATCTTTTCTAAACTGAATAGCCACAGTATTTTTAATCTTTCCTCAGAGGGAAGATGTTCCATATTCCTAGTATTATTGCCTTCTCTGTAATTTTTCCAATACTAACATTTTTTTGAGAAGGGGCGATGAAACTGAATGCAATGTTCAAGTGTGGGCATACCAAGGATGTATATAGTGGCATTGTTGGATATTTATAGTGGATATTTTCTGTCTTTATTATCTACCCCTTTCTTATTGGTTCCTAACTTCAGGGGTGCTGGAACACTTTTTATAGTGGGAGTGCTGATGATGGAAACCATGTATTTGGTATTAGGTATACTATTCAAGCCAAGAGGTGGAACAGCATTCCCAGCACCATTGCTAACTGTCCTTTTTAAAAAATTTCTGCTATATATTGAGCAGAGAATTATCCACAATGACTCCAAGATCTACTTGAGTGGTAATAGCCAATTTAGACCCTCCTCCCTCCCATCCTTTTGAATGTACAACTGGAATTATGCTTTCAAATGTGCATTACTTTGCATCAACACTGATTTTCATCTGCAATGGTGTTGCCCAATCATTCAGTTTTGCGAGGAGTTATCTGTATGCTCACGGTAAAAGTGGTGAGACACTTGGGGCACCACTCCATGTCCACGGCAGGGCCTAGCTGGGCTGAGTCAGGTGCCTGTCAGGAATCCCAACTTCCAGGAGAGGTAGGATAAAGGGCAGTTTGCGAGGGGCTTGAATGGGGATTCCATAAGCTTAGGGAGGTTGCATTGGGAAAGAGGATCTTTGGCCTGGCGGTACAGTCTGCCAGACCCTTTAGGAACCACCCCACCGTGGGGTTTCTTAAGATGGATCTACTGCCATCCCCTGGGTGGAATGTCGAGATGGTCGCTATGTGGACCCTGATGGACGAGATGCTTTAGGTGCAGGAGATAGTCAAGAATAGCAGGAAAAGGAGTGTGCTGCGGGTGGATGCCCTATTGAAAGATTTAGCCCTAAGTGGCGCACAGGATTTAGTCCAAGAGGTGCTTCCACTTAGCCAGATACATTGTCCAGACAGAGGGCTTGCAGCTACCCAAGAGGCCCTCAGACCTGGTTCAAGCGCTGCCACTTGAGTTGTCAGCCATGGAGCTTCCACGCCATGAGATGGAGGGACTCCAGATTAGGGTACTGCACATGGTCATGGGATGGCAGTGCTAAGGGCCTTGTTGGTGGCAGCAGTGGTGCCAGTTCACGTATCAGTGCCGGCACCTGTCATGTCAGAGATTGCGCCATCACAACACTAATTCCCTGGCAGTCCCAAAGGTGTCAAGTGTGGAGGGAAGGTCCAACTCCTCCTCCGGTTCCTCCCTACCAGGGGAGACAACCAACACCAGACTCAACAAACCCCACAGAGGGGCAAGAGTCAATGGCGCCAGGGCTTCTTTGGATGCCCGACTTGTGGTGCACTCTGCTAGGGCCCTTTTGAGGACTCTTGGCTAGGGACTGGCCTCTCTGTCTTCTTCTTATGCAGCAGAGGGGAGTGGAAAAGGTGCCACGTGCTCAAACCTGCCTGCTGGGAGGAGCGGTGTCAGTAGTCCCTTGAAGTGACTTCATGCGATGCTGAGGGATCCCACACCAAAGCTGATCTGCTGGAGCAGAGAAAGGGGGGAAACCTCCACAAGAGCTTCAAGCAATGGTTCCGCCCTCTCTTAGTTCAAGGCCTAAAGATCTTGTAAATAGAGCACCTACCAGTTTGTTAGCACTCTCCAGGGCGCTTGAGGCTTGACAAGAGTGGATTGCCCTTGGGCATAGGCTCCCTGCAGCTCTCACAAGACTGAGAACATGGCATGCCCCATTCAGGGGAGCAGTAAACTGTGGGAGGGAAACCCTCCAGGCTAACTAACTACACAATTATAAACTGATGTGTAAACTAATTGTGAACGACTGTGACGGGGCAGATCGCTCTGCCTGGCCGAAGCCGATCCGCCCCACACTGACCCCATGGTAGCGCTTGCGCTCCTCGGGGCTGGCCAGGAAGCGCTGATTGTCTGCGCACGCTGCTCGGCAGCGGTGGCGCAGCTGACAGGCGGGGGTGGGGCGAGCACAGAGCTTCAGCCAAGCACCAGAGCACGCTCAGGGCGAAAGGACACCCTGCTCGCTGGCGAGGTCAGCGGGTGACGTCAATAGGTCAGGGGGAGGGCGGAGGATAAAAGCCGGAGAGGAAGAGAGCAAGGAGGAGGGCGGGGAGAAGCTGTATGGAAGGGAGTGTGGAGACGCCGCTGGATCCAGCGGGGTAGGAAGTAGCCCAGGGCAGGGCCTTTAGGGTAGGCCGGCGGGCTGGTGAGTTGCGGGTCAACCCCCCACCAGCCGGACAGGGCTCGGCGAACCTGTCCTTAGGGCCCTGGGCTGGGGCCCAGGCCCCCCTACCCCGCGTTCCCAGACCAGGGAGGCGACGGAGTCTGGAGTTGGGGCCGCCATTTGCCGTCAAATCGAGGAGGTGACGCAGGCGAGGGACTGGCCCCGCAGGTCTCAAGGATAGACACGGGGGTGAGCGTGAGACCGCCCATGTACAATGACTGACAACAGATACCATGAACACGCTTGCAAAGCAAGAGCATGAAGAAGTTCCAACCTTCAGCGGTGGTAAGAAGAACCTGAAAGGGTGTGGTATAGGCCAAGAAGGCTCCACATCAGAGGGCTCTACTGTCAACCCAACAGGTACAGTTAAAGGAAATCTCTCCAACAATTGTGCATGTGGTGTGTGCTCACACCTATTGTAATGCACGTGAACAATCACTTGAAGAACAATGCAAAACTCGACTTTTAGTGCAACTGGTTAGCAACATGAGGCTCATTCCTAAACCCATGTCTCCTCAGATATAGTCACTCCTCAATAATGTTGCCCACATTCACAATAATGGGAATGCTGTGAGTTGGGGCAGATTCTTGTGGTAGCCACCACAGGCCACCCAGGAGTTTTCCTTGAGCCTTTTCCATGTCAGTCACTAAAGGATGCTGTATGGCAGGCAGCAGCTTGCCCAAATAGATAGACTGTGCACACTGAACCAAGGCAGTCCTCTAGAACAGGTATGGGACACTGAAGGTGCCCCCATCCCATCCACCACGACTATGAGTAGTGGTCTCCCTTCTCCCATTCCACACATTGAAGGGGCGTGAGGAAGAGGTAATGCTGGCCGGAAAATGGGAAAGCTCCCTCTGTTACAGGGAGAGGAAGGAAAAGTGTGTGTCTCTCTCTCCAGCTCAAGCCTACCAGTGGGCAGCAGATGCACTGAAGGGCTTGGAGACTGTAGAAGTTGGCAAATAGATAAATAGGGGAGAGAAGGCTCTGGATTAGATTGGCAGTGAAAAAGTTAGGGAGCAGGAGCTCAGGGCAGCTGGGATCAGTTTCTGCATTTCTGTGTAGGTATTCTGCAAACATGGGCCTCTGGTGTGTAAGGTGGGGGAAGAGCCTGCCTTCCCAAACCACCAGCCTGGCCCCGCCCGCACTCCGCCCCAGAATGCCTGCGGTAAGTGTTCTAGGGCCCTCCCATCGATGGAGAGGCTGGCCGAGGCCACGTGGCATGCCCTTCTTCCTCTTCCCTCCCTCCGCCCACGCTCCATACCTAGAAAGGCCAGGCTGGGCCACTCCCTCCCCCAGTGCTCCGGGGCTGGAGAGTCTGGGCCAGGCCATGCAGTGCACCCTCTTCCCTCTCCCGGTGCTCCAGGGCTTGAGAGACTGGGCCAGGCCGGGTGGAGTGCCGTGACCTTCCCTCTCCCCTAGTGCTCTGGGGCTTGAGAGGCCAGGCTGAGCAGCATGCCCTGCTGGGGGGCCTGGGTGGAGCGCATGTGCACCCACTCCCCTCCCCATGGGTGGAAGGGTGAGCACATGCGCGGCAGGCTGCCCCGCCTCCCTTTGGGGTTGGGGGTGGGAAAGGAGGCAGGGCCTCAGCAGAAGGGACAGGGCTGGAGGGATGTCAATGAGTAGTCAACTAGACAATTCACCGATAAGATTAGGTTTATTGGTTAACCTAATCAGCCACTTGCGTTTCCTCTGTATCAGAGGCAGAAAGGAGGGGAGCAGGAGCTGGTGCTGGGGAGATAGATTAAGAGCCAGTTACCCCCAGCACTGGCTCTGCAATGCTGCCTTACCTGCACCCCCTACCTCCCCCCACCCCATGCTGCTGCCTCTGAGCTTGGACCCCCCGTGGACAGGGGCTGTTGCCGCAAAGCCAGGCCCCACCACAGGCAGAGGCTACTTCACGACAGCCTCCTCTGGCCACTCCCCCACCTTACTGCTGCCTCCGAGTGATGTATGTAGCAGAGGCAGTAGCAAGGGGTGCCAGGTGGGAGCCTGTCCATGAGAGGAGCTGGTTTTTAAACTGGCTCCCCTCACAGACTGGCTTCCGCCTTGTACCCTGCACTGCTGTCTCTGATACAGAGGCAACAGCGCGGGGTGGCAGAGGGCTCCCCGGAAGTGGGGCCAGGAGCACACTAGCTATTGGCTCTGCCCCTGGGGACTATAGAATAGTTGAATAACCACTAAGAATACATGCGGTTAGTCAACTATTCTATTACCCTCTATCTAACATCCCTAACACGGGGGAGGGAGGAGCACGAAAGAGGAAGAGGACAAGGAGTAAACAGAGCACAAGTGGTGGAGGAATACAAGAGAGAGCAGAATACAGGATAGACAGATTTGGACAGGAACAGTTGATGTGAATAATACATATTTCTAAGCTGCAAAAAACTGTACGTGTGGGAGCATTGGCGCCTCAAAGGAAATTTTCACACATGCTACAAAAATGTGTTTTCTGTCATCTGTGCAGATGAATATTACTCAATAATGTCTACATTTTACCTCAGGTGTATTTCCATGATGTAATCCCATAACCAACTGCATGCTTGTTTGTCACATTCATGTAGCATTACCTTTATACCTCCTGAAGTCTTGGTTTTATGACATTCTCTATAGAAGAGAGAGTAAAAAATATTCAATTACTTTTTATTTTCCTTCTTTGTCTAAACACAAACTAACAGAATCACTAAGATATGCACGTGCCTAAACTGGGATGATATTAGCAAAAATGTCATCCTCTCACACCATCCCCTCCACATAATTAGTCCTGTTCATCAACTCATGTCTAAAACTTAGACTGTAATCTCTTTGAGGCACAGACAATGCCATTCTAGGTCTCCAGGAAGCCTCTCCCACATTTTTAGGCACTATAAAATTAATAAGCAATTTCTAAAGCTCTTTGGGATCCTTCAAAATTTAAGAAAATACATACAATGTAGATGGTTGATATTTCCAGCTTTTCAAATGTTAAATATGTAGCAAGTGATTTTAAGGTTAACAGAATATGCATCTAAAACAGGGGTTCCCAACCTTTTTCCGTCCCCGTACCTCCTTGGCTTTTAGTAAACCTTCCCGTACCCCCTATTCAATATGAAAGGAAATAAATTCTAGACTCTAGAATCCACAGCTTTTTTCACTAACACTACTACTTTTGGAATATTTCAATTAGGATAATCTAGTTATTTACCAAATATTCCCCATACCCCCTTGACAAGCTTCCCATACCCCAGGTTGGGAACCCCTGATTTAAAAGATAGCTACATACAATCAGCATACAATAGGTAATACCCTCCTGTTTTAGAAGCAGGGATGTAATAGTATAGTGGATTAACCAATTAACAGATAAGCAAAAGCTTATAGGTTAATGCTATAGACTACATGCATTTCCCCCACCCTTACCCGTACATTTTTTAGCAGGCTGGCCAGCAGCATGGCTCAGTCTCAGCTTACTACCCCTGCTGTGTCTCTGCGTTTAAAGTGTAGTAGGAACCAGGCAGGCAAGCAGCCCAGCTCAATTCCAGCTCACGCCGGGTCGAGGAGCTCAGACACACACACACCCCGGACAGGGGCTGCTGCCACCCTGCACTGCTGCCTCTGTATCAGAGGCAACAGAATGGGGTGACAGGCAGCTGGTCCGTGAGGGGAACTGGTTTTTAAACTGGCTCCCCTTGCGGACCAGCTCCCACCTGACACGGCACCTCACACTGCTGATACAGAGGCAGCAGCATGGAGTGGCAGGGGGCTCCTCAGCAGTGGGGCTGGAGTGCTGCTGCCCCTGCCCCTGTGGACTATAAAAGAGTCAAGTAACCGATAAGAATTCATGAGGTTTATCGACTATTCAATTAACTGATAGTTAACATCCCTATTTAGAAGATCAGAGTTAATCATGCAAAAGTATTTTCAAATACAGGTTGAACCTCTCTAAACCAGGACTCCTGGGTTTGGCAACATCTATGGTCCTTCTGGATCACGAATGTT
The DNA here is from genome assembly GCA_032595735.1 of Pelochelys cantorii. Classification (NCBI taxonomy): domain Eukaryota; kingdom Metazoa; phylum Chordata; order Testudines; family Trionychidae; genus Pelochelys; species Pelochelys cantorii. Next base: position 38,098,301 of record CM064329.1, on the reverse strand, counting down.
CCAGGACCAGCGAGTCCTGGTGGAGGTCTAGTGGCTGGGAACCCAGCAGCAGGGCTGGAGCCCAGTAGCAAGGCTGCCCTGTGGTGGCAAACCTGGAGCCCAGCAGAAGGGCTGCTGCTGCTATGAAGGCCAGGAGGGCTGCCCAGTGGTGGGGTCAGGAACTTGGCAGTGGGGCCAGAAGCCTGGGAGTGGGGCTGTTGCCCAGTGGCACATCCAGAAGCCCAGCAGCCCCACTGCCACCCAACAGCTGGGCTGCTGCTTGGCAGTGCAGCAGGGAATGGGAAGCAGCTGCCCAGCAGGGGGCTGGGAGCTCAACAGCTAGGCTGCCCAGCGGTGGGGGCAGGAGCCCAGGAGAGTAGTTACTGCCCAGCAGCACAGCCAGGAGCCTGGCAGCCCTGCTGCTGCCCGGCAAAGCTACCCAGAAGGGCTGGGAGGCAGCAGGACTGCCTGGAGGGGCTGGACCCCAGCAGCAGGGCTTCCACCTGGTGGCACAGCTAGACCCCATCCATCAGCTCAACTGCCCGGGGGGGACTGGGTGGCAGTGGGGCTGCCCATGGGGCTGGGAGCCCTGCACACGGAGGGGCCAGTGGCAGCGGGATAGCCAGCCAGGAGGTTGGCAACCAGGCAATGGCTGGGGGGGGTGCATTTCTGGGGAGCCAGAAATGACCTCCCATGGTCTGGCAAAAATCCCTCATTCGTGACCAGTTGGGTCCTGAGGGTGCCAGACCAGGGAGGTCCAATCTGTACTGCATTTATTTTTGTAAGCGGGATCAAATGGTTTGGTCCAAGAATAAAGAGAGTTAAATAATTCAAAACTGGTCTTCATTAAATTGTCTTAAACATATTAAAACTCTAAACTGCAAATATTTAAAATGTGATAATTTATTAAAAATTTAATCATAAAGCTCCACCAAGTGGAAATTTTTAAAACTACACTATGCAGCCATGGTCTATCTTATATGGCAGTAATTCAAATTATATAAATTAAAGGTAACACATGAACTTTTAACTTTGACTGATTGCCCTGGACAAACCACTGTTCATCTTCTTTACATGATGTAAGTGCCGTCACAGATTTGGAAAGAGTGCTAAAATAATAATAGAAAACAGTAAAATTCCTTCTAATTGTATTTGAATATTTTCAAAATGTTCCTTTTGCTATATTTGACACGAACTAAAAGGATCTGTGGACAATGATTTACTGCTTCGCAGAAATCACCCTCCTGGCTCACTGGAAATACCATAGGCACCATTTAATCCCTTTCTTAATAGGCAGTCTTGGATTTATTAAGAATTAACAGACATTATCACTCTGTGTGGCATAAGATTCTAGAACAAATGTAGTTTGTTAAATGGCTTGCTCTCTCTCACTATTAAAATATTCATTATCTATGTAGTTTCAACAACCTGATAAAAACCATTAAAAGCATAGCTGTGCTGCCCAACAGGTAATGCCATTTTTAATGAAACCATAATGGTCATAAATAAAAAATAACTAACTTATGTAGTATTAATAATGTATATCAAGAGCCGTATTGGTATGAAGGAGTGGGGGCTGTAAAACACTGTTCTTTTGACTAAGTCAAAGTGATTTTTAAGAACTCACTGTCTAGTGAGTTCTTAAAACTATGTTCTTTTCTCAAAACATATACATCTGGAATAACTGCACTGAATATGACAGCTGTCTATGTTTAACTAAAAGTGAGGCCTAGAGCTTAAACTCTAGATTGGCATCTTTTACAATTATATGTTCCTTACCTACAGGAGAGGCACAAGCTATGTCTACCCTACAAATTATTTCATTATAATTTTCAGTATAATCCACATCCTGGAGTGATGCAAATTATACTGACCTAAACACCAGGGTGGACAGTGCTATGTCACAGGAGAGCTTCTCCTGCTGACATACCTATTGCCACCAATGGAGGCAGGAGTAGGGTTGCCAGATGGTTTCAGAAAAAATAACACAAAAAAGGACCCAAAGAGTTGTTAAGCAAAAAAACCCACCACCACCAAAAAAACAACAACAGCATGGCCCCTTTAAGAAACGTGTGGTGAGGCTTTTTGGCCCTAAAAGGCTTCCAGTGGCTGCCCACCATCTTGCCTCCCTGCGCGTGGCTGAACAGCTCCCCTGCAGAACCGGGTAAGCGCTAGGGTTGTCAGGCTGCCTCCGTATTGAGCCAGACAGCCCGGGATTTTCTCCTCCTGGCTGGGAAAAAAAATCAGAAAGTACCAGATACTTTAGGTGTCCGGTATTATCTGAATTTTTTTTACTGAAAAGGAGGCGAAAATACTGTCCGGTTCAATACTGGACACCTGGCAACCCTAGGCAGGAGTTATTGAGAGGACAGGAGAGCTGTCTTCCATCACCTTACAGCACCTTCACCGGAAGCGCTACAGCAGTGCAGCTGTGCCACTATAAATAATGTAGTGTAGACTCATCCATATACAAATGGCCTTCTTCATAAAGCGATGCATCTCTTCTTCTGCAAGGAACATACTGTCTGAGTAACTCCTTGCAGTCGTTTGATGTAGATAAGAACATCATTCATCCCAGCACAGAAGAGGGCATTATGTTCAAATAATCAATGTAGGATTCAGCTGAGTTAATATAAACTTGGACCTCTTTAGATAGCAGGAACTTTTGAATAACACATGCAGAACTGTATAGCCTGAACTGGACAGCCCTCATTTATTCTTGGATCTGGACTTCCAACACTCCTGTCATCTGAAGAAGTGGGTTGTGCCCACGAAAGCTCATGATGCCATCTACATGTTTTGTTAAGTCTTTAAGGTGCTACTAGACTATTTGTTGTTTTTCAAGTTTTTCCTGTTACAGACTAACTCGGCAACCCTTCTGAAGCAATATAAAATTAGTGTAGGTTGGTAGTGCCATGTGATTATAAGGTATTCTCAGTTTTCATTTAAAATTGGCAGCCCTGATGGCTGCTGGGAAAAGCTCACAAAAATCCCAGAACTTTAAGAATATGAAAACTGTCGTTCAAAGTAAAGCTTTGTCAAATTACCTGGCATTGTTGCCATTTAAAACAAATTGTTTAAGTACCTTAGCACTGGCATAGGTCAAATACTCAATAAGGATAGCAAAATTATTAGTTGTAATGCAGAAAATGTAGAAGATTTCAATAATATTTCTGTTCTGCATTTGGAAAGAAGCAGAATGATATATTGCTCTCACAAAGTGATAAGGAAATACCTTCTGTGTCTGCAGTAGCTTGGAAACATGTTAAACAGCAGCTATTAAATAAATAAAGTTAAATCTTTTTAAACCTGCAGGACCAGATAACTTGCACTCAAGAGTTAAAAGACTTGGCCAGTAAGGCTTCAGAACCATTAATGTTGATTTTTAACAAATCTTTGAATACTGGGGAAATTTCAAAAGAACAAGAAAAAGGATCAGGTGGAGTCAATATTTGAAAATGGTAAATAGGATGACCTGCATAGCTGTAAGCCAGATAGTCCAACATTGGTGCTGAGCAAAATCATGGGCAAGCTCAAACTGAATCCCGTTAGTAAAGGATTAAAAGATGATGACAATCAGTTTGATTGTCCTGAAAATGGATCTGACCAATTACGTTTGGTTGAAAAAAATGGAACTGTGCTTATACAATCATAGAATCCCAAAAATGTCATCCAGTCCACCTCCCTGCTCTGAGGCAAGATTAAGTATACTTAATTAAGTATACCTTCCCTGACAAATGCTCATAAAACCAGTTCTTAAAAATCTTCAATTACAAGATTAATATATTTCAATTTCTGCAAAGCAGACTTAGTCCTACATAATGTTCTGACTGAAAAAATCATCACCATGCCAAAAAAAAAAAAAAAAATAAATCAATGAAGCATCTATTAAACAGATTCAAAACTGATAAACTACAAGAAGGGAATTGCCACCCACTAGTAACGATTTAATGAGGTCTTGCAAGGATCTGCTTTTGTGCCAGAGCTATTCTATATTTTTATTAATTATCTGGAAGGAACTAGGAAAATATAAAATCATTAATGGAAAATTTGCACATGAATAAAAATTGTAGATTGATAAATAGGGAGGGGGAAAAGGTCAGTTATACTGAACAACCTGGATCGTTTGCTGAGATGGACTCAAAATATGTGTTTTAATACAGTCAGATGCAAGGTCACATCTAGGAACAAAGGATGTACTTACAAAGATGAGGGACTGTATCCTGGAAACAAGTGATACTGAGGAGAACTTCAGAGCAAGACAGATGAGCAAAAGAACACGAGCTCCCAGTGCAATGCAACACTGTGAAGAAGAGGTTGGATGCCATCCTTAGATATATAAGCAGGGGAATATCAAGAAGGAACAAATTAGTGGGGTTACTGCAGTATACAGCCTTATTGGAATACTGAGTCCAGCTCTGACATTTCAAAAAGCATGCTGGCAAACTGGAAAGGGCGCAGAGAAACTACAGGTTGGACCTCTCTGGTCCGGCACCCTTGGGACCTGAATGGCCCCGAAGGAGGGAGTTTGCCACAACAGAGGAGGTCAGGCCCCGGGCTCTCCCGGGACTCCCCTCCTGGCCACCGGACTGGACAGAGCACTGTCCCTGTTGGCAGGGCTCCACTTCTGGCTTCTGCCCTGCTCCAGCAGATGAGGCTCCCTTCCCCTGGCCAGAGATGCTGCAGCCAGTGGAGCAGAGCTTCCCCCTGCCGCTGGCCAGGGGCAACTCCACTGCCTGGTTGCAGGGGCTTCCCTTGCCCCCGGCACGCAGCAGCTCTGAGCTCCCAGTCAGCAGGGGCTTCCCTGCCCCTGGCTGCGGCAGCTCTATGTCCCCAGCTGTAGGGGTCTCCCTGCCCCCGGCTGGCAGCGGTTCCTCTCCTCCAGCTGCAGCATCTTCCTACCTCTGGCCAATAGCAAGGGCTTTCCAGGCCCTGGCAGGCAGCAGCTCTGCGCTTCTGGCCGGCAGAGGCCTCCCTGCCCCCGCCCGGCCGAGCTCTGCTCTCAGCTGGCAGGGCTCCCTGCCCGCCACTGGCTGGGCTTCCTGCCCGCGGGCCACTGGCCCTCCAGGCTGCCTGCTGGCTGAGCTCCCAGCTGCTGGCAGCCTCTGTGGCTAGGGCTCTTTGGTCTAGTGACATCCGTGGTCCGGAAGCCAGACCAGAGAGTCCCGGACCATAGAGGTTTAACCTGCACAAGAATGATTTGCGGTCTGGAAAACATGCCTTATAATATGAGATTTAAGAACCTTAACCTATTTAATTTATGAGGTGTCTTAAGATCCTGCATTGTGAAAGACATTTCTGGTTGCTGACAACTAACAGAAAATATGCATAATGAGATCCAATGGCTGAAAGTTGAAGCTACACAAATTCAGACTAGAAACATGGAATACATTTTTAACAATAAAGGGCTGTGTCTATACTGGTGCGATCTTGCACCAGAGCTATGCAAATGAGGCTCAGCGTGGAATATCGCCGAGCCTCATTTGCATAACTAATGAGCCGCCATTTTTGCGGAAGAGGCTCTTGCGCAAGACGGAGCTGTCTACACTGTCCCTTCTTGCGCAAGAAAAACCCTCTTGCGCAAAGCCGTTATGCTGATTATTTTCAGGCATAACGGCTTTGCACAAGAGGGTTTTTCTTGCGCAAGAAGGGGCAGTGTAGACAGCTCCGTCTTGCGCAAGAGCCTCTTCCGCAAAAATGGCGGCTCGTTAGTTATGCAAATGAGGCTCGGCGATATTCCACGCTGAGCCTCATTTGTATAGCTCTGGCGCAAGATCGCGCCAGTATAGACACAGCCAAGGTGTTTAAGCACAAGGACAATTTACCAAGTGATATAATGGACTCTCCATCATTTAAAGTCTTTAAATCAAGACCAGCTTTATTTTCTCCTAAAAGATCTGCTGTTCTCGCTCAAGCAGAAGTTATGTGTTTGACGAAAAGTTGCTTGGCCCATATTATATATAGACTCAGGCGATATCATCATAATAGTCCCTTCAGCCTATAAAGTTCATGAATCTGTTACTGTATCTTAATTAAAAACTGAATTATTCACTCACAACTTAAATAGTTTCCCTTTTATTTTATTTTTTTTAACCAAAGGAGCATCAGGCAATTAGTAGAACATATATATTTTCCTGACTGGGAAAAATATAAAATAAAAAAAACTATTTTTTTCTCATTGAGAACCTGTTTTAGAGCCCTTCAATATATCCACGAGAATCTGCATTTGTGGATATCTGCACCTCATTTTTGAGGACATAACGTGGATGCAGATACAAATTTTGTATCTAGAACCCTGCAAATTTTCAGATATCCACTTTATATTCATGAATCATTTTCACAAATGAGAATACCAATTTTGTATTCATACAGGGCTCTCCCTATTTTCATCTACCTCAAATAAACTAATTTCAATAATAAAATTAACAAATTCTGATCCTCCCACTGAAAGGGTTAACAATAAAGCATTACACCATTGTGTTTCATTAGGTTGATCATTGAAATGCCAACGCAAGTGTAATGTATTTATGGCTATTGATGCACTCAAAGTAACTTGGGAAGAGCAAAAACTGTCAGGCTGAGTGATCAGGATAAAGATTGTGCTTCTATACTGTTCATACAAGTTTCTCCTAGTCCACTTGCTCATCGGTATCACCTCTGCTTACCTACTAGAAATATTTTTCTAGTATCATACATTTCATAGTTGTAAATCAGCACTACAATCAAACAATGAAATCTAAAGAAATCACAGATTTTAGTTACATTTAGAACAGAAATCCTCAAGTGAGAATGAGGCTTTTTAAAAAGGTGACCATGGCAACTGGCATTTTGTTTTAGTCTAATAAAAGTAATTGCTGACCATTAATTTGCCACATACAGTTTACTTGTGCCAGTAAATGAAAATCTCCAACTGGATTCTTCGCAGTTAACCTGCTTTAAGTAATATTCCCCGAGAAAATATGTTATCGATAGCAATGAAGTGAAATGTTAATAACGGTTTTGGGTGAAATAACAAAACACGCTGTTAATCACAGTGATAGCTGTGTGGAAGGCATTATTGCTCTTGTAAACCTACCGAGCTGCATTCACATTCATAACCTAATTATTAACAGTAAACCACCTTGTTTTTTCTGAATCTAAACCCTTTCATTCCGCTATTCTTACTTGCTCAAATCTCACTAATGTTTAATGTCTTAAATCACTTGCTCTAGTAGTAATCAAGCTGTGATCTGTACCTGCACATAATGCTGACTTCTTGTTGCCGGCTGTTAAACTGCATCAAAAGAAGAGAACTAGTTAACTACAGTACTAATGCATCATGTAAGCAATTGCTATATCTACTAGAGATGTTATGCAACAGTCTCATAGATCACCTCCCATCTCCTTCACAATCTCTCTTAAATTGTGGCCAAAAACAGAGCCAAATACTCTGCTGGTGTAAATTATTGCAACTCCAATGACCTTCAAGGAGCAGTGCCAATCTACACCAGCAGAGTTTGGTTTGCAGTGTTCATCTTTTCTGAAATACCAATTAATAGAGTTCAGATCCTAAAGTGACCTTTATCTTTACACTAATAGCTTTTCTTATCAGCAGCTAGATCGTTACATCTTCCACACAGTTGATCTGTCACTTTGTTTTGAATAATCTTTTACTCTAACATTTGGTGCTGACTATTAATAAATGAAGAAATAACAGCAAAATAATTACCCTTTCACCTAGGAAAACACAGGTGGGCACCACAGAATGTTCTCTCAGTGACACACTGTTTTGTCTTGTATAATTGATGCAAATGCGTAACAGGATATCAGTATGTTACTTTCACAAGCTGTTACTTTCACACACACTATTTGTCTTGATATTATTGCAAATGGTTTACTACTTCCTTTTTTTAAAGAAACAGTACTGCTTTTAGCATTTAACCTTTTATTTATTGTAACAAAATAAGTATAGAAATACAAAGCATTTTACTCAAATATTAGAAGTAGACTTTTTTGTGCGTGATAGGAAAATTAGATTTGTCCAACAAAAGTAAAAACACGTCACGTTTTTGAAATATTCTTTGCGTTATTTCAAATTTGCAACAAAACACTAATGTTTTAGCAGTAAAGTCTGGGGATAACTAAAAATTTCATTATTGTTCTTGATGACTGTAGCAAAATTCATTTTGTGCAGTTAACATTGCTCTTCCTACACGTTCAACTAATCCATAAAACATCTGACATGAATGACCAGAGATCAGCTTTCTCTGAAATCTAGAATCAGAAATCATGGTCAATAAATTAACTCAGCTTTGTCTGTTGCATGTTTTATGCATCTGCCAGAACAGTGGTGAACTGAGGTGTTGCAGGCGCCATTGTGATGGACTAAGAAATGCTAAGGTCTGTTGCTTTACATCATCAATCTGAAACCTCAATGAAGCTTTCCATGAAGTTTGACTCCAAGCACATTCCTGAAGAGCAGTGACTGGTGACCAGGGGGGCTGAAAAGTAGTAGTGCAATGCAGTACAGCAGCAGTTTAACTAGCTCTGCACCAAACCGTGCTGCCTTTTTATGAAACCCTGCTTGTTATCAATATAAGGCGATATACTTTCCATATACAGAAGTTTATTTTTAATATTTTGTACTCAGAGTTCAGAAAGGTTTTCCATTACTTGTCAGTATAATATTTTCACATAATTTACTAGTGTGTTTTTCTTAGTTATGAGTTATACAGTTGATTTAATAAACTGGTTAGGCAACAACTTGTAATGTCAGTTGCCAACTTTCACAGCACTGGGAATGTTAGTAAAATATGGTGGCCAAATGGTCCAGTACATAAAGCAGTGGACTTGAGTCAAAAGTCCTGGGTTTTATTCATAGCCTTCCCAATGACCAATTGTGTGCCCTCAGCAACTCACTTCCCTTCTCTGTGCCTCAGTTTCTGCATGTAAAGCATGTTGAGATCGGTGAATGAAACACCTAATATTGTCTTTAAATAAAGCAGTGAAGATGTTTTTATTACAATAACATTTATCTGAGTTTTATTTCATATTGGTGGGAAGTTTAAATTATTACAATGTAGCCAAAAAAAATGGACTGATTGATCTAATAATTGTAGACCTTCCATCTTTAACTCCGACCCAGTTTTAATATGGATTCACAATGACTAATCAATTCTTTTAACTATTTATAATTCAGCTAGAACACTAAACTAATGTATTTATATCAAAATTAATCATCACAACATTTAATTCATGTTTGACAAGGATTGATCTGGCTGAACTCCGCCTCCCCACCCAAAACAAGAGAGAATAGGAAAATGGCCATACACCAAGGCACTATTTTTCCCTTTGCTTCTGGTAAGGTGAATTTTTAAAATGAGAATTCAGTCAAGATCTTTTGACTTTCATTTATCCAGATAATAAGAGTCAGATGCTGATCCTCCTGAGATTATAAAACAAGCCTATGTGTACAAGCAGAAATCAAACTAACAACACCTGTGTGGGTGAACTGATTTCTTATAGACCTTTATGAGACACAGACAAACAAACCTGTAACGCTTTGCCTGAGAAGGAGAAAAGATTATGTTTCCAAGTGACCTCCTTTAGGTACTTCTTGTATTTTTCCTCTTACAAATCATTATTTCAGTCTCAATAGTGAAACATATGACATTAACAATTAAAAACAATCCCCCAAAAAAATCACAGAAATATGTAATTATAATCCCTTCTGCTTGTCAAATCTACTGTTGAGGCAGACTAAGAACTCTGTACAGATAAAGAAATGCTCAAAAGAAATGCTGGAGCACAATTTTCCTCTTACAAAATAAAAACAAACACCCCTTTAATTTTGAAACACTGAACAATTTATTCCAGAGTATAAAGGACAAGCACAGATCCACAGGTGCTATAAACTGATATAGCTGCACTGAAATCAATAAAACTATACCAATTTACATCAGCTCTGGCCCTAAAATTATTGTTTGAAGAATATATAAAGCCAATGTTTTGCTAATGAGACTGGACAAGATAACTCAAGTACTTTGCCATCTCTAATGTCTATGAATCAGGAAGTAAATTTGAGAAGGAAAATAATCTCTCCTTTTGTGCTTCTTGAAAAATATTAATATAAAATCAAATTAATTGGCTCTTTACAACTTAAACAAGCCAAAGGCACTTCTCAGTAATTATGGTTTTCTTTTCTATTTATTCCAGCGCGTCACAGGGTCGAATAAACCATTCTGGCACCTCCTGCTGACAGCTCCAGGGAATTAGTCCTTTCTCAGCAGGACATCTGCTTCTGGGTGGTGTCTCTCCCATCCACACTCCACGCTCTTGTTCCAGACCTGTGTCACTGCCAGACCACGGTGTTCTCTTCAGGACACTGACTTCCAGCAGCGCCCACTCCAATGGTCTCTTGCCCCCTTCTCTACTGACACTGTGGGCTCCAAGCCTAGCCCCTCTGTCTCAGGGGCCAGCCACTGTCTGCATGGGCCACGCCCTACCCCCCAGGAGGGGATGAGCACTTCTCAGTTTCAGCTACCATTGTGGACAACTGCAGCTCCAAAGTTTAGCCCCTTACCTCAGGACCAAGCCACAGTCTCTATCAGCCACGCCTTGGTGGCAAGGTGTGATGCAAGGGGGAAAGGAGGCATCCAGGTCTGCCCACTCCTCTGGTGGCAGCCTTGCCCTGCCCTCCTCTACTCCCCTTTACTGCCTCTAGTTCTCTGGGCCACTTCCCCTGTGGCCCTTTGCACCCTTCTGCCTTTGTAGAAAGGGCCAGCATCCTGGTAGGTACTGGGCTGTCGCCTTCCTCTCTAGCCCCCCTGAGCCTGCCCAGCACTGCTCTCCAGGAGGTACGTTCCCAAGAACCAGATCCAGTACCTTCTCTTGTCAAGGCCCAACTGCTTATTCTCTGCTGGGCTGCTCCTTTTATACAAGACTGCCCCAGCAAACTACATCAATTGGTTCCTCAAAAGCCTCTCCCTGATTGGCCAGCACTCTGCACAGGCTCCCTCCTGCCTGCTTTAACCCCTTCCAGCCAGTGTGGGGCAGTCGCCTTACCACACAGCATCACCACAATAACCTTTAGTATTATGCTGGGGCATTAGATTTAATGTTGACTAGGAAAAAACAGTCTTACAAAAAGCACATCCAGCAACATCCAGGTGGACCTCAGCGATTGCCTATCCAACTACTCACCTAACCCAATCTGACTTGTCAGATCTGAAAACACAGGGTCCTATAAAACAGAGTCGTTCCCTTAGCATGGGACTCACAGTTTCACTAGGCATATAAAAGTTGTCTCAAGATTCTTCTACAGTCACTTTTAATAAAAACTGGCCCTGTTGGTTTGGCCTGGGTAAGAAGATCACATGAGAGTGGATAAGGACTGAGTGACCATCAGATATTAAAAATCTCTTTTTACCTTCTTACTGCATGTACTCTCCTTAACTCAGGCATTTTATGACTCTACAAATTATTGGATTACTCAGTATTTCATTTTCCAATGTGGTACTTAGCTCAGTATGAGGGGCCACACCTATCAATTATACCCAGGTTTATTGTATCAGAAAGCCATTCTTGTAAACATAAAATAAACTGTTCTACTTCTTTTCCACAAGGAAGGCTCCAAAATTGCTACTTATTGCCTGACTACCATTTTCCAACATTTCCATTTGACTTAATATAATCCTTGTTCTTACTATTTACAATACTAACTGAAAGTAATAGTTAATTGTTCACACACACTTTCCCTGCCTTTGGGCCACACCCTAAATTCTACCATCTCTGGGAATTTGCTGAACAGAGAATTTGAGACATTGGCTCTTTTTTCTTTATATAGTTTACACATCAGACTCCCTCTATATATATATATGGAGATATACCTATCTCATAGAACTGTAAGGGACCTTGAGAGGTCATTGAGTCCAGTCCTCTACCCTCACAACAGGACCAAGTCCCATCCCTGACAGATTTGCCCCAGATCCCTAAATGGCCCCCTCAAGGATTTAACTCACAATGCTGGGTTTAGCAGGCCAATGCTCAAAGCACTGAGCTATCCGTCCCTCCCGCCCCCTCCATATATATATATAAATATAAATATAACCAGCCAAGGTGATAGGGAACAGCCAGCATGTCAAACCAATCTGATAGCTTTCTTTGATAGGGTAACGAGTCTTGTGGATAAGGGAGAAGTGGTGGATGTGGTATACCTAGACTTTAGTAAGGCGTTTGATACGATCTCGCATGATATTCTTATCAATAAACTAGGCAAATACAACTTAGATGGAGTTACTATAAGGTGGGTGCATAACTGGCTGGATAACCATACTCAGAGAGTAGTTATTAATGGTTCTCAATCCTGCTAGAAAGGTATAACAAGTGGGGTTCCGCAGGGGTCTGTTTTGGGACTGGCTCTGTTCAATATCTTCATCAACGATTTAGATATTGGCATAGAAAGTACGCTTATTAAGTTTGCAGATGATACCAAGGTGGGAGGGGTTGCGACTAATCTGGAGGATAGGGTCATAATTCAAAATGATCTGGACAAATTGGAGAAATGGTCTGAGGTAAACAGGATGAAGTTTAATAAAGACAAATGCAAAGTGCTCCACTTAGGAAGGAACAATCAGTTTCACACATACAGAATGGGAAGCGACTGTCTAGGAAGGAGTACGGCAGAAAGGGATCTAGGGCTTATAGTGGGCCACAAACTGAATATGAGTCAGCAGTGTGATGCTGTTGCAAAAAAAGCAAACATGCTTCTGGGATGCATTAACAGGTGTGTTGTGAGCAAGACATGAGAAGTCATTCTTCTGCTCTACTCTGCACTAGTTAGGCCTCAGTTGGAGTACTGTGTCCAGTTCTGGGCACCGCATTTCAAGAAAGATGTGGAGAAATTGGAGAGGGTCCAAAGAAGAGCAACAAGAATGATTAAAGGTCTAGAGAACACGACCTATGAAGGAAGGCTGAAAGAATTGGGTTTGTTTAGTTTAGAAAAGAGAAGATTGAAGGGGGACATTACAGCAGTTTTCAGGTATCTAAAAGGGTGTCATAAGGAAGAGGGAGAAAACTTGTTCATCTTGGCCTCTGAGGATAGAACAACAAGCAATGGGCTTAAACTGCAGCAAGGGAGGTTTAGGTTGGACATTAGGAAAAAGTTCCTAACTGTCAGGGTAGTCAAACACTGGAATAAATTACCCAGGGAGGTTGTGGAATCTCCATCTCTGGAGATATTTAAGAGTAGGTTTGATAAATGTCCATCAGGGATGGTCTAGACAGTATTTGGTCCTGCCATGAGGGCAGGGGACTGGACTCGATGACTTCTCAAGGTCCCTTCCAGTCCTCGTATTCTATGATTCTATATATATTCTCCTTGCGGGACAACAGAGTGGCGTCCCATAGCCCCGCCTCCACCCTCAGCCACTTGCTGGGGCCAACTGCTCCGCGTGGGCTGCTCCAGCTGGTCTGGCCCTGCCCAGTTATGGGGGGGGGGGGAGGAAGGGCAGGGTAGGGTCCAGGCCAGCCTTGGGGCCAGGTCCTCCCTGGCAGCTGGGGAAGAGGAGGGAAAAGCTGTGGCCTGGGTGGCCTCAGGGCCATCCCCTCCCCGGCGGCGGGGAGGAGGGAGAAGAGCCAGGGCCAAGACGCCCTCAGCCCCGGGCCCTCCCCGGCTGAGAGAGGGTTGGCGAGCATAGCGAGCAGGGGGGCACAGCCCCCCTAGTATATATATAAATCCAAATTTTCTATCCAGTCCTCAATTCCTATAAGGAAATACAATGCACAAATCTTGGAAATACAATGCACAAATCTTTTTGTGATGAAAAACCTCTGAAATCACTCCGATTCACACAAAAAAATCACCACAGATTTGCTGAAAAGTTCACAAACCTTTAGGCAAACCTGGGCTAAAGTTTCTGATTTGTAATGAAATACAAATCCAAATTCCCACCACTCCTACTCTCACAGATCTTAATCCTGATTTGCAAAACCCTTGTTTGTTCTTCCTTGAGGAGTGAAAACTAAACATACGGACTTGTGCCAAACTATGAGGCTATGTCCTGATTTGAATGAATGTCTTGCTGATGACTGTTTTATAACTACAGTCATTTTATATGTGATCTCATTTAAAATTTCACTAAAATCTCAAGCGATGCTCAAGCCATTAAACAACCCTCTCTTTGCAAACTAAAGTAGACTTTTACTTTCCTTAAAAACCTGAATAAAAATCTGACAAAATCCAGGCTGACAAAAAAGAAATCAGCATTGTTCTAAAAACTGTGTTATAATGGTGCAAATCAAAATATTATCCGTGCTAAGGAATAGGTCAGGAATGATTTATGTGTACTGTGGATCCCACACAGGAAATAAGCCTAAAAATTATAGAGGAGGTCACACAACAGGCAAAAGTCAACTTAAGGTTAGAATGAAAACTTTAAAAGTGCGGAGAACAATCCATATATAAGAACATTCCACCACAATTCAAATTAAATTAAATTGTGATGTCAGTAAATCCTGACGTATGTATATAAAACAATTGAAAACTGACTATGCAAAATATTGAATATGCTAAATCATGTTAATTTTAACCATAAATAATCCTAGAAAATGGATGACTTTACCACCCAGTCCATTCCCCTGGCAGTACAGAAATGAGCCCTAAAAGACAACACTCAGTACATTTCAGTTTTGTCTCCATCTTTGTTGACATTTTACAACATAATGCTAATTTTTTAAACACTGTAAAATATATTACCCAGGCTCTGACTAATAAGCAAGAATTTGCTGTCCACTACAACTATAATCTAGCTTTTAAAGACACGTACAGTACAAAATACTACGCACAGGAACAATACATTAAGGAGGGCTCATGTATTTTTATTCACAAAAATATTAGTATCCTCAGTAATTATATTTTACCAAATACAAGGTATAGGAAATCACAGTTTTAAAAACAGGAGATGCTCAGTTAGGAAGATTGTTTGTAATCATTAGGTTTTATACTTTGGGGTGGGGGCAACATCAGACGTGATTATGATTTTGGTGATTTTTATCCTTTTCGTTCATCATCTTAATAATATCTGGACTCTGTTGTTTCTTTCCTTTTAATATAAGATTTAAATCAAAATACATACCCTTATTTAAACAGTTCAAGAATCATTCAGGCCCTGAAGCAGATTAATTGTGATTTATTAATACCACCTGTGTTTAGCACAATAGGGTCTGTCCTAGGATCCAGGCTGTTTTCTATTACTTTGGTTGTTCTTACAAATGAACACTAGAGGGCGCAGCTCTCCGCAATCCGGAACTAAGCTGATCAATTTAGGGATGTAAACCAGTAGTCGAGTAGCTGACTACCCGATAAGTCAACTACTCGACTACTCACTTTCCCCCTACCTTGCTGCCTCTGTATCAGAGGCAGCAAGTGGGGGGAGCAGGAACCTGTGCTGGGGGGAGCCGGCTTAAAAGCTTTTAAGCTGGCACCTCCCAGCACCATCCTAGGATGCCGCCTGCCCCCCACCATCTACACTACTGCCTCTATCAGAAGAAGGAGGGGCAGGGGAGGCTGCCACAAAGCAGCCTCTGTTCATGGCCAGCCCCACTGTAAACAGAGGCTGCTCTGGCAACTGCCCCTATCCACAGGGAGGTCCCAGGTCCCCGCTGGGACCTCCCACAGACAGAGGCCGCAAGACTTGGTGCTAGCCAGGACCAAGCAATCCCAGCTCAGTCCTGGCTTCCACCAAGTCAAGGAGATACCCCCACTGTGGCTCTGCAGTTTAAACGTAGTCAGAGCCTGACACGCAGACAGCCTGGCTCCTACTACATTTAAACTACAAAGGAACAGTGGGGGAGGCCCCAGACATAGTGCAAGCCAGGACCGAGGAAGCCCTCCCTTCTTGACTAATCGTGTAGTTGATACAAATTTTATCGACTACACGATTCTACACGATTAGTGGATTACCCACCTCTGAACATGCTTAAAGGCATTACATTCAATGAACGTACATTTCTAAAGTTACTATTCTACCTGCCGGAGGTCCAAATGCCACTCAGCCAAAATCAGAAAGAGGTAGGGAGGGAAGTTGAATAAATTGCTTCTAATAAATCAAGATCATAAGTCAGTAATTCAGACATATATATATATATATATATATAGATAGATAGATAGATAGATAGATAGATATAAAAATAATGCACTGTATATAATGTGAAATGTCAAAATGTGAAATAATATAGGATTTCTGTGCAACAGAAGTGAATCTGGGTTCAAGGAATGGGAAAGATGAGCAGAGTGTTGAATTTACTAGCAAAAAACACTTTGCTTCATAATATTCAACAGCAATAGGGTCTAAAGAGATTGGATATAATACTATATTGTAAAGGAAGGAGAGCATGTGTGAGGAAAATGATCCTGAAGCTAAGGCAATATAAGTAAAATAAGGAGGTCCAAATCCATTCTGTTTTCCTTATCCTATTTTCCAGGCTACTCTCTGTTATTTCAGTTACTCAACTTTTTTTTTTTTAATTGATTATAACGGAATTTGTTCTTAGTACAAAAATTTAAAAAAAATCAGAAGGGGATTAGGAGGCAGGAAAAGAAGATTTTGTATTTTTTACCTGATTTTGTAAACAATTTTAATGACGTGAAACTTGGGGTATACAAGATAAATTAGACTCCTGAAAAGGGTACCGTAGTCGGAAAGTGTTGAGAGCTGCTGATCTAGTTCATTCCTTATTCCTACCAGGCCTTTTCTCGTGACTTATCTTGTTCAGCTTAGGGATGTAAGTGAGTAGTCGATCAGTCAACTACTCGCATTCCACTCCCCCCCCCCCCGCTGCCTCTATATCAGAGGCAGCAAAGGGGGGAGCAGGAACCAGTGCTGGGGGGAGTCAGCTTAAAAGCCAGTTCCCCCCCAGCACTGTCTCCACTCCCCCTCCCCCACTACCTCTATCGGGGGGGGGGGCAGGGGAGGCTGCTCCAACAGCAGCCCCTGGCCATAGGGGGTCCCAGCCGGAAGTTGGGACCTCCCACAGACAGAGACTGCTGCCACGAAGCAGCCCCCATCCATGGTCCCTGGCTTCAAACAGGGGCTGCTTCACAGCAACAGCCCCTGACCATGGGGGTCCCAACTTCCCGCTGGGACCCCCCATGGACAGGGGCTGCTATTGGCTGAGCAGGCAGTCCTCTCAGTCCTGGCTTGTGCCAGGACCAAACCCCACTGCGGCTCTGCAATTTAAAATGCAGTAGGAGCCGGGTAGCTGCTTCCCAGCTCCTACTGCGTTTTAAATTGCAGAGCCACAGTGGGGTTTGGTCCCCAGCCCGGCATGAGCAGGAATGGAGTCAGGCTGCCTGCCCACCCAGCTCCCATCAATTTAGGAGCCGGGCGGGCAAGCAGCTCAGCTCAGTCCCTGCTCATGCCGGGTCGAGTATCAAACCCCGCTGTGGCTCTGCAATTTAAAATGCAGTAGAAGCCAGGGGGCAGAGACTGAACGGGGCTGCCTTCCCCTATCGATAAAAATTCTATCTACTACTCGATTACTAACATAACCCAAATTTAACACCCCTAGTTTAGCTTTAAAAAGACTTCAGTGAAGGAGTTTCCCTTGGAAGACAATTACATCCCTGTGCTACTGCTGAGCCCTGCACAGGGATTAAATAGGGAGAAGTAACATTCTGCCCTGATCCGACCATGGGACTGTCACAGGCCAATTCACCCCGACACTAGATTGAGCTACCCCTAAGCCACCATGGCAGACAGAAATCGCCAGTTCTTACAAATGCCAAGCCACCCTTGGCATAACACCTGTGGATTTTCTACACAGATCACATGAGATGAGTCACAAACTTTGCATTAGTTTCCACTTCTGTGAATGGCAATAATATTACTTACCTGATTATTTAGTATTTTCCAAGCACAAAGATAAAAAAGCTAAAACTGCTAAGTATCATCATCACACCAACTGTGTCATCTGCAGATACAGATGTTCCTGCCTACTCTCACACAAACAGATGCTAATGTCTCCTGAAAATCTATGAAAAGTCTTCTATAGTGCATGTTACTTACATTTAAAAAAAATTCACGAGGGAAGCCAGGCAGGAATATAGGGGCTTTGTCTGCTCTGTTGTAAGAACTTCAGTACTTTAACATAGACAATACAAGGAAAGAGCAGATGATATGGGTAGTTCCTTTTGTTAAAGGCCTAGGGCTCAGTCTTCAAACTACACAGTGCAACTGGGAGGGGAGGCAAAGGACCTATGCCTCTCCCAACTCTGCACTGGCCAGGTGACTGAACAGGCCCCTGATCCAAATCTGAGCAGCCAAAGGGCTGCTCTAACTTACACAAGCTAGAATGGGCCCCTAGAAACCATCCTGAGTGCTGGGAATTGGCAAAGTACATAATGCTGGTGATAAGCAACCTAGCTAACAAGTGGGGCGCGTGAGTAGCCCTCCATCTCTGTAAGCTGCAACACTGTCAGAAGCAAGAGGGTCTCCCAGGGTAGGATAGTTTTGCTAACTGCACTTTAGTACCTCAGATTTGCAGGGTGTGCCGACTGAACCACACAGCACTTGCATTGGATTCAGAGGAAGCACGTGGCCCTTGCAGTCAATGTTGTGTGCACCTCACTTCATGTGCCCTTGCTTTACATGTGTGTCTTTTTAGTAATACTAGTAAGAAAGAATTACAGGGACAGAAGCGAGTGGAATCTGACAACCCTGTGCATGGGCAATGGCAAACAAAATGTCTTGTGGGCCACACACAGAACTCTGATAGGCACATGCAACCCATGGGCTGCAGCCCGCAGGTTGTCCCAACTGCATTGTGCTCTTACTACATCCCCAACTTTTCTGACCATCACGCCTTCCCCCCAACCTAGAATGCATACGCTTCCAACCTATGTGCCCCTAAGATGTACCTTATGCTACCCTCTTTCAGAGTAATTTTATATTCACTTCACAGTCTTCCCTTCCATATATAAGTTGCCCACGAACTCTACTGGAATTTTCTATATGTGAAATCACTTTAATATTTACTTCACACTCTCTGCTTATATACCATTTTCCATATTTCTAATTTTCTGTATTTCTGTGTTTTCTGTAACCTAATACTTTTTCTTACTAAGTGAAAGAAAGCAATATTTCTGGTTTTACCTGCTTCTGCTCTTATTCACCACTTCCACCGACAATCCTGTATTTGTTTATTCCAAAATGAGTAACTGAATTTTTAGGGTGCCATGAGCAAACAAATTATGGATACAATAGCTCTCTGAAACATGTAAGAAAAACTTTCAGCAATCGCAGTTTCCCATGAGCCTCTTTGAGAACGGGGGGAGGGGGCAAGGCAGAACCCAGAAGAAACAAAAAATATTTATTCTATATAGAAAAACATCTGAAAAAAAGCCCGAAATGTATTTCAAGTATCTATAAGGATCAAACAAAAAAATCTGCTCTTAAATAAGCCCCATGAAAGCATGCTCATTACTACAAGTAACAAAGTAAGGAAGGAATAATTCAACAGCATTCAAGTTATTTTAAATGCTTGTCTCCCATGAGTTCCTCCCCAATTTTTGGTCCTCTTGCTAGGATTACTTGTTTCCACTATAGGAGATATCCCAGTATGCTGTGTCCCATTGAGCTGGTGGCTAAACAGGTCCACGAAACTCAGCAGATTCATATCTGCTATATGTGCTTTTATGCCCATTGGTGAGGGTAGTTCTACAAGTAATCCCCAAGTACAGCTGCAGAACAATGGACTATTTTTCTCAAGGTTTTCTATTTTTTTAAATGGAATGAAAATATTGTTTTAAAGTACCAAGTAAAGTATTGCTAGGAAAAATATTTGGAAGATGTATTTGGGTTATGCTTTATCACTGACATCAATTATACTAGGTTTTATGATGAGATAAGTCAGCCAAATACACAGTTATTTTGTCTGAAACAAGCATTAGTGACAAAAATTAACCGCATGTCCCATACTGTTTATTTTATCTAAGTGCATTGTGTCCATTTTGCCTCTCTGTCAATAATGCCTGAAAGGTAATAAGGTTTTGTGGCTCCTTTACTACCAATTACCAGATCAGTACCAGGTCTCCAGAGTATAATGCAAAATGAAAGGAAGTTAATGGGGTGTGGGTGGCAAATGGGCAGAGTAAGTTATCCCAGTCAAAGAACTTACAATTTCTTCCAATTAAGTTAAATAGTGGTATACTAAAGCAGTCTTCTTCAAGATGTATCTGTTCTCCAAAAGTTACCATCATAGGTACTAGAGTTGTCAGAGCCATCATACTTAGCTACTCCAGTAATAACAAGTACAATCTTTGCCATAAAAACAGAATTATTTTTTTCTGCCTTTTAGAAGTTACCACAACAGAAGAAGTAACAGACTTTAAAGAAAAGCAAAGTTCACATCAGTCTACATTAGTTACTGGCCCTGTTCTCTGAAATGCTATATGTTATCTTGCACATGTTTGTTTTTATCTGTCAATGTAGTTTATTGTTAGGGAAGTGTAGTATCAGCTGTCTCTTCCTTGCCATCAAAACTACTTCATTAAAGTTAATAGTGTTTGACTTGTAGAAGATCTTTTTCCAAGGTAACACAAAAAACTTCTGCCCTCAGTTATTTTTCCAGCAATAAAGGCACCAAATGGATGTAATAATTCCCTTAATCTTAAAAAATCCATTGCATTAATCCACTGAAAGCATTTAAAAATTCTACTTGTCATTTATTATATGACCTTATCTTGGCTAAATGTTATACCCTTTGCCAAATGTTATAAGAACATACCACTAGCTGGCAAATACATTTACATGAATGGAAATCTAGTTTGGTCCCAGTAAGACTTCTGTATATTAGTTCCAGTACACCTGTAACGTGTTTACTTAAGCTAAGCTATCTTCCATTTAATTTTGCTACTTTTATTATGTTTATTAAAATGAAACATTTTAGAAGTAATAATTGGTATAACTACAGATGGTATTAACTAACTGATTTGAATTAAACTGCATTCCAAGAATAAAATAAAACTGGCTTTATTACAAGATGCCCCCTTGTTTTGGCTCATATAATTATTAGCTAAAAAAATCTTTTGACAATACATATTATTTAAAAACTCTTGGTACATTTCTGAAACCCTAATCCTTCTTTATAAAGCAGCACCCCTGATTTTAGTCCTCTCTACATCTTTCCTTATCTCGATTTTCTGTCAGGTACTTGACAGGTACTCTATGAACACATCCATTTCAGAAATGTGGGTTTTTTGTTAATTGGCATTGCTTCAGAGAAACTGGCATTACATTTTATTGGCTTCAATTAAAAAGTACTGATTCTGTGAATATCTATTAAATTAGTAAATTAAATCTGAGTTTGGAAGAGAAATGGGAAAACATAACCATACATGCACATTTGTATTGAAAAATTATTTGTGTTAAAAGTGGATGAAAATAATCTGTTTTAAATAAAAATCTGTTTGTTTTCATAAAACCACTTAGGATCTGATCATATTGGTTTTAATACAGTACATATGCATCTAATTAACTATAAACATTTAAATAGACATGACACATGCAACCTTGAGCTTGTTCATGTAAAATGTCAGCACTCTTAAAAATGATAAAATGCATTAATTAAAACAGGATCAAATGCAATCTAGAATGCACTAAAATAGTTTAACTTATTAATAAACCAAAAACATTTCTATTTGACAAGATTTTGTCAGGACTAGAGGACTAAGCATATCACTTTTTATTCAGATGCTATACAGCTATGGACATTTATAAAAAGCTCATGCATAATACTGACCTGTAGCAAAATAAGAAACCAAATACTTTACACAAAGAAGTGGTCAAGCTTCTAAAATAGCTAAGGCTGTGCTGGAAAACATGGAAGAGAAGTGGCATGTTTAGGGAGGAAATATGTCTAACATTTAGTGCAAGAGTACAGATCAGGATTCATGGACTCTGCCACTGATTCGGTGTATGAGCTTGGGAAAGTTACATCTGAACTTTGTAAAATGGGTTTAATACTTACCTACATCACAGAGATTTGATCATTTACTGATTAATAATTACGGATTCATATTTTAGGTGAAATTTGCTTGAGCAGTATCATGTTTTTATTGCTAGAAAATGTAATGTTAACTTTAATATAAGGACACCAGCAAGAAGAGTATGTTTAACGGTCCATTATAACTAGTATATCTGATATTAAATACTACTACTACTACCTCTCAGAGAATGTAAAGATCAAGTTTTCAGAGGAATTCAGCCTAGCTTCCAACTGAGCATGCACAATTTTGTAAAGAGAATAGCTTGCACAAAAATTCTATGCACAAAAATGTCAAATTAAAGCTCATATATTGCATATTTAAAACAAAAAGTCTTCATACTGAGGTTTTTTTCTATTTGTCAGACAATTTTCCTCCTGTATTGAAAACATTTTGTGCACCAGCATCATTAATACCACCTTAGGAATACAGCTTGTTATTTAACTGCTTGTGTTGAAGAGCCAGATATCCAAGGATGGTACCTATATTTTTAGGAATGTGGGTTTTTTCTTCCATGACCAGTGGATTTTTAAAAGCTTCCCCATAATAAATATTAAATTATTTTTCCACTAAAATCACATAATTTTAAATGTGGAACATGTGCATCACTATATTTAACTTTTAACAACATTGAACCTCATTTTTAATTATGTAAAATTTCACGTATAAAGTTCCTGACACTGACTATTTAACATTTTGGGGGGTGATTGACAGTAATAAACAAACAACATGTATCAATAATTAATAAAATATAATTGTAAAAAATGTAAATAAACATAGTTCTAGTTTAAATACATACAATCAATAAGCACAAGGGTGGGCAACATATGGCCCAGAGGCCAGATCCAGCCCATCAAGCCTTTGAATCCAGCCCACAGACTGTTGGAAAGCTCAGGCAGGAACTGCTCAAAGCGGACGGCTGCTGGGACCACGTGCCTCTAGGCGCCACAGACCCCTTGCATGAGGGAGATTTTGTGCATGGCCTCTGTCTCAAGCAGAATCATCGCAGTTCTCAATGGCCGGCTGTGATGATTTTGCTGGAGGTGGGAGCAGCGCTTGAAATCTCCCCTCCGCAATTGGGGGTTGCAGCAGGCAGAGAACCTGCTTGAGGATACCACTGGACTGCTGGCTGGGAGCCACCAAGGTAAGCACCTCACAGCCAGAGCCTACATCTGGCACTCCACCCCTACCCAGCACTCCAATCCCCGGCCCGAGTCCATCACCCAAACCATCGACACCCCCTTCTGCATCCCTCTCCCAGGCCAGAATCCTCTCCTGCACCCATTCCCCCTCCCAGGCCCTGCACCCAAAACCCTGCCTCAGGTCACAACCACTTCCTTCACCCAATCTCACTCTTAGACCCTACACCCTCCCCTGCACCCCAGTCTGCTACTCCACGCTCCCTTCTGCACCCATCCTCTGCTCAGACCCCTTCCATAAAAAAATGCAACCCTTGACCACTTACCAAAATCTTGGAGTGGCTCCCATGAAAAATTATTGCTCACCTCTGATTTAGCATGCATTTAAAACCTTTGCTGTCTAGCACAAGAGGGAGCAGTTGGGCAATGTTAACAATGTCTTAGAGGGGTGGCCGTGTTAGTCTGTAACTGAAAAAAAATTAAAAACAATGAATGGTCCTGCAGCACCTCAGAGACTAAAAAAACATGTAGATGGAATCATGAGCTTTCATGGGCACAACCCACTTCTTCAGATGAATGGAGCAAGGGGTCCAGAGGTACAAATAAATATTAGGGTTGCCAGGTGTCCAGTTTTGAACCAGACAGTCCAGTATTTGAGCTTTCTGTTCAGGGAAACAAATTGAGAAAATATAAATGTTCGGTATTTTCTAAATAAGATGTAACGTAGATTGTGATGTAATGTCAAGTGTGTCCGGTATTTTTGTTGAAACCATCTGGCAACCCTAATAAATAGCAGAAAAAGAGGAGAGATGGGGAGGGAAAGGGGAAAAAAAAACACTTTTGTCAATTAGAGTGTCGGTGCTAAATAAGGCTATTTAGCACACTCTAATTGACAAATTAGTCTCTAAGGCAGGGGTGGGGAACCGCAGGCCCAGGGGCCAGATGCAGCCCCCAGCTTGCCTAGTTCTGGCCCCTGAGGCTCAGGGCCCCTTCCCGACCCTCGGGAGCCCGCACTGGCCCTCCAGGGCCCCCCCCCCCGTGGGGCTGGCGCACCCAAAATCTACAGGCTGGGCCCCCCCAGGCTCTGGTGTGCAAGGGGAATGCGGTGAGTGTCTTTCTCCTTCTCAGTTGGACACCACGTCAGTGAGAGGTTTGGTTTTTGCTCTTCACTTGTGTGTGGGGCTCCCAACTGATTTTTCTGTGTTCAACGGCCCCTGACACAAAAAAGGTTCCCCATCCCTGCTCTAAGGTGCTGCAGGACCATTCGTTGTTTTATAACATTAACAATGGTACGGCAATGCAACTAGCTATTAAAGGCTTCACATATAGGTTACCACACCTAACTTGTTACATAAACTATTTGCCTCCAGAAATCCTCTACCAGCCTCTCAAAAAGGCACCAAATAAAATATAAGAGCCTAGCCCCCTAAAAAATATCCCATACATTTACTTACTCTTATGAATGATTTTCAATTATTTGCTGTTACTGAAAACTGGCATTCCTACAGAATCATACCTAAGTAAGAAAGAAAATCTTAACTGCTAACTACAGGAAAGTTTGGTTGCTAGTTGTCCTCATTTTGATATCTGTCTAAATACCTATTATTTAATTCTGATAATGAAGATACACCACAAATCTCAGCCTTCTTTATTTTCTTATTAATTTGTCATGTAAGACTGTAGCTGCTGCTGTGTTTAAATTGTATTCCCTACAATCCTAAATGGAGCTACTACAGTTCACAACCTCTGAGGATCTGCTCCATATTAGGTAAAGCACTAAACACTGAAACAAGGTAAGAAACTGTATTATTTAATTCCAAAGCAATGCATGGAAAATGGTGGAAAAGCTACTTCAAGCAGACATAAGTCTGAAGCAGTTTAACAGGCAGGCAAAAGAAATGAGCAATGTTGATCCAGTTGCAACCCTGAGCTTTCCTCAATAATAACTTTTTAGCCAATGAAGTAAACTCATTAAAGGAATTACACAACCCATGTATTTGGTCCATGTGCCTAACAACTGTAAGAAAAAAATAAGTGAAATACCCAGTGAATAAAGTCATTTATCCAATGGCTCATCTCAGTAGTGTGCTCTGTATTAAGATTAGTTTGTAGGGAAAATTCATACTGTTTCAAGACCAATCCAAATCCCACTGAAGTCAATATGAGTCCATCCACTCAATACACTGAGTTTGCTGTTTACAGTGCTGTTGTCTACACAGCATTGCTGTCTGCATTTTCAAAGCCATCCTCACCACAAAGGATTACAAACTTAAATTATTAAGACTATATTCTGAAAAATAAAAGCTTTAAATGATAATCTTAATTCCAGTTTTTCATCAACATTTTCATAAATACTCTCTTCAATCTGATATTACTTTTTATATCACTGACAGACAAGCAACTTTTAATTTCCCCATCTGTCAATACTATGTATATGTAAGGTCATCATTAGAGGAAGTACAGAGATTCATTCCAGTTGAATAGAGTCCAAATTACACTGAGGGACCAGTAATTCAACCACATTTCATCAAGAAAGCCACGGGAAGTGTTATTTTTATTGGAGACATTTCAAAAACATTACAGGTAGACCAAGTAATTCTGGCCTTTGTTCTGAGTAGAGCGTAGATCTTATTTTTCACCACAACAGGTGGTACCAAATCTTTCATCTGGAAAGATTTTTCTGATTTAAACCCACAAAATGTTTTTTCTTTTTCTTTTTTTAATTTGCTGAATGCTCTTGCAAAGAGAATGAAAGATTTAAGAATTTTTAAACCAAAATATCTGTTAGAAGTTCGGAGTAAAGCCTTGATAAGGTCCAGCTTGCCAAGAAATGCACTTTTCACCACTAAGCAACCAAGCTTACTTTATCCAACTCTACAACCTTGCATTTCTGTTGAAATTTACTCTGTTTTCCCTTCTAATTATTCCTTGTGTTTGATGTCCAACATAAACAAAACATCCTTCATAAAGCACTCCCACCAGAAACCTTGGAAATCTAACAAATGCAAAGGATCACTCTGAAGTGCTAAGGTTAGAACATTTACTCTGCCAGGCAGACTTAATCCCAGTTAGAACTGTTCATTATTTAAGCCTCCATTTCAGCCAGAAGTACCCAAACTTTGTATAACTGAAACCCACATTAGCAAGCTGCCAGAAGTCTTAAAAATTAAATTAGATTTGGCTCTAATATCTATAGGTCCACACAGATATAACATATAATAGTACGACATGCGACAACACAGACTGCAGATGTGCTCACTTTTAGTATGGTGGTGATTCCAGGATTAGATCTGAGTGAAACTTTTCTCCCTCCCCGTCTTTTTTTGGCCAAGAAAAAAAAAATGCAGATTTAGGCTGATCGAATGTGTGTCAATTTCGCCAAATTGTTTCAGCTGAAAAAAAAATAGCTCTATTTTCAGAATTAAATCGTTTGACCTTGTGAGTCAAAGTAACTCACAACTTTTGTTTCCACATTTACTGAAATGTTGTACTAAAAACCCCAGAAAAAGGGGGGAAATGTTTTATCTGTGGGTGGAACAAAACATTTTGTTTCACCCACAATGATGTGAACGTTTCAATGTCCTGAAAAGCTCTCAATGTGCGGCGCCCCCCGGAAAGTCCTCCCCCCCCCCATGCCTACGAGGGAGCAGCCCAGCTCCTCCCTCCAGCCGCTCCGTCTCCTGCGCACGGGCCCCCCCGCTCCTCCGCCGCCCGGCCCGGCCCGGCCCGCGCCCCCTCGGCTCCTCCCTCGCCCGCCCTGGCCCCTCTCACGGGCCGCCAGGGCCGCTCCTCCCTCTCCCTCCAGGCCAATGGTCCTGCGGCGCGGAGCCTTCGGACGGCCCGGAAGTCGCGGTGCCCCCCCAGGGCTCTTGTGGAGTGAAGGGGCCGGACCCTACCGGCCTGGAGACTGCGTGGCCCAGCGATCCCTTTCCGCTTTACCGGACCCCTAGTCACTCCCCTTCCCCCCCCCCCCACGCACCTGCCCCTGGCCCTGGCCCCCTCCCACTAGCAGCTCCTTTTACTCCCTCACTGACCCCAGCTTTCTTCTCTCCCCCCACCCTTGGGATTTAGGGGGATATAATCCCTCCCCCCCACCCCCGCAACTTGGGGGGGCAGATGGCCTAGACTGGGGAAGAGAGCGCTGCTTAAGTCTACAACTCGCTTTTAAAAATACAGGTGTAGCTTGATCTGCACACTCTCCCAGTGCAGCTGCTACCAGCAAAAAAGTGCTTTGGCCATGAGGGATGAACCGGTTTGGTGAGAAAAAAGAAGTAGAGGTGTAAAGCCATATGTGTGCTGGAATAGTTGCACCCCCACTTCAGCCCTTGTTCCCCCCTTCCCAGAATCACACTTGCAGCTGGCATTAGTATAGTGGCAAAAGTTACTAATGTAAACCTGGCCTTAGAATGTAAACTCTTTAAGGCTACGTCTACACTGGCGCGTTCTCACGCACAAACTCTTTTGCGAAACAGTTCTGCAAAAACTCTTCCAGAAGAGAGCGTCTATACTGGCATGTCCTTTTGTGCAAGAGATGTGCTTTTGCTCAAGAGTATCCATGGCAGTGTAGATGCTCTCTTCTGCAAGAAAGCTCTGATGGCCATTTTAACCATAGGGCTTTCTTGCGCAGGAAATTCATGTTGCCTGTCTACACTGGCCTCTTCTGGAAGAGCTCTTGCGCAAGAGGGCTTATTCCTGAGCGGGAGTGTCAAGAGTTCTCGGGCAAATTAGTCAAAACAATAGTAAAGGATAAAATTGTGAAGCATGTAGAAGAACATAATTTGTTGGACAAAAGTCAACATGGTTTCTGTAAAGGGAAATCCTGTCTCACTAATCTATTAGAGTTCTTTGAAGGGGTTAACAAACATGCGGACAAGGGGGCTCCAGTAGATATAGTATACTTAGATTTTCAGAAAGCCTTTGACAAGGTCCCTCACCAAAGGCTCTTGTGTAAATTACATGGCCATGGGATAAGAGGGAAGGTCCTTTCTTGGACTGAGAACTGGTTAAAAGACAAGAAACAAAGGGTAGGAATAAATGGTAAATTTTCAGAATGGAGAGGGGTAACTAGTGGTGTCCCCCAAGGGTCGGTCCTAGGACCAATCCTGTTCAACTTATTCATAAATGATCTGGAGAAAGGGGTAAGCAGTGAGGTGGTAAAGTTTGCAGATGATACCAAACTGTTTAGGATAGTCAAGACAGAAGCAGACTGTGAGGGACTCCAAGAAGATCTCACCAAACTGAGTGATTGGGCAACAAAATGACAAATGAAATGTAACGTGGATAAGTGTAAAGTAATGCACATCGGGAAAAATAACCCCAACTATACGTACAGTATGATGGGGGCTAATTTGGCTATGACAAATCAGGAAAGAGATCTTGGAGTTATCGTGGACAGTTCTCTGAAAACTTCCACGCAGTGTGCAGCGGCGGTCAAAAAGGCAAATAGGATGCTCGGAATTATTAAGAAAGGGATAGAAAATAAGACCCAGAATATCTTACTGCCCCTGTATAAAACTATGCTACGCCCACATCTTGAATACTGTGTACAGATGTGGTCTCCTCACCTCAAAAAAGATATTTTGGCCTTGGAAAGGGTTCAGAAAAGGGCAACTAAAATGATGAGGGGTTTGGAACGGGTCCCATATGAGGAGAGGTTAAAGAGACTGGGACTTTTCAGTTTAGAAAAGAGGAGACTGAGGGGGGATATGATAGAGGTTTATAAAATCATGAGTGGTGTGGAGAGGGCCGATAAAGAGAAGTTATTTATTAGTTCCCTAAATAGAAGAACTAGAGGACACCAAATGAAATTAATGGGTAGCAGGTTTAAAACTAATAAAAGAAAGTTCTTCTTCACACAGCGTGTAGTCAGCCTGTGGAACTCCTTGCCAGAGGAGGCTGTGAAGGCTAGGACTATAATAGAGTTTAAAGAGAAGCTAGATAATTTCATGGAGGTTAGGTCCATAAAAGGCTATTAGCCAGGGGATAAAATGGTGTCCTTGGCCTCTGTTTGTCAGAGGCTGGAGAGGGATGGCAGGAGACAAATCGCTTGATCATTGTCTTCGGTCCACCCTCTCTGGGGCACCTGGTGCTGTCCACTGTCGGCAGACAGGCTACTGGGCTAGATGGACCTTTGGTCTGACCCAGTACGGCCATTCTTATGTTCTAAGAAGCCCTGATTTTATACATTAGAATGTCAGTTTACTTGCACAAGAACACGCAGCCAGTGTAGACAGGCAGCAAGTTTTTGCGCAAGAGTGGCCGCTTTTGTGCGAGATCGCGCCAGTGTAGACACAGCCATTTGAGATCTTTTTTGTTCTGTGTTTGTATAACCCCTAGTACAGTCGGGACTAGTAGTACTGGGTACTAGATTTGTACTGAAGGAATACTCGGCACTACTTTTGGTACAAATAATAAATAACTGTCACAACACCAAAGAAGTGAAAATCTTCCATGAGAGGGCCACTATGTCTGACAGCCTTGCCTTTGCCTTTAATAGACAGGATTATAGAAGCTCCATTATGGCATGGTGTAGGGTTCTCCACTCAGGCATTCCCCCCTCCATCCCCATATAAGGGCAGTTGCTAAGTATCTCTGCCATATACCCAGCCTTTGTGTTTGCCACTTTCCTTCTCTCTAGACAGCCTTCCACCCACATGTCACCACATTCTCCAATATGAGAGTACCCCTAATTTTGTTTTATGAAAATCTAGTCACCTGAAACATACCTTTGTATCTAGTCAAGATTTTACTAAAATATTTCCAGTTCCATATCATTGTGTAAAACACACTTCATTTTTACTTATACAAAAATATAAACAAAATAAATAAGTGATAATACCAGTTCAACCAAGGTTTCAGGAGTGGATGTTCTGCTAACACATTAGAAGTGAAGATCACTGCTTAGTAGATTCTTTAATTGATCCCCTTTAGAAACTGCGCCAAATATTCTCCAGAGGATATACCAACGCATCCATTTTCAATAGGTGATACCAGATTTCAGCACAATACCAACATCACATAGTTTTCAACAGCTCTTGCTTCTGTTCTGTCACTTTCCTGTTTCCTCTACAACTTTCCCACTGCTTTATTTCAACATTGGCCACAAGATTAAAAAAAAAGTACTCATATTTTGTTCATACAGTCACCTTTTAGTAGTGGTAAATTTCTTTCAAAAGTTTAATCTCATAGGATGAAAGTGTAGCATGGCTAGTAATTAAGACAAAAACATTGAAGATAAACATGCAAAAATAAAAATCTCTCAAATATAGTTAATGATGGAAATATGTTTTTTTATAAACATGCAAATGTAAAAATCGTACAATATATGGATTTGAAGAAACCCTGGCAATCTGTAGAGTCCCCAGATTTGACTTAAGAGTATTTGGAAAAATTTTATAGCCCTATGGAAGTGTCCTTTCATTTCTGCATATCATGTATACTGAATTATATTAATTCTGTTGATACCAAGAATTATAATTATATATATATTTCATGTGGTACCTATCTTCATGCAATGTTTTCTGTATTAGGCTGTGGCATTCTTAGCAGGAATATGCTATAAAGCAAGGAAGATGTAAATCTACATGGACCAGTGCCATGCTTCAACTGTCCATGTGGACCTTGCCTCTGAACTGAGAGTGCCATCATGCACAGCTGGGAACTCTTAGTGTGCGGTCATGTACATGCACTTAGTGCACAATATGCAGGAGCTCTATAGATATGCACAATAGTGTACCAAGCACTAACTCATAGACAAGCCTTTTGTAAATTCTGTACACCAAATTGTGCTGACATCACTGCTAATGCCATGGAATGGGACTTTGTTGAGATAATTTGTATATCTGGGAAGAAACAAACACAACATCAGTTGACTGCAAACCAGTTTAGCTAAAAGAGTGAACACAGCTTTTAATCCTGTGATTTTTGTCCTACCACAAGGCCAATAATAAGAGCTAGCATATATGATTATCAGATTTTTTCTTTATTGTAGTCTGTAACCTAAGTCATATGAGAGTGAAAGATTTATATGATCGAAGGAAACCAGAGTAAGTATGAGAGCTTACATGGCTTGTGTGGTAGGATTAAATCTAGGCAGGTTATTAAAGGGGTCTCTGGTGTGTAATCATGAAAAGGGAGAGAATTCCAAAGGTAACCAAGTGCAGCCAATAGTTGAGTTGAAACAACTTACTTTAATTGCCAAGAAGAATATGGCTAACACTCAAAAATTTTTGAAAAGCAGAAACATTATGATAAGAATAGAAAGGATGTTCATTTTCAAGCAGAAGATAAGATATAAATTAAAGTTCATTCTCAGAATAGTTTTTATGGCTAAACTAACCCCAGAATGGAAGATTCCATGTTGAGTTCTTTGAACTGTAAACTAATTGGATCATGGTGCTTACCGTGAAGAAAGCATAATGTTACTGGGATGTAAATCCTGGCTGTACTCATGTTTCTATGGACAATGTCAATCTTTGCAGGCCACAAAAATTAGATATCTGGAAAAATTAGTTTTCCCATTCTTTACATGCTTTCATGTAATTTATTTTCTCTTAAAAGACACTGAATTCAGTCATTCCCCGGTATCACTGTTTCTTCTGTGGATCCTACAGACTTTGGACTGACAAAAAGAAAATAATCCAGTATAGATGACTTCAAATCAAACAACTTTTTAAAACATAATAGATTTCACTTTATTCTTTGTATTTCAGGAGCATCTAGAAAGTGCTAGACATTGTCCACACAGACACAGCACCTGCCCAATTGAATTTACAGTCTCAGGTGATAAAAAACATGAGAAGGCTGACAGAAAGGATTACAAGCAAATATGAACAGTTTTTGTGTGTATAAAGGTGATATACATTTTCTTCTTTAAAAAACTGAATACATACCAACTGTATCTAAGCCCCCATTGATCTATTATAGCCCATCCTGAAATAAGATTTTGACAAGGGATCGGGGGAGAAGAAATTTGGCCTTTTGGGACAAGTATCAGTGGAGTAGCCGTATTAGTTTTGTATTGCAAAAAGAGGAATCTAATGGCATACATCTGATAAAGTTGGCCTTTGCCCATGAAAGGCTATGCCCACATAAAACTGTTAGTCTTTAAAATGCCACAGGACTCCTTGTTGCCTTCTGGGACAGTTCATGAGTTCTGAACCACACAGAGCAAGGTGCAAAGACAACTGTGAAAGAAGCAAATAAGAGGGCAATCGGGGCCATTGTTATGAAGCTGAAGGGCAAGACAAAGTGCTTGGAAACAACAGCAGATAATCAAGGAGGAGCAAAAGTGGTAGGGCCATAAATGTAAGGACAAAAACCATGAACTTGATGGGGTGGAAAAAGGAATCTTGAGGAGAAATTAGTGAAAATGCACTAAATTCCTCAATGCCCTGGTAATGAAGCATGCCACATGTAAGTATGTATTTATTCTTGAAAAGTGATCGTGGACCTTTAAACCCTCAAGGTGAACATAGTGTACATTTATTCTTGACTGGCGTTACACAAAATGGGGATTTGGTATTCACTTTTGCCATTAAAAAGATCTTATGATTAAAGTTCTTAGCTGAGACAGTGGAAATTCTAAAGTTGATTCCCAGCTCTGCCAGAAACTCCGTGCATGACCGTGAACAGGTCACCTAATCACTTGGTGCCTCAGTTTCCTAAATGTAAAATGAGTATGATAACAATATTTCCTTTCTCCCAAGCTTTTGTCTATTTAAAATGCAAGCTCTTCAGGGCAAGGAATCTCACTTGCTAAGTGCTTGCCTTAAGGTACCACTGTCACAGAAATAATTATTTCTCTTATAAGTTTTAATAATTTTGAACATTTGGTTCATTGAGGAAAAATAACATTGTTGGAAAAACTTCAAGGTCTTTCCTCAGTGTTAGGTTGACCTAACACATAGCTGGATTACTTTAATTAGTTATCTACTCCTGTGCCAGGTAATATTGGTGTATCGATCAGAACTCACCAAAAAGTTGGTTAGTCATTATATGGGGACTGATGGGATTCACTCATTGCAAGGGGTACCTCCTTGTTGCTACATCTGGGGATCGGCTCTTACATGGTCTAACACCCTGTTCTATTGGTTACTCATGCTGTGACCCTCCTTCCTCTTCATGACTCAGCCCTCCAGCCAGGTGATATACTGCAATTTTACTGTGGCTCCAAAAGCAACAGTTACAGAATTCCCCCAGGACTACTAGTCCTCTCCTTTCAGAGTAATAAACTCCCTCAGCACCAGCTGTCATCTCTGATAATCCTGTGCTACTTCCTTGTGACTGGTGGGAGAACCTGGGCCCACTTTCTACACTGATTTCTGGAACAGAGATCCTGTAACGAGCAACTACGGTCGTGTCCCGGGGCAGGTTCTCTTTCCCCCTTCCCAGGTCTATGGCCAGCCTTGCACCCTCTACTCCCAGTGGGGGCCTGCTCCCAACACCAGGGCCTGATGGGCACCTCAACTCTAACTGGTCACTCAGAAAGGCTCGCTGGCCCTGTAGGCAGGGCTCGCCGGCCCACTGGCCAAAGTCCATAACCCGAGTCAATAGCTGGCCCTTTAAGGCAGGGCCCACCGACTGGTGGCGGCATGTCACAGGACAGGGCTATCCCCGCCCCCGGTAGGGGGACCTGGGCCCACCCTACTCCACCGGGTCCCAGCCCAGGGCTCTGTGAATGGTAGGAGGACTCACTACTCCCTTGGCGGGGAATCCGTCTAAAACGCGCCAAGGTCCTCGGGGCGGGAGAGGCAGCTCCTGTCCCCACCCTGGGCCACTTCCTACCGGATCCTGCAAGATAGCGTCCCACAAGCTCGCCGGGTCCACACCTTCCCTGGTGGCCGCTTCTCCCTCGTAGACTGCAGGGGGGACGTCCCAAATGGCGCTTGGGTCGCTGCCGTCCACCCTTTGATCGGCTGGCTGACGCTGGTCCGGAGCTCCCCACAGAGAACCTTCTTCCCTGGCAGTCAGCCCAGACTGAGCCTCCCTCCAGGCCTTTATACCTGGGCTGCAGTCTGAGTATGCGCAGCAGCATTGTGGGGGAAGAGCTTTTTCGGCCCGGTGGGCCTGATTAGGCTCAGCCTTCCCAGTGCAGGGGGAGGGGGGGGCTGACACCACCCATCCCAGGCCAGATGGGCTTGATTAGACTCAGCCTTCCCAGTGATATACCCTGTCACAGGTTTGCACAATCCTGTTGCTGTTTCCGTGGTCTTCCTGTGCAGTCCTTTCAGGCTTTCACACCTTCCACTAGTTCCCCTGATCCTTCTTCCAGAGTTAACATCTCAAAAGCTTATTCTCCTAAGGAGGTTTCCCACCTCTCTGTTCCCAGAGAATGACTGCAGCCTCCTTGTGTACCAAGCAGCTTGGTTCTGCCCAATGAGGCTTCATATTCAGTTAAACCTGGCTCTCCCTTCAAGTGCAACCATGTTCCATAACTGGCCCCTCAGGTGCACATTAACCTGTTCAGGGCTTGTGTGAGGTGCACTTCCATTCGAGGAGTGTGATAATATGTCCTGGTTAATTATCCTGAAAAGGGCAAGAAACCCTTCTCAAGATCTCTCTTCTCCCAGCTGAACTCATCTCCTCCTCCCACTTGATGCCTTTTTCCATGTTGCCTCTTACATTAGGAATAACTTCCCATTTACAATATTGGACATATACTTCAGAGCCTTCCTTAAAACCCACTTCCTTCACATAGCCTATTTATGTTGATATCTTTACCAACAACATCTCTGTTCCTTCCTCATCTGAACTATTGTCCCATAAATTATATTTGTCTTAGATTGTCAGCTCTAAACATAAAGCATGTCCAGTATATTATAACAATAATTCCTACTCAGTTACCATATGGATGATAAAGGGGGCTTGTATCAGTTTCTGTTACATTTACCAACAGGCTGGAGAAGAACAAAATAATTCAAAAAGCTCCACAGCAGCAGTTGGTTACCATGCACAACTGGAAACAAACATTTGTTCCTTCTCTATGCTACAGCTAACAATTGTGTTCGTTAACCTAGGTTAAATACAACTAAGAACAGATGTTAGATCCTTATCTAGAGCATGTTAGTTAATGCACGTTAGTTAAAACATGATTTGAAACAGTAGAGAAAAGCTCTCACTTTCTTCTTGGTTCCATGCATGTGTGTTTAAAAAATAGGGACTAATTCTTGCTACATACAAAATTCTTAGCCTCTAATAGTCAATATTAGGGCATATGAGTTGCTGAAAACGATGAGAAAGATCTCTGAACACTTTTGAAAATTAATTTTATAAGGTCACTTTCAGTCAACAACTCTATTTCAATTGTGAAGATAAATGTTTTTTCCATGAAACTAATGCCAAAAGTTTGACTCGCTGGAAATAAAACATTACTTTAAAGAGCCACTCGGTATCATGTGTTTTACAGTAAAAAATAAATTTCATGAATTAAGATATAAACCATTTTGTCACATAACAACATGGTGGGAAAGACGCTGAAAGTGATCTGTATACAAATAGTTCTTCCATCATTGCCAAGTTCCCAACTACTGTTAAATGTGCACAATTCACATGAAAAGCCTTTGGCTTTTCACGTGGTCAGACTTTGGGTTTCTATACATTTTCCCTGTCTCCAAAGTGTCAGTAGTGACATTGTGCTTAGTTACTTACAGGAGTGTGGTGAGGATTTAGTACAATTTGTCATTATATTATGTGCCTATGCATATTGCAGAACAAATTGTATCCCTGGCCAAAGACTAAGAGCACTCTTGCCTAGGATTAGCAAAGCATGGCTCATGGGAATGAACCCACTTTGAATCAGTTTATTCATATGAGTGAATATTGGACAATTACAGGCTAATATAATGGCTGATCCTGAAGACCTTTATTCATTTTAATAGTCTTCACTCATACAAAAAAATTGAGCCTGTGCTGAAAGGTGCTGAATGTTTCCTGCGAGAGGTTGAGGCCTTTAAACTGAGCTTAGCACCTCACAGGATAGACACATCATTATTGTTTAATTAAGACAGGCAATTTTCATGGCATCCTAAATTGAAATACCATGTTAACTATTCTAACCATCAAATGGTAAATTAAAAACAAATCTTTAAAACCTAAATTAGATAAAAAAATAAAGAAAATTAATCTGTTTGTAAACCACTATAGAATATCATCTAGGCAAAATAGTCCAGCTATGGGGCAGTACTCAAAATAAGCTAGGGAAGCACTAGGCATTCTTGAAGAACTAGTCATCCACAACTTTGTGAATTATCTAATCATTATGTCTGCAGTCTAAGCACTTGGAGTCATTACAGATTGGTTGAATTTGAACTCTGGGGAACCATATATATGGGTGTGTCTAGACTACAGGGTTTTTCTAAAAAACTTCCCCTGCATCTAGACTGCAGCCGCGTTCTTTTGAAAGTAAATCGAAAGAACGCGGCAGTTTTTTCGATCGCGGTAAACCTCAATTTACGAGGAATAACACCTTTTCTTGAAAGTACTCTTTTGAAAAAAGGCGCTATTGAATGCAAACTATGTTTTTTCAAAAGAGAGCGTCTAGACTCTCTTTCGAAAAAGCGTCTCATTTTTTCAAAAAATCTGCTTGTAGTCTAGACATTCTCTTTCGAAAGACGCTTGCAGTCTAGATGTAGCCTATGTGTTTATGTGAGTGTGTGATCATTTGCCTTTTATTACAGTGGCTTGCCCACAGAACAGATAAGGAGTCTGACTAATAGTGTGAGCTGTGTTGTGTCCTCAAATGGTAGAGACTTTGGCTGAGTTGAGGACCAACTCCTCCACCTTGCACCTGTATAGAGCCCAATGTTCTGGCTTTACCAGGACTCAGTGTTTTTACCTTCATGGAATATTGTACTGATTACATTATTCACTTTCATATTTAATTCAGTTAAAACTTCTGTTGTTAAATTTACCTGAAGACGTTGTAGGATT
Source organism: Pelochelys cantorii (assembly GCA_032595735.1). Taxonomy (NCBI): domain Eukaryota; kingdom Metazoa; phylum Chordata; order Testudines; family Trionychidae; genus Pelochelys; species Pelochelys cantorii. Next base: position 38,061,233 of record CM064329.1, on the reverse strand, counting down.
TCTAGTCTGCTGCAGAACCTAGGGAGCCTTTGTTCAATCTTGAACAGAGTACTATAGAGGGACTTCTTAGAACCAAATTTGCAATAGATTGCTTTTATAAATGTGTCTTTATATTTGTGTAGTGATATGTATGAATTAAATATATAGTACAGCTTGAACCTCTCCAGTCTGGCACTCTGTGGTCCAGCAACTTCTGTGGTCTGATATGATTTTAGTTAGCCGGATGTTCACTTCTTGTGAGTGAGGCCCAGTTTCCTGCAGTTCCATAAAGTGTGTTTACAGCCACCAGTCCTAGCTCTCAGTCTTCTGTGCTGTTATTTAGCTCTAATTTATCTCTAAATGTCTTCAATAAGCCCAGTAAGCAGTGGAAGTGTTGGTAATGCTACTAGATAACATTGACCTCCCAAGGTCCAGCACTGGTCAGGTCCCAACGATGCTGGTCTAGAGAGGCTCAAGCTGTACATCAGAGAGCCTAATTAAATTGTTGGTGACCCAGTTATACTTTGTTTTCATCAAACCTTGAAAACATATGTTTTTATATTTTGTGTATATGTGAATGATAGCTGATTCTAATAAACAAGAGACTAGTGATTAATAACTCAAAGTTAGCAATTTAGCAATAGTTTTTATTTGGAAAGCTTAACAAGTCCATTCATCAGACAACTGAAATCTTAACTTCTGACTTGCTCCAGTCACCTAGAACCATCAAAGATTTATGTGAGCAAAAAATAGTTGCTATATTAGGTGGTGGTGTTTTTTTAAGCATTGTTTCTCTGTTAGAAATTTACTCTCATGGTGCATACAAAGGGCTTTTGCTTTGAAAATATTTGGTATGAACTGGGTCACAAAGGCAATCAAAAGCTGTAAACCAGATGTATCATGTCTGTCCAATCCCTTTTATTTGTGTCAGAGGGTGAAATTGTCGCCTGGGATGCACTGGTGCATTTCGTCATTCTAAGACAAAGTTATGTAAACAAAACAGCTTTCTCTGATTTTATAATACTGAAATAGAAAAGCTATTTATTAATCTACATTCCTCTTCTTGAGCTGGATTTTCATATTTATCCTTCAATATAATCAGTGTATCCATTTATTTAAAACACATAATTTGACTTTAATGTGAGCAGGACTAGAGTCTAAATAGTTATTTTCTGCTTCCATGGATGATAAGTTTTAACAAGTAGGAATAAATGAACCATTTATCTGGATTACACACTAGTAAGCAACTCAAGTCATTTATAATTCTGTTGCTTTTGGCAAATACCTAGTGCTTCAATGTTTACTGTAATAATCTGGTGGGAGCTCTAAGCCTCTTTTGAATTGTGTTTACTATGCATAATTCAATAACTACAAACATACTGGAGTGAGTTTTTTGAATTCCATAGAAGGCGTATTAGCTACTTTGCCAACCTAGTCCACTTGCAACAGAGGAGAGTGAAGATCTCACTACAGGGTGTCCCTGCTATAAGTTGCCCCGGCATACATCCATTCCACACTACAGTCATTGATGCTTGTAGGAACTGGTGCGTTATAAGTCCTCCCATCCCCATAAATGGAAGTCAGCCGCGGAAAAAAATTCCCCACTTTAAGTTGTTTCACTATAAGTCCAAGTGTTTTGGAATGTATCTTGGACTTATAGCGAGGACAGACTGTACCCCAAACTTCTTCAACAGAAGTACTTAAATGCCACAAAGCTAGCTACACTTATTGAGGAAGGGATTATGGGATTATAAGCAGAGTTTTATACAGCAATTAGAGAGAGCTTCTATAATAGCCTGCCTCTTTACAACCCAGCAGTGATGGCAGGGACTCTTTTTGCTCCTTAAATCTGCAAAGACAGTAGCTGCTGCAAGTGGAGGAGTGACTCTGTAGGGCCATATCTTCACTCCCATCTTCACATGTGGGACTTCTTCCACATCATTGTTTTATGGTGAAAAACGGCATTATATGGCCTCTATGTGCAGGGTGCTTTTTTGTACATCCACACACATGCAATGATATGGCTTTACCCTTTAGTATTACTTTACCCTTCTAGTATTTTTGTCAGAGGAAACTATTGGGGCATTAAGTTATTTATTTTCTCCTCTACTTTATTGGGTTATTTCCTGTTTTTCTTCCTGTTCCCTCACTCTGTCTGATTAGGCAGATTGATTTTCTTCTTGCACTTTCCTACCTTTCAGTTTGTTCTCCAGGACCTACTCTCCCACTCTCTCTCTCTCTCAAATTTTCAGGTTTAAGTTAAAGCTTAAAAAGTAAAGCTGGTTAAAATGTTACTATTTGGAGATTTTTTCAGCTCATTTCAATATTTAAAACTTCATGCAAAAATTTGGTGTAGTTTTTGCATATTTGTTATTTAGATGGAGTTTCTCCAGTACCTGCACTCCCCACTTCCTTACCTTGCTGGACCCATTTTATCTCTCTTAGGACCCTATATGGGCTTTATTACCATTATATGTGAGTGCTTCACAATCTTTATCCTCATAACACCCATGTGAGTCAGGGAAGTCTTACTACAGATTGAACCTCTCCAGATTGAAGCACTCTCTGGTCCAGCAGTATCTGTGGTCCACCATGATTTTAGTTAGCCATATGTCCACTTATCATGGGGGTAGCCAAGTTTACCGCCTCCCATAACGTTTGTTTACAGCCACCAGTCCTGGCTCTCAGTGTCCTGTGCTGTTATTTAGTTCTAATTTATCTCAAAGGCTACGTCTAGACTACACACCTTTTTCGAAAGAGGCATTTTCAAAAGATACTTTCGAAAAAGCTTCTTTCAAGAAAGAGTGTCTAGATTGCATTACACAGATTGAAAAAAAAAGGCACCCGGAAGTGCTTCTGGCAGGGTATGGGGGCAGCCTTTACTTCCCAATGCTGCTGCATGCCCTTTGCAGAGATGCGTGCTTAAAGGGATCCCCCAGACAGCCGTTGCTCTGCTCCTGCTTCTGGCTTGCCTACCTCCTAGAGGGAAAGCAAAGCTGCTGCAGTGCTTGCTCTGGTTGCCCTGCTTTCTTGGACACCACAGCAGTTTATTTTCTGGGGTTTTTTTTCTCCTTTTCACTGTCTTTTTGGCCATGGAGCCTGAGCTGCCCCGGGCAGACGATGGCCCCAAGCTGCCATATTGCAGCTTTGGCTGCATCTTCATGACTGTCATGAATCTCCTGCCCCATATGGACCCGGGCCAGACCAACGAGACCTTTGTCTGGGATTCAGGAACTCTGTCCTTGCCCCCCAACTTTTTTGGGGACAGGCAGATTTGGAGGCATGAGACGAGTTCAGACTGGTGGGACCGGCTCGTCATGGGGCTCTGGGATGACGACCAGTGGCTCCGCAACTTCCGGATGCAGAAGGCCACATTCCAGGAGCTGTGTGCCTGGCTCGCCCCTGCTCTGCAACACCAGGACACCCACCTGCGGCCCACCATCCCCCTGCAGAAGCGGGTTGCAATCGCCCTTTGGAAGCTGGCCACCCCCGACAGCTCCCGCTCCGTGGGACACCAGTTTGGTGTGGGGAGGTCTATTGTCAGGGCCATTTTAATGGAGGTAAGTCACTGTAGGGGGACAAGCCCTGCTGAGTGGGGGGATTGAGAAAGGGGGACTGCCAGGCAAGGGCAAGAGGGAGTGGGGAATGGAGTGGCACTTGGAGGAGGCTCCTCGGCCAACCCTGCACTGATGCAGGGGAGGGGGCGTCCTGACAAGGGGAGGGGTGGGTCACGGAGTGGTTCTCCTCCCAAGTGTTTAGGTAACCTGTCTAACTCCCTGGTTTCTGTCTGTCTATTTGTCTCATGCTGCTGGTGGTGAAGGCCATCAATGTGGAGCTGCTGAAGAGGCTCGTCCATCTCGGGGACCTGGACAACATCATTGTTGGGTTTGCCGCCCTTGGCTTCCCGAACTGCTGAGGAGCCCTCAATGGGACACACATCGCAATCCGTGCACCGCCCCATCGAGCAGCCCAATTTATAAACTGGAAGGGCTACTATTCGATGGTGCTACAGGCCCTGGTCGACCACCGGGGACATTTTATGGACATTTGTGTCGGGTGGTCAGGGTGGGCACATGATGCCCGCATATTCTGCAACTCCTATCTGTACCGCAGGTTGCAGACAGGAACATTTTTCCCGCAGCGGGACCTCGTGCTCGGGGACGTGCAGATGCCAGTGTGCATAGCGGCCAACGCGGCCTACCCCCTGATGCCGTGGCTCATGAAGCCCTACACAGGCCACCTGGATGCGAGCAAGGAGCTTTTTAACACGCATCTTAGGCAGGCTTGCATCCAGGTGGAATGCGCCTTTGGATGTCTGAAAGGGAAGTTCCATTGCCTCCTCACATACCTAGAGATGGGCAAATGCCACATCCCGGAGGTGGTGGCTGCATGTTGTGCCCTCCATAACCTGGTGGAGAGGAAAGGGGAGGCCTTCCTGCTGGGGTGGGGGACAGGTGCTGATGGCGAGAAGAAGCAATTTCAGCAGCCCCGGACAGTTGCCATCCGCCAGGCTCACCAGTCTGGTGTCCAAATCCGAGAGACCCTGAGGGAGAGATTCTCAGTAGAACCCCTCTGACTCTCCCCAGGGCCTCCCCCATGGGGGTTTGGCCTGGCCCACCCCTACCTGTCCCTCCACTACCCTCACCCTCTTCCCATAAAGAATACATACACACCCTGTTTTCTTTGTAAACAGACATTGGTTTTTTATTAGAAACACTATCAGAAAGGAAAATGTGCTGTTTAAAAAAACTTTCTCTTTTTACTGTTCAATTGTTTATATACAAGGTAAATCTTTCACTCAAAAATAAAGATTTTGTTATATAACTGAAATGTCCTTTAACTGGGGTGGTAGGGGACTGAAAACCTGGAGGGGGGAAGGGGGCTGAAAACCTGGAGGGTGCTCAAGTAGGCCGCTGCTTCCCTGATCGCAGGGTCCTGCCACCTTTTTGTGTCCTGGCACCACCACGGCCTTGCGCTTGGGTGGAGCGAGAGCCAGTCCTGGCCTGGGCATGGGGGGGGGGCAGCTGTTGGGCCTGTGAGGGCTCGGGAGCAGGAGGGGCTGGGGGAGCAGGGGGGGTTGGGGGAGCAGGGTCCTGGCTTGCAGGAGGAGTGGTGCCCGTGACAGGGGCAGGCAAGGCTAGGACCTTCCGCATTGTGGCACAGATGGCAGTGCGCTGCTGGACCAGCTCATCCAGCAGCCTGTTGTGCCACTCGGCCTCTGCCTCTGTCCTCTGCTGAAGAGTCCTGTTGAGGTCCTGCAGGGCCACTACATGCTCTTTCAGCATGTTTGAGTACACAGCCCAGTGCCTGCGGGTGCCACATGTCCAGGATGGTGGTGGGGCGGGTGTGGTGCTCCCCTCTTGGGTGGAGGATCCGGCTGTGGAGGAAAAGAGGAGGAGACAATCACTGTCTGTGTGCACCCCTGCTGTCCCCAAGGGCATGCCGTCGCTGTCAGGGGCTCTCCTTTGGACAGGAGACTCAGGGGTGTTACACGTGACACCGCGTGTGAGTTGGGCAGCAGCCTGAAAGCATCACAGGGGTCCCACAGTGGCAATGGGACTAGATGGCCCCCCACACTGCCAACCCACCCGTGTGTGGTGACCCCTCAAAGCACTCACCTGATGTTCCCTCCCCAACGTCCACGGACGCCTGGGAGGCCTCTGGGGTCTGGAGGACCGGCTCCTGGGAGAGGGCCCCTGCTGTCTCTTCCTCCTTCTCCTCCAGGTGCAGCTCTCCCATCCCTCCTTCGTGGTCGTCGTCCCTCAGGGGTTGGTCCACAATATGGTGGGGTAACCCGGACTCCACCACACACAGTGGAGTCTGGGCTTCCCCACCGCCCAGAATCTGCTCCAGGTCTGCATAATATGGGCAGCTTTGTGGGGCTGCCCCGGAGCAGGAGCTGTGGTCTTGGGCCTTGGCATACCCCTGCCACAGGTCTTTCACCTTGGCCCTCACTTGGTCCATGGTGCAGGGGTGATGCCCTTTCTTGGCCAGTCCCTGGGCCATATGCCCATATGGCGCGACTGCACGGCCTGCAGGGATTCTTCCTGGGACCAGAGCTCCAGGAGGTTTTTAATTTCTGGCCCTGACCAGGCTGGTGCCTGCCTTTTGGTGCCCCTGCGTGGGTTCTCCTCACTGTCCCGAGAAGGACCAGGGGGGTCTTGAGACTGGGACATGGCTACACGGGTGCTCTGGCTGGCTTCCTGACAGCAATGCCTGTCTGGGTGTCTGTGCCTTTAAGAGGCTGTGGACAGGAACCATAGTGGTGCTCAGCATGTAAAAGGATGGACTGTCCACCAGGGCTTCTTCCTGAAGGCCTTTTTTTCCGAAAGAACAGGCTTCCCGCATCCACACACACCTTTTTTCGACAGATCTCTGTCAAAAAAGGCGTTCTTCCTCATAAAATGAGGTTTACCGCTGTCGACAAAACTGCTGCGTTCTTTCGATTTACTGTCGACAGAACATGACGGCAATCTAGATGCAGGTACAGTTTTTTGAAAAAAGGCCACTTTTTTGAAAAAACCTGTAGTCTAGACACACCCTAAATGTCTTCAATGAGCCCAGTAGGAAGTGGAAGTGTTGGTAATGTGGCTTGACAATATTGACCTCCCATGGTTTGGCAAAGGTCAGGTCCCAAGGGTGCCAGATTAGAGAGGTTCAGCTTGTATACCCATTTTATATGTAAGCAGGGTCTGAATCAATGCTTCCTTTACAGCCAGCTGGAAAGGGAAAGAAATGCTGTGTTTGTTTATATAAATACAGTTTGCCCCTGCTTTGCTTAGATGTGTTAGATATTCAGTTGGGAAATACAAAAGAAGAAAATCTGTGCTTAACCTGGCACAAAGGAAGGAAACGTTCTGGCTATGTCTACACTGCCCAGTCTTGCGCAAGAACAAATGCAAATGAGGCACGGTGATGAATATCACCGTGCCTCATTTGCATACTTAATGAGCTGCCATTTTTGTGCAAGGGGCTTTTGCACAAGAAGGAGCAGTGTAGACTGCTCCTTCTTGTGCAAAAACCCCCTCTTGCCGCTTATTTTCAGGAAGAATGGCTCTTGCACAAGAGGAGGTTTTTGAGCAAGAAGGAGCAATGTAGATTGCGCCTTCTTGCGCAAAAGCCCCTTGCACAAAAATGGCAGCTCATTAAGTGTGTGTGTTCGTCCATCAAGGTCGATGAGGACCACCCAGTGTCATCAGTTTAGTTGGGGGTGGGTTCGGAGATGGCTAATTAGAGCAATCCGAGTCCGGAATTGACGGTTGCAGTGGGGACATGGGAAATCAGGCTGCTGACCGGAGGAAGAGAAGATACCAGCCCTGGACTTGCGAAGAAGATGTTTCTCTGCAGCATAACGCAGTCTCTTTTGTTCATAGGCTGTTGCACCATCATGTATTCGTCTGCGCCAGGCGGAACGATCATCAGCAATGCTCTCCCAATTTTCAGGATCTGTTACAGTTCTTGAGGGAGGCCTTGGGGGTGTCTTTGAATCTCTTCTTTTGACCTCCAAGAGATCGCTTGCCGTGTTGTAATTCGCCATAGAGCATCTTCTTGGGCAATCGATCATCGGACATGTGCACAACATGGCCAGCCCATCTAAGTTGTGCCTTGCAAAGCATGGTGTGGATGCTTGTCATATTAGCCTGTAGAAGGACATCGGTATCTGGAACTTTATACTGCCATCTTATCTTCAGCAGTTTCCGTAGGCAATTCAGATGGAAGTGATTCAGCTTTTTTGCATGACGACTATAGACAGTCCAGGTCTCACAAGCATAAAGGAAGGTGGGCAGGACGACCGCCGAATAGACTTTTAGCTTGGTCTCAGTCATAATGCCTCTTCGATTCCAAACATTAGATTGAAGCCGTCCAAAAGCTGCACTGGCTCTGGCGATTCTAATGTTCACCTCCTCATCGATGTTGGCTGCCTTTGATAGAGTGCTGCCAAGGTATTGAGCTTCTGGCCATTGACAGTAATGGATGGCTCAGTGTAGTCACAGCCAGGAGTGGGCTGATGCAGAACCTTGGTTTTTTTTATAGAGATCGTGAGGCCAAAGTTCATGCACGCTGCACAGAATAGATTCATGCAGTGTTGCATGCCTGCTTGCGTACCTGAGTTGAGGGCGCAGTCATCCGCAAATAGGAAGTCATGAATGGTCTCAACTTGAACCTTGCTTCTAGTCTGAAGCCTCCTCATGTTGAATAGCCTTCCGCAAAACGGTAGCGCAAGTCGATCCCAACGTTATTTTCTCTAAAGGCATCAATCAGCACGGCAGAGAACATAAGGCTGAAGAGACTGGGGGCCAGGACGCAACCCTGTTTCACACCGTTTGTAACTGCGAATGGCTTTGAGTAATTGCCACGATCTTGGACTCTGGCAAGCATGCCGTCATGGAACTGCTTCACCATTTCAATGAAAGTATCTGGGCATCCAAATTTGGCCATAATCTTCCAGAGGCCCTCACGACTGACAGAGTCAAATGCTTTAGTTAGGTCCACAAAGACAGTGTAGAGCTGGACAGTCTGTTCTTGACACTTTTCTTGTAGTTGTCTGGAGGCAAATATCATGTCAGTAGTACCTTGTTCCTTCCTGAAGCCACACTGACTTTCCAGCAAGAGACCTTGGTCAAGGTGTAGCGTGAGTCTGCTTAGAAGTATTCTGGTGGGGACCTTTCCTGCAACACAGAGCAGAGTGATTCCTCTGTAGTTGTCACAAGAGTGGCGATTTCCCTTGCGCTTGTAGAGATAAATAATGGACACATCTTTGAAGTCTTGCGGAACGCATTTCTGTTTCCACATCTTGCCGCTTATTGCACAAGAGGAGGTTTTTGAGCAAGAAGGAGCAATGTAGATTGCTCCTTCTTGCGCAAAAGCCCCTTGCACAAAAATGGCAGCTCATTAAGTATGGAAATGAGGTGTGGCGATATTCATCGCCGCACCTCATTTGCATATGTTCTTGCGCAAGACTGGGCAGTGTAGACGTAGCCTCTCAGTTTAAAGAGTTGGCTTGTAAATACAGTTCACTCAGTTGGCTTAGACCTGCTAGATCAGTGGTCCCCAACTTTTCAGGGCTGCTGGGTGCCCGGGGGCAGGGCCACTTACGCGCCGGGTGTCTGGGGGCGGGGCCGCTCATGCACCACGCGTCCAGGGGCAGGACCACGCATGCGCCGCACGCCCAGGGGCGGGGCTATGCACGTGCTGCACATCCAGGGGCCGGGCCGCGCATGCGCCGCGCGCCCGGGGCTGGCACCGCGCATGTGCCGCGCGCCTGGGGCAGGGGCCGCCCATGCGCCACGCGCCGGTGGCGGGGCTGGCCCAGATCATTCAGCGGGCGCACATAAATGCCCTGGCAGGCACCATGGCGCCCGCAGGCACCATGTTGGGGACCACTGTGCTAGATATTCAATGGTTACAATGGTGTTTTGCCTATTGTAACCAATTTGGCTGTTGTGAGGTCATAAACTGTGTTAATCCTAAAGGCAGGAATTGTGAAATATGATCACCAATGCTTGCAGTTACTGGGGGAATGCAGAAAAGTCAGAGTGTGTTTAACTCAGTTCAGAGGAGAGAGACTGTCAGTGTAAAGAACCTTGGATGGACGAGGGTCCCCTGAGCTCTGTGAAGTTAACTGGGGAGGGCAGGACTCTGAATCAGCAGGCTGTAGGCTGCAGGCTGGTTCAACCTGTTTCTAATGATAGAACCAGAACAGATTCCATAAGGAGTCTTTTATTATTTTAAATGCACTCCGTGGACGCTGGAATCTCTTGTGGCGGATCTGTGCTTTGGGCCAAGAGCTGAGATCACTAGGTTTGGCCCAGAGCCAAATCCGCCACAAGCCAGCGGAAGATGCGATGAGCAGCCAGCAGCGCAGCAGCAGCAGCACAATGAGTAGCCAGCAGAGAGGCGACACAGAGGTGCAGTGAGCGTCTAGCAGAGTGGCAGCAGTGGGGCGAGATGAAAGGCTGGCAGAGCAGCAGCAGAGAGCAGTGAGCAGGTAGATGGCAAATGACCAGCAGAGTGAGTGAAATGCCTCCTTACCTCCCCCACTCAGGATGGGAGGTGAACTCTGTGGATGCTCCTCTGAACTCTAGGTCTGCCCTGACCAAGGGCAGTGACTGTGAGTGGGGTGCAGAGAAGGGTTGAGCATGTGAAGGAGACATTTACGTGGCTGGACTTAAGAACCTGAGAGGAAAAGGACACTGCCCAACCTATTTGGGGTGGGACTGTTACATGTGCTTTTGGTTATGAACTCGGTTTGTGGTGTTCTCCCAAATTAATGCCACGTTACTTCCTTCCCCTTTTATTTTTTTCCACACACAGACTCTGTGTGTGCGAGTGGGGAAGCATTGCCTCCCAGAAGCATCCAAGAGTGTGTGAATTTCCCAGGTTACTGGGTGGGAGCTTGAGACAGTACTGTGTTGGATGGATGGAGAGGAACCCCTAGATATTGAACCAGCCCTGGCAGCTGCTGGTGCTACTTGACAGAAGAGTTACACATAGACAGACAACACACGCAGAGCAACATACCCAAGATCACAATAAATCTGGGATAAAGCAGGGAATTGAACTTTAATCTCCTGTTTACTAGGCTAGCAGCCTAATTACAGGCTGGATCATCCCTACTTTCTCCATCAGTGCCAGTAAGCATAACCTATGTGAATAACATTCATTTTCAGCTCAATTGACACACACTTCTGCTTTGACCTCTAGCTTCCTCTCTGCTCATTATATTAAGGAAATGAACCAATTTTCTCCAATCAAAAGATGAGTTTTTCTACCTGCTCTCGATAAACCTTATTTCTCCAGTTTTAATGAAATACAACACGTTTCAAGGCAATAGTCACTCAGAGCAGTAGCATCCCTTTTGATTGAGACACATTGAACAATGTCAGCTGTATCTACTCCATCACTTCAGGGAGAGAGACCAGGAAACTCAGCTCATAAAGGAAAAGCCCCAAAGTGCTTGATCCTGGAGAGCGAGGCTAAGCACACACCGTCTAAATCAACACAGCAAAAATCCCTAAATGTGGCATACTCTGACTATTGTTTTGAGTTCCCAAATGGCCTTCAAATGTACTGTTTTGGAACCCAGAAACTATTTTCTGTGATTAGTATCACTCATCAGCTATATTAATAAATGTACCAGGAAAGTGGGTATATTACATTATTGGGGTATACTGAGTCTTCCTTGCTTTTTACAGAAAAGTAATCCAAACATTTATGTTAAAAAAATCAGGTTTTGATTGTCCTAACTCTCACAATCAAAACATAGAAAAATGATTTAATTCTAATACAGAAACCAGCAAATACGTGAAACAGGCTTTCAAAAACATTATTGCTCTAAACCCCCAGATGAGAAAAATTAATATATTTTAAATAAATATTTAGTACTAATTGTACTCAGTTCACCAAAACTAGAGAGTAAAACTCCTAACGTTGCTTTTTTAAATCAGTTTACAAACATCTATATTTCAACAATGTTATTCTAAGTAACTAAGCAAAAATTTAATACAGCTTGATAGGAAGAAATAGATTACAAAGACAAAATATGCTGATACTAAAAGCAATGAAAAAATATATTTTTCATGCCAAAAAAGAAAAGATCCTTGAAGTATGACCTGGATGTTTGAACACTTGAAGAACAAGGGTTGAGCATATATTTACTTTTTGGCACACTCTCTACTCATTCCAATTTACTGCTCATGTGTTTGGACACAGACTTCAACTGTCTCTTGTATCCAAGGATAATGACCTAGCACTCCAGTGATTTAGGAAACCTCAACTCTGTGTAGCCACTCAATCAATGATGGGCTAATCCCTTAATGGCTATTCATGTCTTTCCACTGCCTCTCAAAGAATTCCGCAACACTCCAAATTGGGCTACGTGGAATTACGTGCCTGTCTTCCACCCTTGTTATCTTATCTGGTAGCTAATTCCCACAAATTATCATGCAGTTTCAAGTAAAAATTAAATTGCTGTTGAATCATAAATTTGTCACTCTTCAGACAGCTGCTAAATCAGTAAAATCTTGATCAAGTGGGGATTAGTCACTGGACTGAACAATTAAGACCTCTAAGTGCATTTGGCCTTCTGTCAAAGAAATGTTTATTGATAAAAAAATAGTTTATGTAGAGGTTTAAAGTGTTATTAATTCTTAAGAGGGGCATAATCTTTTATCTGGTATATTGTGACACATAGCATGCTATCCCACTATAGTCTAGTTCAGCTCAGCTGACTGTTTTAAACAGAATCTCTTGAACCGATGTTTGCTTATTTATAAATTACCAGAGCATAAAGCAGAGATATCACTTGCTGAAATTGTTTGGTTCAGCTTTTAGTCTGTAAAGGGAAACCTGATTGATCATTTAGATATATTTCTTAATGGAGTTCTTGTACATATTAGAACATAATAACATAAGAACATAAGAATGGCCGTACTGGGTCAGACCAAAGGTCCATCTAGCCCAGTAGCCTGTCTGCCGACAGTGGACAGCACCAGGTGCCCCAGAGAGGGTGGACCGAAGACAATGATCAAGCAATTTGTCTCCTGCCATCCCTCTCCAGCCTCTGACAAACAGAGGCCAAGGACACCATTTTATCCCCTGGCTAATAGCCTTTATGGACCTAACCTCCATGAAATTATCTAGCTTCTCTTTAAACTCTATTATAGTCCTAGCCTTCACAGCCTCCTCTGGCAAGGAGTTCCACAGGCTGACTACACACTGTGTGAAGAAGAACTTTCTTTTATTAGTTTTAAACCTGCTACCCATTAATTTCATTTGGTGTCCTCTAGTTCTTCTATTTAGGGAACTAATAAATAACTTCTCTTTATCGGCCCTCTCCACACCACTCATGATTTTATAAACCTCTATCATATCCCCCCTCAGTCTCCTCTTTTCTAAACTGAAAAGTCCCAGTCTCTTTAACCTCTCCTCATATGGGACCCGTTCCAAACCCCTCATCATTTTAGTTGCCCTTTTCTGAACCCTTTCCAAGGCCAAAATATCTTTTTTGAGGTGAGGAGACCACATCTGTACACAGTATTCAAGATGTGGGCGTACCATAGTTTTATACAGGGGCAGTAAGATATTCTGGGTCTTATTTTCTATCCCTTTCTTAATAATTCCGAGCATCCTATTTGCCTTTTTGACCGCCGCTGCACACTGCGTGGAAGTTTTCAGAGAACTGTCCACGATAACTCCAAGATCTCTTTCCTGATTTGTCGTAGCCAAATTAGCCCCCATCATACTGTACGTATAGTTGGGGTTATTTTTCCCGATGTGCATTACTTTACACTTATCCACGTTAAATTTCATTTGTCATTTTGTTGCCCAATCACTCAGTTTGGTGAGATCTTCTTGGAGTCCCTCACAGTCTGCTTCTGTCTTGACTATCCTAAACAGTTTGGTATCATCTGCAAACTTTACCACCTCACTGCTTACCCCTTTCTCCAGATCATTTATGAATAAGTTGAACAGGATTGGTCCTAGGACCGACCCTTGGGGGACACCACTAGTTACCCCTCTCCAGTCTGAAAATTTACCATTTATTCCTACCCTTTGTTTCCTGTCTTTTAACCAGTTCTCAATCCAAGAAAGGACCTTCCCTCTTATCCCATGGCCATGTAATTTACACAAGAGCCTTTGGTGAGGGACCTTGTCAAAGGCTTTCTGAAAATCTAAGTATACTATATCTACTGGATCCCCCTTGTCCGCATGTTTGTTAACCCCTTCAAAGAAATCTAATAGATTAGTGAGACAGGATTTCCCTTTACAGAAACCATGTTGACTTTTGTCCAACAAATTATGTTCTTCTACATGCTTCACAATTTTATCCTTTACTATTGTTTTGACTAATTTGCCCGGTACTGAAGTTAGACTTACCGGTCTGTAATTGCCAGGATCGCCTCTAGAGCCCTTTTTAAATATTGGTGTCACATTGGCTACCTTCCAGTCATTAGGTACGGAAGCCGATTTAAGGGATAGGTTACAAACCACAGATAATAGTTCAGCAATTTCCCATTTGAGTTCTTTTAGAACCCTTGGATGAATGCCATCCGGTCCCGGAGATTTGTTAACATTAAGTTTTTCTATTTGTTCCAAAACCTTCTCTAATGACACTTCAATCCGGGACAGTTCCTCAGATTCATCACCCACAAAGGACGGTGCAGATTTGGGAATCTCCCCAACGTCCTCAGCCGTGAAGACTGAAGCAAAGAAATCATTTAGTTTCTCCGCAATGGCTTTATCGTCCTTGATTGCGCCTTTTATAGTTCCATCGTCTAGGGGACCCACAGGTTTTTTAGTAGGCTTCCTGCTTCTAATGTACTTACAAAACATTTTGTTATTTCTTTTTGAGTTTTTGGCTAGCTGTTCCTCAAAATCTTTTTTTGCTTTTCTTATTACATTTTTACACTTGATTTGACAGTGTTTGTGTTCCTTTCTATTTATCTCACTAGGATTGGACTTCCACTTCTTAAAAGATGCCTTTTTGTCCCTCACTGCTTCTTTTACATGGTGGTTAAGCCACGGTGACTCTTTTTTAGGTCTCTTGCTATATTGGGTGAAAGATTCCTGCACAAAGAAAATGAGTTTTATACCGTGAATATTCTCTCTCCCTATCCCTCATCCCGACCTATTTGAAAAATATGTTAGGATGTGAGGTGCTAGTGAAACATTACAGTGATTTTTATATAACAGAAACATCTAAGGAAATTGACCCTTTTCTCCAAATTAGCAATCTCTGCTCAAAAGCTTTGTTTGCTTCAGCTACGTCTAGACTGCAGGCTTCTTTTGGAAGAAGCTTTTCTGGAAGCGATCTTCCGAAAAAACTTCTTCTGAAAGAGCACGTCCACACTGGCCAAGCGGATCCAAAGAGCAATCTGCTTTTTTGAAAGATAGTGTCCACACTGATTGGATGCTATCTCCCTTATAAGGCTATCAGGAGTGGCCTGAGGCGGGCTGCGGCAGTGGGTGCCCCAGGCGGAATGCGTGATCTATGCCCCCGCCTGCACAGCCGTCAATGGGTTGTCAATGGGATGACGTCATCATCAGGCGCCCCGTGACATCGTCATCGGGCACCGTTGAAGGCAGCGCCCTAGGCGACGGCCGAGTCGGCCTATAGCCACAGGCTGCCCCTGAAGGCTGCCTAGAACCACTTCAGGCAGGGCTTTAGGTCACCAGTTACTTCTGAGTGGTGGTGTTGGAGCCTAGCTGAGACATGTGTTTAAATGGACCCCCTGATCAGCCGTTCCTCTGCTTCTGCTGCGTGCTTGCTACCTCTTCAAGGGAAAGCAAAGCTCTTACAGTGCCTGCTGTGGTTGCCCAGCTTTTTTGTACACCACAGCTTTTGTCTTTGTGCCATGGAGCCGGAGCTGCCCCTGGGCATGCGATGGCCCCACACAGCCATACTGCAGTTTTTGCAGCACTTTGTGCCGACTGCCTTCCTGGTCCTGCATGAGCTCGACTCCAAGCTCCTTCTTGGGTCCCTCTCCCTGTGTGAGGGAGCAAGACCCTTGCAACTGCAACCCACAGCAAAAAGGTGTTTCTGGAGGCTGGCCACCAGTTCCGACTGGTGGGACCGGCTGATCATGGAGCAGTGGGACGACCAGCAGTGGCTCCAAAATTTCTGCATGCGGAAGGCCACTTTTTGGAGCTGTGTGGAGAGGAAGGGGGAAGCCTTCCTCCCGGGATGGGGGGCAGAGGCCAGCCACAAGGGGAGACCCTTTGAGCAGCCACCATCCACCAGGCCCATCAGGCCAGGTGCACATCCAGGAGTCCCTGAGGGAGAGTTTCTCTCAAGGACCCCAGTTACTCTCCCCAGGGCTTCCCCACTAGGGGCCTCTGGCTTGCTCCACTATCCCTTTCCCACCACAACCCCTCACTTTGCCCCTTCCCTAACCTCAGAATAAACACCCCTGTTTGGATTTGAACACAACAAACTCTGTATTCGTCTTTTACAAAAAGAGGGGGAGGGGAAGGGAGCTCATAATCTGGAGGGGGAGAGCGGCTGGAAGTGGCATGGGGGGCAGCTGGATGTGCCACCTCATGTGCGGGGACCTCGTTGGACTTGGGGTTGGGTGGGTCCTGGGACCACAGGAGGTTGGGCAGGAGAGGGGCTGGAGCAGAATTAGGGATGGCAGGGGGAACCAGGAGGAGGGGGCATGGGCATCACTTGGGGAGGGGGCATGGGCATCATTTGGGGAGGGGACATGGGCATCATTTGGGGAGGGAGCAGAGGCATTGCTTGGGGGACAGAGGGAAGGGGAATAGGTACAGTGGGGGGAAGGAGGGTGGTAGGCAGGAGCAGCGACAGCCGGGTGTGCCGTCATGTCGCACATGATTGCACACATGCTATCACACTGCTGCATGAGCTGGTCCCACGCGCGGTTCCACCACTCTGCGTCCTCCCAGAACATCTGCGCCAGGGTCTGCTATATGTCACGCAGGATGCTGACATGCTGCCGCGTCAGCTCTTCATGGATGCTGATGTGCTTTCGGGTCCCCTGGGTTCTGGCGGCTGGCTGTGGTGGTGTGGCTCACCCCTCGGTCCCGACTGGTCCGGCTGTAGAGAATAAAAAGAGAGAGGCGATCAGTCATCCATATAGACACTGTCTCTGAGGCCATGCCCTCCTCTGTGAGCAGCGACCAACAGTCCTCAGGCCAGAGGAGGGGGATGTCCTGGGTGCAAGGCCATGTGTGGCCTGCACAGCAGGCCCTGCCTCACAGGGGCCCTGATGTGCCCAGAGGACCGTGCTGCCCGCTCCCCCCACCCTGACCCATGGACAAGCAGGCAAGGGAAGTGTCTGGCCACAGTGGAATCCCCCCATGGCGAGGGGAGGGGGGGAGCCGGGAGCAGCCTGGCCCTCCCTGGGGCCTGCACACACACCTGTACCTTGCAGCACTGCCCATGGGAGCACATGGTGCCTCACACATGCAGGCATGCCCGTGTGCTGCACTCCTTGGTGTGTCTGGGATTGTGCCTACGCTCCTGTGGCTAGCCTGCTTCCAGCCGTGGCAGGTGGTGGGAGGGCGTCCCTTCCCACTTCCCCCCCCTCCCTCAGGCCAGATGTGTGTGTGGCCTCTCTTGAGCCTGGGAGCAGGATACCGGGCGTGCTCAGGGGCTGCCTGCTGAGTCTGTGTGGTGCACACTAACGCTGCACGTGGTTTCACATGCACAGACTGCAGCACGATGTCCAGCCTGAGCAGGCCAAGTGACGTTTGAACTCCTTCCTCTCTGCGCCTACCTTCCCCGCCCTGTGTGAGAGACAAACTAAGAGCACTCACCTGAAGATCCCTCCCCAGCATCAGATGATGCCTGGGAGATGTCCTGGCTCGTAGCAACCGGCTCCAAGGACAGTGTGACGGTGGCTGTCTCGTCCTCCTCCTCCTGCTGCTCTCCCTCGTCCTCCTCCGCCATGACCTCCGGCTGGGTGACGACATGCATGTCAAGGCTGGAGTCCACCACAATGGATGGGGAAATGGCTTCCCCACCCCTCAGGATCTGGTGAAGCTCAGCATAGTAGCAGCAGGTGTGGGGTCCTGCCCTAGAGCGTGGGCTGTGCTGTCTGGCTCTCTCGTATCCCTGGCGATGCTCTTTCACTTTACTCCGGACCTGTTCTAAGGTGGGTGTCCATGGGGTCTGGACAGGGAGGAGGGGGCAGGGGTAGCTCAGCTGATAATTGGGGGTCTCCAGGGTTGAGGCTCTCTGGGGCAGTATCTGTGAGTAGTGCTGAATGAAGCGCACGTGCATCTCCTTTAAAAAATCCAGTTGCTCCGGATCCTGTACCACCATCTTAACTGCCCCCCCACCCCCACCGCCTCACCCCCCACCTCCCTGGAGCATGGGGAAGGAAGGGAAGACAAAAAACCATGCACGCTGTTGTGGGCAGGGACAGAGTACACACTTTCTTGTCTTCCGTTCCTTCCCTGTGCTGTCTGCATTGCTTCCTGTGGCATGGGGAGGGAGGGAAGTCCCACGGCCGTGCATCAGAGCCAGAGTCTCAGGAAGTGGCCCACTGCTGTGGGGAGGGGAGGAGCAGCAGGTGTGCTTCCTGAGAAACTGGATCTGGTGCAGAGCTGTGGGACTTCCCCCCCACACACACACCGCAGGAAGCTGGAGCTAGCTCCGTCTTCATGGGAGTTTGTAGCACCAGTGCAGACTCCTCGTTCGGGGTGGGAGGAACAAGAGGGGGCTGGGAACACCTCGCAATTGACTGGCCATGCCCCCACAATGAATCAGTCAGTCATGACCGACTGGTTGGTAACCATGGCCATAGATCAAACTCATTCTCTCTCTCTCTAAGTGATCTAAGTGCCACTACATGGGACAGTACAGCACATAAACACAGAGTCTGAATGTACAAAAGAATTTTAGTAAAAAGGGGAGCAGAGTGAGTTGGCGTTAATTTGGGAAAACAGCACAAACAAGTATCCATAAACAAAACCCTGGGCAGTGTCCTTTTTCTCTCAGGTTCTCAAGCCCAGCCATGTAGATGTCCCCTTCAGATGCCCAACCCTTCTCTGCACCCTACTCCCAGTCGCTGCCCTTGGTCAGGACAGACCCAGAGTTCAGAGATGATCTGCAGAGTTCACCACCATCCTGAGTGGAGGGAGGTAAAGAAGCAGCTTACTCACTCCGCTAGTCACTCACCATCCACCTGCTCACTGCTCTCTGCCACTGGCCTGCTGGCTGCTCATTATGCCTCTCCATCACTGCTCTGCTGGTCACGGCCTCTCTGCTGCTGCTCAGCGCATCTCTCTGCCTCCAATCTTTGGCTCTCAGTCACCATCTACTGCTATCCACTCCTTGGCTGTGACTTGTGCCCATCAGTCTCAAATGATTTCACCTCTCAGGGATTTCAACTCTTAGGAAGCAGGGTAGAAAAAACACAACTCCAACACAATTCACATAGGAAGAGAGGCGCCTACTAGTGTCTCTTTAGCTCTGGTCTTCGAACAGTGTAGTAGGGGTGGGAGGAACAGGTCAAACTAGTGCAGGCAGGGGAAGCCATATAGCCACATTGACCATCCGTCCTGGATTTTCCAGGACAGTCCCGATTTTTAATCTCCTGTCCCGGTGTCCCCAAGAAACACTGAAATGTTCCAAAAAGCCCCGAGACTTCAAATGCAGAGAGAAGGGGCTGTGTGCTGCTGTTTCCCCTCCCCTCCCTTGGTTGGGGGAGCAGGAGTCAAGGACACTTCCTTGAGGTTTCCCCTGCTGGGAATGCAGCCAATAGGGGCAGCGGGAGGCGGTGCCTGTTGGGAGCATGCAAAAGCAAGTGATTTTGTGGGAGGGGGAGGGAGATGCAGGGGACCAGCATGGGGCTCAGCTGGGCTGTAGTGCAGGCACCAGGAATCGGTGCAGGGCTCAGCTGGGCTGCGGGGGAGAGAGAGGCACAAGGAACCGGCACACCACTCAGCTGGGCTGTGGGGGAGGCACAGGGAACAGACGCATGGCTCACCTGGGCTGCAGGGGGGGTCACCAAGAACCCCATGGGGGGGGGGCGACAGCAGGTGGCCTGAAATGACCTCCCCTGGTCCAGAAAAATCCCTCATCCAGGACCAATCAGGTCCTGAGGGTGCCAGACCAGTGCGGTCCAACCTCTACCCCAAATCCCCTCCTGCACCCTCCCTCCTAGCCAGACACCCTATCCCCAAGTCCACTCCTGCACCCTCCCTCCTGTCCAGACAACCTACCCAGAGTCCACTTCTAAACCCTCCCCCTTGGCCAGACACCCTATCCCTATCTTGCTCCTGCATCCACCGTTACTCCTGCACCCTCCCTCCTTGCCACACATTGCACCATCCCTTGCTCCTGCTCCCTCCCCGTGGCCAGACACCCTATTCCCAGCCTGCTTCTGCACCCTACCTCCCACCCAAACCTCACAACCTCTAGCCCTTCTGCACCCACCTCCCCTCCAGATCCTGCACTCCACCCGTATCCGACTCATTGGCATCTCTGTCCCACACACTGAACCCTTCATTTTTGTCCCCACCCCAGAACCTAAGGGCATCTTTAAAATCTACCAGAAAAGTAAATCTGGCCTATGGGAAGCCTTGAACCTCAGTCCTCCCTGTTGCTTCCCCTTGCTCTGTGGAGCGCCAGAGGAGTGAGGTGTCTCAGTTGGAGGCCACCTGAGTGGAGGTTGGGGGTTTTGGAGGATTTTTTTATTTCTCACTTGTGTGGTCCCCAACTAATTTTTCTGTGGGACAGTGGCCCCCGAACCAAAAAAAGGTTCCGCACTGCTGCCATAAACAAAGAAAATATTGAAACCTTTTGTATTGGACATAAATTACTATTTTAATTTAATTAAAATGAAGTTTGATAAACTAACATGAGAAAGTTAAAATGCTTCATCTGTTTTAAAAATTAAATTAAACCATTCTCCCCAGCTGCAGCACTAGCAAAATGGCTTGGGTATAATTATGTAATTAATAGTGAGTTTCCATTAGCAACTGGTTGTCTGTGGAAAGGTTTACATTGAGCCATGGGTCCACGGGCCAAAAAGTTTGAGAACCACTGAAATAGAGGCACCCCCGGCCTCTCTCCCCGAGAGACGGCCCCAGGCTCTCTGCTGCTCCACAAGCTCCCAAGTGAGATCAGGTCTGTTGCCACAGCGGTGAAATCACTGTGTTACTCCGGTGTGGATGATGGACAGACTCTCTGTGAGTCTTCTTCATCCAAGCAGTTGATGATTTAAACAGCATGTTAAAATGCCACATGAAAACACTTGGCGTGTCCACAAAGAGGCATGATGTATCGTCTCTCTCCAGAGAGGGTTGTCGTGACTTGTGTGTCTGGGTGAACAAGCCCTTTGTGAGCTCTGGGAAGAGCTGAGATGTTTTGACTTCCAGTTGCAAAGGAATTTTTTTTCTGACTTTGGGCTGCACGTTGCCTAGACCTGAATGGAGTTAGCTGTGACAATGCATTTCTGAATTATTCTGACACACAAAGTGAAACCTGTGCTAAACACCCCATATCCAGTAAGAGAAAGTGCTACTGTCAGAAAAAGTAAATTCAAAGCCTCTCCAATTTTCTTCAAAGGTCGCCTCTACCAGGCAGTGGGGCTTTGACTGATTGGTCTTATATTTTTGAAGGGTGACTAAATGTTAATTGGATCTTCTTGGGGAATGTCAACACATTGCTTTGGGCCCAATCCTAGATTAAAATGTAAATTGGATCAGGCCCTTTGTAAGCAGGTTGGGAAGTGGTCTCATTTGGCAATTAGTATTAGGTGTTATTTACATAATATAGGCATTGCCATCATGGGATTGACATGTACATTTCTCAGTAGCTTTACATATAAAATAGCCCAGCTCCATTGAGCTCCATGGGCAATGGACCTTTCAATCAGTGGTCGGGGGGTTAGTGACATGGTCTTCTCCACCCTGTAATTGTCATGGTTAGTTCAGTATTGTCATTCTGGCTTGCGGAAACGGAGGACACTTGATAGTTTTGCAGTAATTTCAAACAATGCAGTTGCAGTTCATCTCATTAGGGATGTAAATTCCCATTCATCAGTTAACCGGTTAATGTTGGGTCACACTGGGGCTGCTGCCAGCTCCCAGCCTCTTCCAGAGCAGCCCCTGTCCACAGCAGGATGGACCCCCCATGGAGAGAGGTTGCTCTGGACACTGGTGCAGTCCCTGCCTGTGGGGCCCTCAAGTCCCGCACAGACAGGGTGTGCAGGTGGGGAGTTGCACCAGCCCCCTCTGATTACCAATTAATTGGCGCTAGTAAGCATCATCTGTTAAGAGGACTAAGGAAGTTGTCCCATGAAATTGTGGGCTAGTTCTGGATGACTTCCAAGCCCTGAATCAAATGGGGCTGCATCTGCACTGCAAAGTAACAGGTCTTAGATCCTGGATCTCATCTTGAATCGAGGTTGGAACCCTAGTGCTGCAGTATCATGGCACCCTAGGTCTGGGGCATGGGTCAAAGCAATTGCAGTATAGCTGCATGGGGGAGGGTCCTATTGGGCCCAAACCCATCCCTATTGGTAGAGGATGGTGGGAAGAGTTCTTAGAGGGGTCACACATGACACCCTTTACTTCCGATCATGTGTCCATCCAAACCCCGGAAGTACTACCCATAGGGGTGGGGCTTGCTGTGGCAGGTGGTTGGGGCCTAAGGGGTTAGTGGCAGTGTTCCCTCTAAGCTGCGTGGCAGCACAGCTTCACAGGTGATTAAACAGCCTCCCAGTCAGAGGCTCAGGGCTCCATGCAAGGAGCTGACTGACTGGACCAGGTTGATTAATCATCTGTGAAGCTGTGCTGCCATGCAGCTTAGAGGGAACACTGGTCAGGGGGTTAGGCTAATGTGTCCCCATTTTGGGTTCAGAAAATATGGTCACTGTAGCTATAGTAGGAAACGTAGGGGGGCTGCAACCCACCCTAGCCCCCCTTAAATGGTGCCCTAGGGATGGGGTGAGGAATTGGCCTCTGTCTGTCCACAGCTACAGCCCGGTGCTGATGATGGGGCAGGCCTTGCAGTCCAGCCCCCTCTAGTCGCAGCCAGGGAGCGGGGCACAGAATTGGCCCCTGTCTAACTGGGATGCTACTGTGGCAGAACGACTCCAGCCCCAATCCCAATCTGCCACAGAAAGGACTGGCAGGGGCCTTGATCCCAAGGGGGTAGGTAGGGTGGAACTGGCCCCTGTCTAGCCATGGCTGCAGCCACAGTCACAGCCCCAATCCTGAGGTAGGCCCTGCAGTCTGGCTCCATCTGGCCTCGGCCCCACTCCTGCTGCAGAGGCCCCACCCCACCCTTGATCCTGCTAAGGGGTAGGGCACAGAATCTGCCCCAGTCCAGCCACGGTTGCAGTGACCCAGCTCCGGCACCAGCCCTGAGGTAGGCCCCATGGTCTGTTCCCCATCAGCTGTGGGAAGGATTGGTGGCGGCTCAGCCCCAGACCTGCTCCTGCACAGCGGGGGTAAGAAGGGAGATGGAATTGGCTGCAATGGCCCTGTCCAAGCCAGGTATGTTAACTCCTCCCTCCTCCCGACATTCTCCTCCCACACCTCAAATCCCCTGGATTTTGTCTCTGTGACAAAGGTTAAATGGACACAAGTCAGATATCAGAAATGGTAATACACAAAAACCTGTAAGAGTACATTTTAACCTACCTGGGCATTCTTCTACAAAGAAATTTCAGAAACCAACTACAGAGAAAAACTGCGGAACTGGCCTCCATATAGGACAAATTACAAAGGATGAATATAAGCAAACAACACAGGTATGCAGGGGCAAGATTAGAAAGGCAAAGGCACAAAACGAGCTCAAACTAGTTACAGACATAAAGGGTAACAAGAAGACCTTCTATAAATATATTAGAAGCAAGAGGAAGACCAAGGACAGGGTAGGGCCATTGCTCAGTGAGAAGGGAGACACAATAACAGGAAACTTGGAAATGGCAGAGGTGCTTTATGACTTCTTTGTTTCAGTCTTCACCAAGAAATCTGATTGTGAAGGAATGCCTAAAATAGTGAATACTAGTGGGAACAGGGTAGGTTTAGAAGATAAAATAAAAAAAGAACAAGTTAAAAATCACTTAGAAAAATTAGATGTCTACAAGTCACCAGGGCCTGATGAAATGCATCCTAGAATACTGAGCCTTTAGCTATCATCTTTGAAAAATCATGGAAGACGGGAGAGATTCTAGAAGACTGGAAAAGGGGCAAATCTAGTGCCCATCTATAAAAAGGGAAATAAGAACAACCCAGGAAACTACAGACCAGTCATTTTAACTTCTGTGCCAGGAAAGATAATGGAGCAAGTAATTAAGGAATCCATCTGCAAACATCTTGAAGATAATAAAGTGATAGGTAACAGCCAGCATGGATTTGTAAAGAACAAATCATCTCAAACCAATCTGATAGTTTTCTTTGATAGAATAATGAGTCTTGTGGATAAGGAAGAAGCGGTGGACGTGGTATACCTAGACTTTAGTAAGGCATTTGATATGGTCTCGCACGATCTTCTTACCAATAAACTAGGAAAATACAACTTAGATGAGGCTACTATAAGGTGGGTGCATAACTGGCTGAATAACCGTTCTCAGAGAGTAGTTATTAACGGTTCACAATCTGCTGGAAGGGCATAACAAGTGGGGTTCTGCAGGGGTCTGATGTGGGACTGGTTCTGTTCAATATCTTCATCAACAATTTAGATATTGGCATAGAGAATACGCTTATTAAATTTGCAGAAGATACCAAGCTGGGAGGGGTTGCAACTGCTTTGGAGGACAGGGTCATAATTCCAAATGATCTGGACAAACTGGAGAAATGGTCTGAGATAATAGGATGAAGTTTAATAAGGACAAATGCAAAGTGCTCCACTTCGGAAGGAACAATCCATTTCACATAAACAGAATGGGAAGTGACTGTCTCGGAAGGAGTACTGCAGAAAGGGATTGAGGGGTCATAGTGGACCACAAAATAAATAAGAGTCAACAGTGTGACAGTGTTGCAAAAAAAGCAAACATAATTCTGGGATGCATTAACAAGAGTGTTGTGAGCAAGACACGAGAAGTCATTCTTCTGCTCTACTCTGCACTGAGTAGGCCTCAGCTGGAGTATTATGTCCAGTTCTGGGCACCACATTTCAAGAATGATGTGGAGAAATTGGAGAAGGTCCAGAGAAGAGCAACAAGAATGATTAAAAGTTTAGGGAACAAGACCTTTGAAGGAAGACTGAAAAAGTTGGGCTTGTTTGGTTTGGAAAGGAGACGACTGAGAGGGGACATGATAGTGGTTTCAGGTATCTAAAAGGGTGTCATAAGGTGGAGGAAGAAAAATTGTTCTTCTTGGCCTCTGAAGATAGGACAAGAAGCAATGGGCTTAAACTGCAGCAAGGGTAGTTTAGGTTGGACATTAGGAAAAACTTCCTAAATGTCAAGGTGGTTAACACTGGAATAAGTTGCCTAGGGAGGTTGTGGGATCTCCATCACTGGAGATATTTAAGTCAGTTTGCATAGACATCTATCAGGGATGATCTAGATGGTGCTTGGTCCTGCTGTCAGGGCAGAAGACCAGACTTGATGATCTCTCGAGGTCTCTTCCAGTTCTAGTATTCTCTGATTCAATACCCAGATAACATCAAAAACTAAGTATGGGACACTTACAGTCCACTGCATTAGCCTCATTAGCACCAACACTATAATTGACATAGTTTTTTTCTCCTCTCCCTTCTTTTTCTGTTATAAATTGGGAGGATCCCCTATTTTTCTACTCTCATCTGAAGAAGTGGGTTTTGCCCTCAACAGCTCATCATCACCATCATCATCATCATCAACAGCTCGGCTCAGCTCAGCTTTCTCTCTCTCTCTCTCTCTCTCTCTCTCTATATATATATATATATATATATATAAATAAATAAATTTATAGTTAGTCTGTAAGGCATTACAGGACTACTCATTTTTTTTTTTTTAAATTGCATAGCATTTTACCTAAGAAAAAGAAAAGTAGCTCTTCAGCTTGTAAGCACTACCAATACTCAGAGCTGGATTAAGGCAAACTCTCATCTCTGATGGGCAGCAGCAGAGGAGGAGAGATATTCCCTACGCTTGGAAAAGGTAAAAGCATGGTTTCCAGGATCATGTGACCATGTTGCCTAACTCCAGAACTCCAGGTTCACATATCATGGGTCCATTAGTTAATCCAATCATACTAATAATTTCATTTTAACTTTCTTTTATAATTGTTTTGGCCTTTTGGACCCTCCCAATCTTTCTTTCTTCTGGCTACCCTTGTTTCTTTTCTATGAAAAGGTAAAACAGTATAGTACAGCACAACTGTTGCCATCCCCTGTCCAAATGGAAGAACTGTGTGGGTGTGGCTATGGGAGGTTACTAATCAGACACACAGGTAGCTCACAATGGATTTCTTCACAAATCAGAATGAAAATGCCCTCGTCCAGCCATTGCCTCTTGGTGTTCTCTAGTCACATAACAACCAGAAGCATCAATTAAGAATTACTTAAAATGCTACATGAATTGGCCATGATACATTCCTGCTTACCTTAACTACAACTGATTAATGAAAATTAAATTTTGTGCTAATGAGCCCAAGATATCCAGTGGCCGTACAAATACCCAGGATTTTCACTAGAGTGCAAACATTTTCATTCTTACTATTAATGGTTTCAGAAAGGTTGGAATATTAAGGGGTCTTGTATCAAAAAAAGAGGTTGTGAAAAAATGAAGTTATGCTAAAATTATATCTGAAGATATTCTTTTAAAAATCTACTGGGTTACTAATTAATTTTCCTGAATTTAGTGTGAGTCAGAGAAACAATATTTAACAAGGATAAAAATAATCAAGCCTCATCAAGATGGGTTTTCCAGAAAAAAAGCCAGGAATGCATCTAGCCATTTCCAGCAAATAGCCAAGTTAAACATGCCATGAAATTCCAATCAATTAAAAAAAAAAGTTGCTCGTTTCATGCTCATTCCAATTGGGAAAAAAAAGACAATCTTAGGGTTTTTTGTTGTTGTTGTTGCCTAAATTTTTATTCTGTTTAGTAGCAACCAAAGTCCTTAATGAGATTTATTCAAGCATATAGCAAAGGGAGTAGGGTCCTAAATGGAATGACTCATATTCTACAGACACAATGTGAAACCACTTCTCTTTTCCCAGTAACTCACCCACAAGGTATTTTATTGTTTCTTTCCCTAAAGCTGGTACTGATCCTCACCCTTTGGGTCAAATCCTGCAGTTCTCAGGCAAATTTCACATTGATCTTGGCTGCAGGGAAATAGGCCACTTTGCCCACCTCTCAGCAAAGGATTAACAGCATACGGTTGTAGCTAGTAAGGCCTGTAACTAAAACTGTATTATGTTTAAACTACAGTACATTTATTAACACATGATACCCCATCATAAATGGCTAAAATGACAGTTTTCAAAATAAATTTGCATGATTCATTTTGTAATACATAGTCTTTGCGTTTACTGTTTATAACTCACAAACTTCAATGAGTTGCAGTAATTCTCCCAATTACCATTAATACAAAGTTCCAGCAAGTAATATGTACTAATGTGTCATTTTCTAACTCCCATTAATTTTAATTGGAGATAGGCACTTAATTACCTTTGAGGATCTGGGCCTGTGTAGTCATTATATAGGTTGTAGGCCTTTATTAAATATAAATGATGCATCTACTGTTAATCATTTTTAAATTTAGAGCCATATCAACTTTGATTCTGAGTATGCCATATTTCAGTTACAATAATCATCAGTGACATATTAAATGTTTCAAGCTTTATATTATGATTACAGAGTATTTCATTATTAGCATTAGTGATTTTGAGTTAGCCTAGGTTAATAGTAAAAGAACATATGTATTGTCTGATGGATGGTATATGTGTAGTAAGTATTGTGGTATCAGTACAGCTCCTAGTGGACACATGCTCAACACACACAGCCACTGCATCTGCAGATGGTACCTTGTTGGCAGTCTAAGTATGGAGGTTAACAACTGGTCTACTGTATCCTCCCCTAAAAACGAACTTTCCAGAACAAATGTTGAGGCACATGGGCAAAACACTTCAGTGAAACTTACACTGCTACTACCTGTTTCCTGCTAGTGCTATGGATAATTAGGGCTGGTGTCTTTAACGAGCACTAATTTAACTCAAAACTTTTCCCATATGTTTAGATTGCAGAGTAAAACATCGTCCAGTAATTTATTCAGCTTTAGAAAACTGGAGATTTCAGAACACATAACTATTAGTCAGCAGTGGCTCAAGTGACAACCAAGAGGTTAACAAAACTATAATCGTGCTACTATCAAGCATCAGAGAGTAGCAAATGTACTGGATATGAATAGGTGATAAAAGCTGATAAGAAAGATGACAAAATTAAGAAAATAAAGAATGCGGTTCTAAAGATTTATAGGTCAGCTAAAGCAGAGCAAAATAAATGATAAACACTGATAAAAAGAAAAGGAACATCAGCGATATAAACACACAGGAAACTTCAATGCTTCTGTATAGTACTATGACACTGGTTTGTTTACATCAGTATTGACCTTTTGCTCCCAGAGAAGTTTATTAACTATCTTGGCCTTCTTTTGTGTTGCTTTACTCACCAAGAGAAAGTTGTACAGGGTTGATTCTGATGAATGGCTTTTTCAGAAAGTCAAGTTATCCTTGACTAAATGCAGATGGCCCAGTAAAAAATGAATACTGCCAGCAGACATTGTCTTTATCAGTTGTAAAAGTTCAACAGGGACTAGACTTCCTCATCTCTGGCCCGAGAAGCATAGCCTTCTGTTTCAGCACCATATCACATATTGTCCTAATGAATTCTTGTAACACACTGCAGCCCAGATAAATATGCTTATATTAATGTTTTTGGCAGTCTGGAGCATGGTACAGAATTGACATAAGTGTTTGGATTCTGCCTAAAGCAGACATCAGGAATGTATACAGCTTAGGAATATTAGACTGTTGTTAGGTTGTTTGTCCTGCTTGACGACCCTCAGTATCATAAAATGTAGTTCATGCTCCCTAAACTGTCTTCATATGGGGGAAGTCTGCATCACACTTGTGCTGAACTCCCAGAACTCAATCACAAGAGGGGGAGAAATCAAATCCATCACTGGGGGTTCCATTCATTCCAAGGACAGCACAAAAGATTAGAGAGATATTTTCAAAGAGGTGCACAAGCATTTAATGTGTTCAATTATATTTCAGTCCACGCAAATCATGATGCTAAGCCACTCTCGGGTGCTTTGAAATGGTCACATGGCCCCACACATCATATTATTCCTTCTAAACAGCAGCAACACAAATCTTATCTCCTTCCATCTCAGAATAACTGAAGGATTGTGAGACATATTTAGAAAGTAAACTCTTTTTGGTTTACATGCACACAGCATCAGCACAGTGGGACCCAAATCCTTGCTTTGAGCCTGTAGACAACACCAAATATAAATAAATAGCCACAACATATTTAAAGTGTGGTCTGTATAACTACCAAGTAAATTCCAGTTATTAGAAATAAGCATACAAGCTCAGGCTTCTGAAACAGTTTGAAATGTGTTGTGCAATATCACATGGCTCTGATTCCTCCATTGTAAGCCCTGTGACTTTTTTGTTTCAAGTTAGTCAATTATTCCATATGTTAAGTGTTGGTTGAGTTTCCTTAGTATAGACATTGTATTCCCAGTAATGTGTAATGGTTCCTAAAGAGAATAAGTCATCTGGGGAGAGCCATCCAGTAGCTAAAAGTTATATGTAAGTATAAATCTTTTAACCTTTTGCTTTTCTAAAATTAGTTCCTTATTAGGCTGAGTTACCTTTTTGATGGATTACAATCCTCCATTTGTACCCAGTATGATATACTTTTAGCATACAGCCAGGCCTATCATTTAATTTACAGACTTAAGTGTTTTAAGAGAGACTTTTACAGGCAGAAATCCAGTGAATCTTGTGCAATTGTTATAGTACTAGTAGTTGGCCAAGAGAATATGCAGCTTTTCCAGAGGGACTTGAAGTAGAGATTTTTAAGGAAGAAAATGTAATGTCATGTTTATTTGAATGTTATATCTCAACACTGCATTCATATTGTGCAAACTGAAAATAAAAGTCAATAAGAAATAAAGTTCTATCCATCCCATTTTAACTTTGGGTACTTCTGTGGCTCCATTACAACAGTATCTGTGCATTTTGACATATTTAATGTATGACAAAATACTCACAGTGGCTCCTTGGAGGTAGGAAAGTTCTTTTCAATTTTCTAGTCTAGCACATTAGGGGAAGGACAAGCAGATTTGTACTGGATTTATCTGTAAACTGTTACTGTAACACATTCTGTTTAGCCAGTGACACTAGTGACATCATCTGTCTAGCACTGCTTTCGTGTATTGTGTGGTATTGTGGTTTTTACTGTGCAAAACTTCAGTTAATCAAATGTGAACAACATGTTTCAGATGGATGACAATGATGCTATGGAATTAAAAGACGTGGCAGCTACCAAGAACGAGAAAGCTCTCTTTAAAGCTGTATTTTTATTCAAGTCTTTCAGTTCCTTAAAAAAAAAAACAAGTTCATGCTACAGGCGAAAAAGAAAAATTACCTTACCTCTCCTTGAGAGTCAGTGAAGTCCAGCAGGTGGTTCAGCTCTGCCACTATTTTGCTGTGTGACTTTTCACTAGTCGTTTCATCTCTCTGTGCTTCATTTTCCTCACTGTTATCACAGGGAGAATACCTACCTTTGCAAAGCCCTTTGAAAAATGCAGAGTAGTAGTATATTTCTAAATATTCACCTTTGTTATTAAACAGTAATAATATTATACTTCTGATATTTTGTAGCAACAGATGGATATCTATGAAGTGAAAATTGGAACTGCAAATGAAGAGAAGAGAGAAGTCTTTGAAGTGGCAAGGGACTGGAAATCAAGAGATACGAGATATGAATCCAATTTTGGATGAGACCCTTCCACTGTAAATTTAAGCAAGTCATTTATGCACAGATTTTCCAGTAGGATATTGAGCATTTCTTAAAGTCTGGCCATTAAACTGCAAAAAATAAAAATAATCTTTCTAATTTCCAATGCTTTGTCTGTCTTGTATATTTAGATTGTAAGCTCTTAGGGACAGGAACAGTCTCTTATTAGGCTTTTTTTTTTTTTTAAACAGTGCTTACCTTGTGAAGTTTATGAATGAGGCCCTGATGGCAATTTGAGGTGAAACTGTAATATAAATAATAAATATGTTCAAAATGAAATAGATGACATGTTAACATAGGTCCTGAGTACTCATGGTTATTTGAGATCCCCAGGCCTTTTTTTGGGGGGGGGGAAGGGGGATGGAGTAAGTTACCATTTCTGTTTTGGTCAAATTCCAATATGGAAAACTACATTTTACCTAACTCAGTATTCTTATCCATATCAACTGAATGTGCGATTCTGGTGCCAAACCATTTTAGAGTGTTGTCACCCTTAACGCCAGAGGTAGCTGAAATGATCTGTCCATTAACACCAGGCTCAACCATGCCCCCACTCATGTCATTGTTTCTAATGGGAGCAGGTTCAGACTCTGTTTACAGCGTGGTGTGGGACCCTTTGAGTTGGATGATGTTACGAAGACGATAAACTTACATAAAGATGTATTTCCTTGCACTTTGAAGCATTTAATGGTCTCGTTCATAGAGTTCTTTCTTATCCTACAAACATTCTTAGTCTTTTAAGAAAAGTTGATAAAATACCTTTTCAGATTTAGCGTATCTGTTCCCCACATCATGCACTAGACGCTAACAAAGACTCAGCTGCACGGGTACAAGTTCTTCATCAAGTCTGTGCTTTCATGCTGACTTCTTGCAGTGAGTATGTCGTAAGCATTGCATTAACAAGCCTGCAAGCAGCAATAATGAGCAAGGCTGCTGATAGCATACAGATTCCTGTCTGTCAGACACCGCTTCACCTCAAACCATTCTGGCATTTTACCTTCAGTCATCACGTTTGTTGACATGTATGCGAGGCTCCTCAGGGGTCTGGTAGTCTTCTCAGCTACTTTACAGAACTCCTGCAACTCACAGTCACTCTCTGAATTATAGAGCCACTTGGCCCATGGAGCCTGTCCTCTGAGTTTATCTCAACTCTTCCCCCTCTTTTGTCACTATATCCTTCATTCCCCTCGCTCCCCATAAAAGTGTCTAGCTGTCTCTTAAACTCACTTTCCCATTTGCTTCTTTGACCTCACTTGGCAACTTATCCTTATATTTATTATTTGGGGTGGAATACTTCTGGCTGCATTCCTGCTTTCCCTCTTCATTGTCTAATTTTTAGATGGTCTCATTGTGGTTGAGATTTTTCTCATGATTAAATAATACAATCATCACTGTTGTGACCAGTCCCATATTATTGAACTCCTTCCTAATTCTAACTTCTTTCACATCTTCTTTCTTGAAAAGTTATTTCTTTTATAAAACTAAGGTCAAGCCAGTGGGTCTTGGCAAATGTATATGTTCATAGGACCAGATTCTCTGCCCCACTAGTGCCATTGTTGCCCTGGATAAGCCATGCAATGTTGCCTTAAGACAGCAGGAGCTGACCAGTGGCGAATTCCCACTTTGCATGGACTCACCCCACAAGCTGCTGGTGGAGGCAGCTCCACCACATCCTCAGCCAGCTCCTCCCCCCTTCCAACAAAGGGGAAGAAAGTGGCATGCTGGGGCATTACTCCCAATCCTCTACTGGCATCTGCCCTGAAATTTGTCCCTGTGCGGCCCTAATTTGCACCAGGCTCAGGCAGCCCCAAATCATGGAGCTGCAACCAGTTCCTTGGTGTCCCTTCTCCTTCCTGTCCATGTGCAGCTCGATTAACCTGGCAAAAGAGGATCTAATGTGTTTGAACTCGGGATGTTAAAATGTGTTTTATTAAGTAAATATGTAACTGCTGAAAAATTCAGTGGTTACAGGCTGCCCCCGACTTGTGATGCGATCGGTTATTGGGACAGCGTTGCAAGTTGGGGGCGTTATAACTTGAGCCCGCATTTATGACAGGTGTCGTGCACCATCGTAAATGCAGGGCCGAGGACGTAAGTCGGGGATTTCAGCTCCTTCCGCACTTACGGAAAAGGTCGTAAGTGCAGGGGGTCGTAAATCGGGCCGTCGTAAAGCGGGGGCCTCCTGTACACGGGTGGGGTGGGGGAAGCATCTCCCCAGGATCTGGTGTGTATGGGCATCCAGCTTTTAAGCCAGCTCTCGGTGCATACTGAGAACCTGAATGTAACCATGAAGGTTACCCGTTGAGCCCAGGCTCATCAGTTAACGATGTACACGGTTACACTTTCACATCCTTAGTCTGAACCAACCTAGGTACCCTCTTTGACAAACTGCGCAGGTCCACTCATATTGGTTCCTATTTGAAAGGCAATATGCTGAATAAAGTTGGCAAGATGGGTTTTAACCAGTGCCTATTCAGGAAGGTAAAAATGCTTTGTTCAAAGTACATACCTATATCTTCTGACCCCAGCTGTCTGTTTAAGGCTGATTGGTAGAGCAATGAAGTCTGTTTTGTTGGCACCCTGAAATAGATAGAGATGATTGTAGGGCTATCTAAAAATCACACACATTAGAACTACGTGCATGACTGGGCCAGGTACAAACTGATTCCTCAATGCTGTGCCATCTCAAATGGATATAACTCTGACTATAGGCTAGATTATCCAGAATAGTACTCTATAGTGCTAGAAAAATGAAAACTGCTTAATACCTCATCTTGATTTCCCATAGTACATAGCCTGAAAGAATAAGACACGACCCAAAAGTACAATAGTGTGATTCAATACAGGACATTTTAAGTCACTTCTCGTCATGAAAAAGGCACATTTAGCTGTATTCAGCTGTCTTAAAAAATATTTGGTTTAAATGATCCCCTTGACCTCAGTAGATGAGGTAAAAATTGGAGAGATTAGGCTGTTTACCCCTACTATATGTATACATAATTCAACCAAGTAAACGGAATGGCAGTGAATTGCAAATGCATTTTATGTAAGTGGGCCAAAGTGGGCAAGGTAATATCTTTTAGTGGATCAACTTCTCTTGGTGAGAAAGAAGCAAACTTGTCTTTCTCACCAATAGAAATAGGTCCAGTGTAAGGTACTTCCCCACCCACCTTGTCCCTCTCCAGTAACATGGCTACAACAACACTGCACACTTTATGTAGGTAACACACTACTATACACTTGCATGGCTACTTTTTCTTCCAGGACTTAGTTTATCATTTCTGATCTGTAGCTTCAGTAAGCACAGTAACATACACAGAAAACAGTCAAAATAGTACAACTCACTATTTTCAGTGTCAGAACACAAGGCAGAGGCATGCAAGATTTGCTCAATTGTATCATTGACAACTTTTCCAGCTTTCTAAGGTCACATATAACATTCCTAAAATAGAGCCTGCAGATTCCCCGCTGCCCATCTTTCCTATAGCGGACTGATCTGCAGAAACAGCCCACCAAACAGTTTCTGTGTGGATTAGGCGGAAGCTCTGCATGCTTTAATAGGTAGTGTTTATGGACTACATTTGTACAATTCAGTTAGTAAGGGACCCTCAATAAAAGATTACATCGGATAGAACCTTTAGAATGAGAATGAGATAAGAGGAGCAAACGACATGCAAGTCCTCTGTTGACAAAGACTGTATGAAGACTAGAAATAAAAACAGTAAAGAAATAAACACTATTCTCATTGTGCATCTGGTAAACATCAGAGGTTACTGTATTAATGGGGAGCTTTAATTGAAAAGGGGGCTAGAGTCAAAACACAAAATGCAAAGATTCAGCTCTTCCCCTCAACCCAGCCTTCGTTTTTTCATTTCTGCAGTTGTGGATCCTTTTAACTATTATCTGCTTTGCAATTTACGACAGGAGGAAAGCTGTGGACACACTTATTTGCAGGA
Organism: Pelochelys cantorii; assembly: GCA_032595735.1. NCBI lineage: Eukaryota > Metazoa > Chordata > Testudines > Trionychidae > Pelochelys > Pelochelys cantorii. The sequence continues at coordinate 38,026,850 of CM064329.1, read as the reverse complement.
CACTGAACGTCTGCACCATGTTGTCCTGTAGTTTTAGCTATAGTTCATATATTTTTATGTTTGACTAATGTGAGCATAGCTGGAGGTTAGAGTGGGGGGGGGGAGGTTTAATAGTTTAAACACATCTGGCAGGTTTTGGGTGCAGACTAAAAAACAACTTGTTTTGTAGTCAGATAATGCTACTGGGCAAATCAGAGAACATTCTTTCTAAAGCTGAGTGTTGCCAGAGGACAAGGCGGAGTTGTTTTATTTGTTTAAATACTGCATAGTTTTGCACACACCATTCATTGCAAATACTTGATGTTTGCCACAATTGTTATGGGTTTCTCCCAGAGATGTGGTCTTGTGGCAGCAAAAGATAAAAACTGACTGATATAAATGAGTCACAGTACCCCAACAGTAATTGACAATGATGCAATATCTATGTGAAAAAGAGAACCTGAAGAATTAAGTTTTCTTGATGCTGCTGCTGCTGCTAAAAACTTAACCCATCATAGCTGGAGTACCATGGTATTGCATGAGAGAGAGAGACAAAATCCCTTGAAAAAAAAGATGCATTAACTTTTTTTTAAGGGAATAGGATAAAAGTATTTTGCAAGGTCAAAATCTGAACCTGATGGCAAATCAGATTGTCATCCTGCATGATTATTATTTTGTAAATAAAAACCAAGTAACCATTATTCTAATCCTCGTTTTCACACTTCATGTTCTGGGAAAGAATGAGTGTTTTTTCAACCCGCCCGACTGATTTAGTGCACCACATTTGTAATTTCAGTCTTACTTGGTATCTAGCCAATGACGTCCTAAGCTAAAAAAGGTATCCGTGCTAACTACTACATTTGGCTTTATAGGAGACCATTTTTCTTTGTTTCAAAGTTTTTTTTTTTTTTGCTAAGCTGCGGTGTTTTCATTGATTGTGTTCGTCTAACCCATTAAAAGATAAACAATTGTAAGAAAAAAGATTGAAGTAACTGTTTTATAACATGATATGAAACCTGATACGGTTTTCTGTTGCCAGTACAATTCCCCAGTGAGACGGATAAATTGTGGTCAAGACCTGGACAGGTTAACTAGTGGTCATCAATGCTGGTGGTACCTTTACATACAAAAAATGGTAAGTATTGGACATGTCATGTGAAATCTAATACCAGCCATGAAAGAAGACAGCTGTTGGACTCTCGTATTTTTCTCTTTGAAGGGGCTTTAATTGAAAGCTTGGTGAAAAATGCAGGTTACATTCTTAGTGTTATCAATAATTTGTAACAGCAACAAGATCAGAACAGTGATGCATCTAATATTTATACACTTTCTAATTTTAGTTGTCTAAGAGCAATACATTATTTTATACACACACACACACACACACACACACACACACACACACACACCACTTCAAGCAATTAATAGGAAATAATAAACCCCTCTTCCCCAAACCCTGAAACAATATATTTCCTCACACTAATGTCTCTTTTCACATATACTTGACAAAGAGTCTCTTTAAGTTACTTATCTTAAGAGTAATCTGTTAATGGAGATCCTGGACCAGCCCCGTTTCAGTTCAGTTTTAAGTTTATACAACTTGCTAACCACATAACCAGTGTGGTTTACACTGTAAACAAATCCCAAATGTCTACAATGACTGGAATCTGTTGGGGGTAAAAAGGAGATCTGTGCATCTGAGGATGGAATAAATTTAAACCAGTCCAAAAAAAGATTTAAACAGAGATAATACAATTTCTGGGGATCCATGCTGTAACGTTAAAAGCAAGTTAACTTAAATGAAAGATTCTAATTTTTTTGTACAAAATTCATCTAGTGTTAGCTGCTCTAGAAACTTTTTTTTAAGTTGACTTGTGAAATTCAAATCAGAGCTTACATTTTAAAAAATTGCCCTTACGGAGTACAAATACAAACTTTACCAAAACTGTCTTGAGTATTTTTTTTTGAGTGTGCGATTGTAATAGAATTTGGAAACCTGCACATATGCAGTAAGCACAAAGCTTTACCTTAGCAGAAGTGCACACACAGTTTGATTATCGAGGTGCAATAAATTTGCACCTGGAAATGTTCAAGTAGAAATAATAATTGAAAGATTTTTAGAGCAAAAGAACATCAAAAGTAACTACAGCTCATAGCAATATTTTAACTGTAAGAATCTCCATAATTTCATAACAATGTCACAAAAACCCCACTTAACATTATTGAATGGGAATTTTCTTTAAAGTCCAAACGGATGACAAAACTGAACAAAATCCTACGGTTTATTTAACCTGTCTCAACTGGGTAGAGTAGTCAGATGTAGCGTTCCTAAAGAGGTGGTCAAGGATGATTGAAAAGTTTGCAGCAGTTCATAATATCCCAACTTGCTTATTCATTCGTTTGAGCTGTCTAAAGGGCCAACTGAAGTTTAGTCATGTTCCTCTGGTGCATGTTGTGATGACGGACTAATTCATCGGATCTGGCAAATTTTTTTTGACAGCTGGGCCATCTACAGCTGAATGGCTTTTCACCTGTTAAAGAAAACACCCAATTATTTAAATGGCATAAAGATGGACTGAAACATTTACCATTTATTTTGGTTTTTTAGAATTCCTTTCAAAAAGGAAACTAACTACGGGTCCATCTCTATAAGGCACTGAATGCCCCTCACTCCCATTCACTTCAGTGCTCAGTACTTTGCAAGCCCAGGCCCTAACTGACGGCATTTCTTACTCAACTCAAGTTTTAAAGAAGCCCTTTTAAGATTAATCTGAAGTTTTGTAACAGCACATTCCTGAAGGAAGTATTTAGGCCTGGCATGCCAATAGTTATCCTTTAAAGCATAATCCAATGCCCATGGAAGTCAGTCATTTCCAGTGATTTCAATAGGCTCTATTAAGACATCAATGTTGAGTGAAAACCTATGGAGATGGTTAAGAAGAAGTCTATGGAGCTGAGCTGCAGGTTTGGTGAGCTGGTACAAAAAGTTCCTCACTGCTCTCCAAGTCAAGTAGACCTCACATGTCCCACTGAGAAGAAAAAATGGGAAATTATTGGAGGCCCACCATGTTCCATGTTTTCTTACCACTCCCCTAGCAGATCGATAATCAAAACCCCCCACACACACCCCAAACACCTTTTCTGCACTTTTATCAATTCTTCAACATACCACAGCATGCAAATGCAGTAGTAGGTCATATTTCTGACAGTGCAGGAGTGCTGGAGGAATGTCCTCAGCAGCTCAGAGCAGGACACAGGTTAGAACAGAATCAGAAATTTTATTCTTCTTCTAGAGTTGTATCATTAGTCATATCAACCTGGATTTTTTATTTCTTTGTTTGTCTTTCTAAGTATGTACAGGTCTGTTTCTGGAGCCTGAATTCATCTGTGTTGGCTAGAGGTCAGCATTCTGCAGTTCAATACACTCTGGGGTTGGCATGAGCTTCCCTAACCATCCCTCCCCCACCCTCTTCTGGGGCTCACATTTGTGTGTAGATCATTCTGTTGATAGTTTCAAAACTTCTGAATTTAAACAGAAGGGAAGTTTGGATTCTAGAGTAGTTTGTTTGTATAGATTTTTTGAAAATGTCAAGCAGTGAAATAGATACATAAATGAGTTTTGAAATCTGATTACTTTGTTTAACAGAAATACTTGATCATAGAAAGATGTTGGATGGTTTAGAGCAGAGCTGAACTTATCAGAATTACTAATAAAATCATAAGCTTATGTAAATGAGCATCAGTCACTCCATCAGTTCTCAGCAGCACTGCCCAAATCATCCTCACTGATGTGAATTCAACATTATGGGCTAGATTGGGGTGGGCAATAATTTTTGATGGGGGCCCACTCCAAGACTTTGGAAAATGGTCAAGGGCCGCACTCTTCCATGATATTAATGGAGGAGGTGCGGGGTCTGGGATGGAGGCTGGGTGCAGAAGGGAGCTTGGTGTAAGAGAGGGAGTTTGGGTGAAGGAGACAGTTGTGACCTAGGGCACTTTTCTGGGATGCAGGGGGTTGGACTGTGACCTAGATCAGGGAACTGGGGTACAGGGATTTGGGTTGTGAGCTAGGGCAGGAGTGAACTGTGATCTGGGGCAGGGGATTGGGGTGCTGGATCTGGGAGGGGATATGGGTACAGGAAGGGGGCAGAGGATTTGGGTATGTGGAGCAGGGGGCAGAGGGTTGGGAAGGGAGGGGCTGGGGTGCTAGAGGTAGGCTTTAGCCAGGAGATTTACCAGCCAGCAGCCATTCCTGAATCAGACTCCTTTCTTGCCCTGCCTTCACCCACGCTGCAGACATGTGCTCTGGAGCCCTTTGTGCTTCATGGCTGCTGTTATTGAAACAGGCAGATACCATTGGCTAGTTTCTGGCCAGAAACCAGCCAATCGGATTGTGCTGGGGGGGAGCAGCTCCTAAACTTTTCCTCCCTTCTGGACTCACAGTTTTTAAAGAAAAACAGCCCTGCAGCCGTGTTCCTGAGCGGCATGCGGGTGGGGCGAGGCAAGTGGGGAGCCTGCCTGGGGCTCTCTGCAGCGTCCATGGGCTGGATCCGGTGGCTTGGCTAGCTGGATCTGGCCCTCAGGTCGTATTTTGCCCAGGCCTGGGCTAGAATGTAGCTTTGCCAAATCCCTGTAGATTTGTCTCTGAGCATGTAATTGTGCTGCCTCAGAGACAAATCTGCTTCTCCCTTTGCTACAGTGAGTGCAGATTACTTCCCTTTCCATGCCAGTCAGCTGCATGATCCTGCACACTGGGGAGACAGTCAAAGCTCTGCACACTCCTGCCTATAAGCCTGCTTGGAGAAGTAGAGAAGTAGCAGCTAGGTGTGGAAAAATAGGCAGCAAGGTGACACTTCCTGATTCCCTTCTGCAGATATTAGAAGCCATGTCTTCACTGTCGAAACAGTTGTGTTTTTTAGAGTCAGGCAGCTAACTCAATTTAGTTACCTTACTATACAGTCCCTGGAGAGACAAGGCACTACCTTGATGTAGATAGGCAATGCCAACTCCAAGTGGGGTGCAATAGTACTGACCTCAGCTAGCTCCATGAAGGAAAAAATAAAAACTACCTGTGTCTTAGCTGCGTTGATGTAGATCCCCAGGGAGACATCGTGAGTTATCTATCTTGTTGTAAACCATGGGGCTGCTGACCCACAGAGAAATCAGCTGGGGCCGCATACAAGTGAGAAGTGCAAAACACCCTACCTCACTGATGTGGCCCTGACCAAGAAGCAGAAAGACACTCCCCTGGCACACCAGAACCTGGGGGGGGACCCAGGCTAGATTGTGTGCTCTCGCCCCTCAGGGGTTGGGGGGACTGGACCACAAGCATGGGCTCCCCAATGCTGGGGGGGGGGAGCCCCAAGCCTTGAGGGCCAGATCCAGGTAAGCTGGGGGCTGCATCCAGCCCCCAAACCTTAGGTTCCCCACCTCTATTGTAAACACACACCTTTTTTTGGCAGTGAAGATAGGTCCAGCTCACAATGCGGCTATAAGGCGCTAGTCTTTGCTTGAGTTATGTGACTCATCTCACACACAGGGACAAAACAGAACTTGTGGCCTTGTCTTCACTAGGGGAAAAAGCGTTTTCTGAATTTGAGTTAACTAACATTAGGTAAAATTCTAGGAAAAACTACAAACTGCCTATTTTCACTATGTTAACAGGTTGAGGTAAAACCTACACTCACCTTTAACTCAGTCCACTAATTTGTGTGAAAACTACATACTGCCTTGTCTTCGTTAGGAATATATCTCACATTAAGTCATGTTAACTATGAACACACCTTTTTTCCTAGTACAGATGCATCCAATTGCTGGCCCAGCTCCTCCTGTGACAGTGGGCATACACCAGGGGTTAATAGCACTAAGATGTCTAATAATATGGAACTCTTGTTTGTTGGCAAGATATGCTGATTTTCACATAAGTCAGTAGATCAAATTGTTTGGCTGAGAATGGTGCTAATGGTACAACAGAAAATTCATGAAATTCTAAAACTACTGCCCTCAAACATGAGGTTCTAATTAAAATACTATGGAAAGGGTCTTTTAAATTTCATCTTGATGTTTCCTCAAAAGTTCCTTAAACATTTTGGCAAGTATTTACTTCCGCTTTTGTGCATGTGCCTGTTTAGTGTTAGTGAAAGGTACTGTCTTTATCCTCAAGAGAGCTTTAACAATGATGCCAGCTCCCCAAAGCCACCTCACATTAGGCCTCAGCCCTGACCTGGAAGAGCCATGAGTAGAGATTAGAGCAAGGGTCAGCAACCTAAGGCACGTGTGCCACTTATGGCATGCGAGCCGATTTTCAGTGGCACATGGGAGGGAGCTCAGCCCCGCCCTGCCTCCCCAGCGCAGCCGCTGTAGAGTGCTCCCTCCTCCCTGCAGCAGGATAGGCTGCAGTGGGAGGAGACAGCATGGGGCTGAGGCTCCTCAGCGGCGCCTCAGCCGGGACTGGACGTGCCACTGCTATGCCCACGTGGTCTGGGGCCAGCCTCGGAGTCTGGAGGAGCCACTGCCGTGGCCATGCAGTCCCGGGCCGGTCCCAGACCACATTGGCAGTGGGGCCTTGGAGTGGCACCAGACTGTATCAACAGCAGCAGCAGGGCCTCCGGGGCCAGACTCGGACCATGTGGGCATAGCAGTGGCCACCCTCTGGGGCAGCCAGGACTGCATGTCTGCGGCCCTTGCTGCAAGCGGGCATGAAGCCTGGGAAGGTCCCCCCTCATGCCCCAAACTCCCTCCAATCCCCTCACTCCTCTTCCCCGCCCAAGACCCAGCACCCCCAGCTTGCTCTAACACCCTCCCTTGTTCCTCCTCCCTCCACCTGGCCAGACATCCTACTCCCAGCCTGCTTCTGCACCTTATCTCCCACCCAGACCTCACAACTTGTCCCCCTTCTGCACCCACCTCCCTCCCAGATCCTGCACCCCATACCTATGCTACTTGCTGGCAGCTCTGTCTTGCACACTGTACCCCTCATTTTTGTCCCTACCCCAGAACCTAAGGAGGTCCATAAAATCCACTAACTCCAGAACCTCAGAAAAGAAAATCTGGTCTATGGGAATCCCTGAACCTCAGTTCCCACCCTTCCCTTCACCCCATGAAGCTGGGGCACCAGAGGAGTGAGGTGTCTCAGTTGGGGCCACATCAGTGAGAGTTGGGGGGTTTTGGAGGAGTTTTTTTTCACTTCTCACTTGTGTGGTCCCCAACTGATTTTTCTGTGGGTCAGTGACCTCTGACCAAAATAGGTTCCCCACCCCTGCTATAAATAAAGAAAACATTGAAACCTCTTGTGTTGGACGTAACATTTTACTTTATTTAAAATGAAGTTTAATAAACTAACATGAGAAAGTTAAAATGCTTCATCTGTTTCATAATTTAAATTAAACCATTCTCCCTAGCTGCAGCTGGTTCAGAAAATAAGGTCACCATACACAGCCTGCCCTTGCCTCCCCTCTCCCCTTCTTCCCCCCGGCACACAGATCCGTGAATAAGTTAAATCTCGGTATGCCACTTCTAAAAGGTTGCCGACCCCTGCACTAAACGGTAAGATCTGCATCTTACTTTATTTATTAATGAAGCTGCTGTAAGTTGGACTATTATTGACTTTAAAAAGTATCTCTGGCACTCGGACCTGTACTTAGAGGCGAATAAGTCAAATCTCGGCACTCCCCCTCTGAAAGGTTGCGGACCTCTGGGTTAGAGGATCCTCTAATTCCTTGGCCCTTCTGCTGAGGCTGGCACTAACTGGCCTCTTTGTAGGCAATGATGGTGATGATAGTTTATGCACAGTGGATGCCTGTAGGCTGAGATCACTACAGCCATTTCACAAAAGCTGACAAAATACATTATGCCAAGCTGACACATCCTAAAAGCACAAAGTAACAAGGAGTAACATTTTCAAAAGCACCCAAGTAACACAGGCGCCTAAATCTTAATTTGAAAAGTGATTTGGGCATCTAGGAGCCAAGACTCACTGATAATCTCTGGGATTCAGGCTCCTAAAGCACTTTAGCACTTTGGAAAATGTTAGCCAAGGTTCAAAGACTCTCTCACAGTAAATCACAGTAAAATTGATTTAGCTTAAATAAATAATGAAATATAAATGTGAAGAAAAGTTTACGCACTTGTTTTACCTGTATGAGTCCTGGTATGAGTCTTCAGATGATCGGATCTGGAGAACTTTCTCTGACAGGTTTTACACTGGAAGGGTTTCACACCTAAACAGATAAAACAAGTCTATTCCCATATTCAAACACCTTGTGGGAAGGGTCAGGGAGATCAGTTATTTCTGAATTTTCAAAATACTGGAATTTTTTTTAATCGTTCCTGTAACTACTCCTCCCCAGCTACCCGCCTACATATCTCAAAGATCATTAATCAGACCGCTGCATAACTTAGCCTTTCGTAACACTATCTTTCTCCTAAAAACCAGTTAACACTCTGAGGTACAAAGTGTCCCCAGCTGCAGCCAGTGTAAACAAGCAGTAATCACAGGATACAAAATCTGAAAACCATGATCAAGAAAAGCTCTGTGAAGCTTATTAAATGTGTGGTTCCTCTGTTTTGGTGCACCTGACATTCAACTTTAAGCTTTGTGTATTTGAATTTAATTTGGTAAAACCAGATTGAAATAAAAAAGCCAGCTGACGAGTTTTATAACACAATATATACTGTACATGGATTCTTAAGGATTTGTTCAACCCAGAAGACCTACCATGTGATTGTCAAAAATATATATATTAGGAAAGAAAATAAGTGAAGCCACATAAGTCTCAAAAATGCTCACTTTATGCCCCCAAAAGAACCACTGAGCATGCAAATTAAAGGTTTGCAAGACCCAAAGAAATTTTACATGAAACTGTTAGTTTTCATGTTTTAACCCAAAGATTTCCACAATTTCAGGTTTCATTATGGAAAGTTTCACACAGAGCTAAAGTCCATCATAATTCTCCCACTACCTCTCAAGGGCCAAACTGTCTTCCTTAGGAAGAAACTGAACAAACCGACTTTGCATAAGGAACCTTGTAATATTCCTCAATCCGGAGTCAGGCCATAGAGCCGCACGTGGTTGCTATTTTCTCCACCCTGTAGCCAAGGTGTGCTATGTGCTTCCTGCACAGAGATTTTGGCCAGTATAGCCACATGCCTAAAGGAAGTGGGATTTAAGTACATGCATAAGTTCTTTGCAGGCTTGGGATCTGGATGCATGGCAGTGCTCTGTAAAAAAGTAGGGGTGTGGTGTACACTTCCTCATTTGCTTTTCCTTTCTGTTTAGCAAATGCATGGTAGTTCCATTGCCTTTCAAGCCTCTCACATGGGTGAGTGCAGGTTTTTCCATTGCATATCAATGCAGTATGAGTGTATTAATTATTTTTAAATTATGGTAGTAGATGTTTTTATTTTGTTTAATAATTCCTTGATCTAAAGAGACTTTTTCCCACTCCTTTCATATCACTCCAGAGAGCAGAATGTTTCATTTTGGAGAGTTTTGATACAAGTTTACAGAATCTAAAAGCTCTATTATTGAGGCATACACTTGTGACTCTGAAATGCGAATAGAAAATCATTATCCCTGGAGTCCAGCTAATGCTGAATCTTCTCTGAAATAGAAACTCGCCCACTAAGAAGAACATTAGAGAGGAGAGAACTATATCGGACAAACCTGTGTGTCGTCTTTGGTGACGTTTGAGTTGGTCTGAACGAGAGAACCTTCGCTCACAGTCCTTAAAGTCACATTGGTATGGTTTCTCACCTTAAGAGGGCAAAGGTTTCATTAGAAAGGTATTGCTGAATTCAGAAGCACATCAGCTTCATGTTTAAGACTCTCTCCATTTGTAAGATGTCCTGTACTAGAAGGCTAGGGCTTCTCACATATTTCAAGACACTTTGGAGTTGATGCACCAGATTCTCAGCTGATTCAAACTGAGATAGCTTAAGGGTAATGGAGCTCTGCTGGTATACTCCAGCTACGGATCTAGCACAATTTATTTACCTTAGTTATATCTGATCTTGAATCAGTTTATGCTGAAATGGAGTAAAGAAATTGATTAAAATTACAAAAACTGAGCTCAAAGCTGCATGAACAGTTACTCCAATATTTGCCATTATTCTAATATTTAACAATAAAAACAGCAATTTGTCTTTTTTCCCCTGAAAACCATATTCCAACCCCTTCTACAATTTTCACAAGGAAATAATTTACACAGATGAAAGATTTAGAAATTGCTGTAAACTGGATTTGAAGATTAAAAAAAAAAGTCAACCCAAACCATTATAACTGGTAAATTTTTATCTAGGATAACTGTGGAAAAATATTGACAACATTCAATCCTATAATAAAACATGTTTCTCTCCCAAAATCCCAATTTCCTCACTTCCCTCAAGGACGATGAAAAGTAGTATTTCATATGCAAACACCTCCCTCACCCAAGTCTATGAAATCTTTGAGAACTTCATATGAAAATTATGAAAACGTTGCCTTTGTTTTTTGTACATGTCTACGCTGAACCCTAGAACTCAGACTGCCTGGGACAGAAGTGATATGCTAGCTTTAAAATTAAAACCACCACCACCGCCGCCTCATATTCATACAGCACCTTTCCTTACACAGAGTTTTACAAAGCATTCATACGCACATAATGAAAATGCAGCCATTTCAGGAGAGAAGAGAGGAAACGAATTGGTATACTGTGTACAGGCTGGACCTCGCTGGCCCGGCACCCTTGGAACCTGACTGGTCCCAAACGAGGGGATTTGCCGGACCAGGGAAGGTTCCTCCCCTCGTGGCCATGCTGCCACCGGGCTACGGCTCCAGCCTGCCCCTGCTGCTGCCTCAGCCCCCTGGGGCTCTCCTTGGCCCCAGTGCTGCACAGGGGCAGAGCTCTGCAGCCACCTGGCTCGATGGCTGGGGCTGGAATTCTGTAGATGGGGTGTAGGGACAGAGCCAGAGCTTCACGGCCCAGGCCAGAGCTCCCTGACTGCCGCTGGGGCTGGGGCTGGAGTTCCCCAGCCACTAGAGCCAGAACAAGGTCAAAGCTCCAGGGACAGGGCCAGAGCTCCCTGGCTGCTGCGGGGGTTGGAGCTTCCTGGCCAGGGCTGGAGATCCACAGCCAGGCCAGGCTAGAGCTCCCCAGCTACTGGGGCCAAGGAGCTCTGCTAGGGCCAGAACTCCCCACCGTGCCGTCCGTCCTCCCACCACACACACACTCTCTGGGCTCCCAGCTGAGTCACCGGTGCCCCTTATGGCACTCCTGCCCCCGCCACCAGACCTCCCTCTTCCTGGGCTCTGTGGTCCAAGAACATCTGTGGTCCATGCTGGACTATGGATGTTGCCAGACCAAGGAGTCCCGGTAAAGGGAGGTATAACCTATAGTAGTACGGTGAGTTAAAATGTTGAACCTCAGTAGGACTAACCTAAGCTTACTGACATAGAATTTGTAAGGCCTGATTCTCATTTACTCTAAGGTCTCTTTACACCACTCTGGCATCCTAGAAGGGCACAAAATACAGAAATTATATGTTATGCCCATTATAAGGCCTTTTTACGGTACCAAAATTGAGCCCTTTAATGTATATGCAGAGCAGGAAGGACACTGGTTCTACACACAGTGAACTGCATGGAACATGTACATCCTCATCCTTCCAAAGCAGGAAAAAATAACAAAGACCCAAAATGAAGGAGTTAAAGAAAAAAGCAGTTTGAAGGGGGATGGATGTTTAAAAATGTATGAAATTTGCAAACATCTAAATGTCAAGATTCTGTGTTTGTGACCTTAGTTTATAATAATGACCAGAGAAATAGGTTTCTGTTAGCATTCAAATCCAGAATGAGTGCTGCACATTCTGAGGTACAGAGGCTCAGATATTGTGTTCATGTTGTGTGTGATCTACAAAAGTGACCTGAACCCTTTTTTATATTTTATTGCAACTACAGTATTAGGGAAATTAGAAATTGTCCATTATTTAAGGGGCATAGCAATTTCTAACTTGAAAATACTTCTTAGTAGCTTCTGCTTACTCATTTGAAAAATAGCAATGTTACATGGCATCTCTCTCATTTTTGTTTTATGAAAATTATGATTTTGGCTTAAAACAAAAATGTGACATGCTGGGATGAGTCATTCAGATCTCAGCAGCACTTCTGCAAATGTTGAGTAACTGTTTAGGTGAATGGAGATTTATAGTGGTGTAGCCACGATCAAAATTTTCACCAGGCTTAAATAGCTGTATAAAATCATTATAACTTCCTGGGGCAGGTACTCAAAGAAGTTTATGATCTCTTAAACCCAGGCATAAGCTATTCTATATCTGTTCACTAGAATTTGTTTATGTAAATTATTACATTTGCTGCAAATGTTTAAAATGATCCCTTACACTTTTACCCCAAGAACCTCCATAGAAATGCCGGCTTGTAGGAAACCACTTACTTTCACGAGATTCAGTCATTTGACAGATTTAAGAGACTGGCTGTCAGTGGAACTGAATGCAGTGACAGGATGATTGTCTCTTAAGTGCAATATAAATGCAGAAGATGTTTAATTAGACATTTGAATAGGACACTAACAGGCTTGAAGGCACCTACTTTGAAAGCAAAAGGAGCTTTATTTTTGTTTTATAAAATGATCTACTCACCTGAGGACTCTGGTGCCTTTTTCAGACTATAAACAACCTTCTTCTGGAGGCAAACTTGCTCACTTGCATTCAGATTCAGAAGCCCCCTCTCTTGGGCTTCGGTGTGGGCCTAATTAAATGCCCACCAAAGTCAACAGAGACACACACTGACTTCAGTAAGAATCAGAACAAGTGTCCAGAAAACAGGACTGAGCTTTTGACACCAACCATGCAGCAGATTCTCTAAACTGCTTAGCAAAAAGTTTGTGGTGCCTTCTTTCCCGGGGCTCAATGGAGACATCCCCATATAGAGCTAGCACCTCCAAGTCTGAGGGACACTCAGACAATATATGGGGATCTTTACCTGTAGTATTATAACAAAAACAAAACAGAAAGAAGCTGAAAGGCAAACTGCACCTTCCCTTTGCCCTCAGCTTTCTTTGCTTGGTGTTTCGTTTTCATTTACATTTCACTATTAACAAGAAGAATGTAAAGGCTGACCATAATGCAACATAAACCATTAGACATTTGGGGGGATAGAAGGATGGTTCAATATGGAACCATTTTTTCTTTTAAAATTAAAAACTCAAATGGCACTTTAACTTTAGGTTTAAAATGCTGCTACAGACATAAAACTAATCTGAGCTGACCTGATTCTGGGTTGTTGCTGTTTTAACTGGAATCTGAAATATATGTCAGTGTACTTATCCAAAATGGGCCAAGTTACACAAGTGCACATGGAAGGCAATTTCTTTGAAGCCAACACAGTTATTCCAGATTTACCCAAATATAAATGAGAGCAAAATTTGATCCTATTTTCCTACAAGTGCGTAATATTAGCCATAAAATTTTCATTTCAAGTGTACTTTCGGTGGAGGAGTTCTGGAATGGGGAGGTGGGCTAGTGCTAAGACAAACCATTGAGTAGTTTAAATTTTGCTTTCTGCTTAGAGACAGCAAGTTTTACACAGAAATAATCTGAGGTTCGTCTGTACCCTAATTATTCCTGGGGTCGTGCAATATCTGAATACACATATGTAGTTAAAAGCCCTTTCTCCTTTCTTAATATAGTAATACAGGTTGTGCTTCCCTAAACTGGGACTCCCTGGCCCAGCAGAGCACAGATGCTCCTGGACCAGAGAGCCATGGGGCAGAGGAACTGGCTCCATAGCAGGGAGGGGTTTAATGAAATGGGTTTTTATACTGATTCCGTTAAATTGGTGCAAATCCCATGTGTGGATGCAGTTCACACAATATCAGTGTAAAGGAATTTTACCATTATAAATTGTTTCAGTATATTTTTGGCCTTTTTTTGTTTTGTTTTGCACGTAAGGCTTATAGAGATTGTGTATTTTCTTTGCACAAAAAAACCAAATCAGATTGGGGTGGGAGGTGGATTTGTGACTATTGATGATAAAAGAAAAACCTTCTGTGCTGCACATTATCCCATGAGAATGAAATCTTACAAGGTATGCCTTCAAGGGATATTAACAGAGGAAAGACAGTGTAGGGCACTGGCCTGGGACTAAGATGGGGATCGAATTCCCCACTGAACTAAAGATCTCATGTGTGATCCTAGACAAGTCACTTAACCTACTCTCAGTTCCCCATGCGTGCAATAGGGATAATACTTCTAAGATCCCTGAAAGGCAGAGAAGATAAAACCCATTAATGAGTGTAAGGTGCCTAGATACTGTGGTGAGGAAGATCATGTAGGGTACATGTACACTGCACAGCTATTTCAGGATACTGGAGGTATCCCGAAATAGCTACCCTGTGTCTGCACAAGCCGTCCATTATTTTGAAATATTTTTCAAAATAATGGGTGTGCTATTTAACCATCCCGGTAAACCTCGTTGCACGAGGGATAAGGGATGACTCGAAATAGCACGTTATTTCAAAATAACTGTGTAACTGCTGTGTAGATGCGCCAAATTTCAAAATAAGCTGTTTTGAAATAGATTCAAAATACAATATGCAATTTGTGCTACACAAATTGCATATCTTATTTCAAGTTTAGGGTGCTGTGTAGACGCACCCGTAAGTAACTAGATAAAGGAAGGAGACACAGAAGGAAGTTGAAGAAGACACACTCCATACTGAATGGGTTTTGGTGGCTGTATATAATCAAGATAGTCACTGTGAACCTGTACTCATCTATTACTATAAAAATTAAGTTGTAGCAAACCCATGGCTATATACTTTCAAACACAAACTTTGTCAGTACTAAAAGCTGTATATCCTAACACGTGAAATAAAAAGGATTAACTCCATTAATTATAGGCTCTCAGCCTACTAAAGCTAGACAGAACCATTACCACACATACTTCCTCTGTATAGTACAAAACCCTTAAAAAACAAAACAAATGTTTTGACAATTATTGCTTTCTCTCTTTTTAAACAAATGAAAGGTAGTTTTTAGATACAGATGGTCCAAAACATTATTTGCTGTATCAGATGGTCAGTACATTCATAGTTTTATTAGGAACAGGAATATCATCAGACAAAATCTGAAAAGAATGGTGATGTTTCTGCCATAGATCGAGTTCATAACGATATGTATGTTTGGGTGCATAGGTGCATATTATATTATACACATACAAACAATTTTTATATCTGTATAATCAGTTTTCATAAACCAATCCTTGAAATCTACTCACCACATTATTTTGAATATTGTTTACTATTTATATTATTTTGCATTTCTTTAGGAGCCCATTAGTGGATAAGCAATCTTCAAAGGTACAAAATGTGCATGTATTTTTTTTAAACTTGTTGAAATATTAGTAAAAACTAATTAGAGATTCCAATTTTGTGTTTCAGAGCTCTGCTCGATTTCACAACATAGCAGTTGGTAACATTATCTGGGAAGAAAAAAGGGCATCAGTAGAGGAACTAATGATTCGGTCATCTATAAATATCTAGGAGGTGATAGGAAGAAAAATATCAAGGGCCAAACTTATTTTGTAACAATACTAACAGCTAGTTTCAGTTTACATATGAATATTTCATCCTGTTTCAAATCAAATGTCCATTATTGCAAAACCTACTCTACAGGATGGACTTCCCTGGTCTGGCACCCTCAAAACTTGATCGGTCCTGAACGAGGGAATTTGACAGACCAGGGGAAGTTTCCTGCCACCAGCCCTCCACCAGCTCAACTTCTGGCCTTGGCTGACCCCCACCCTATCCCAAGCTCCCGGCAGTGTCGCTGGACCTCCCCTTCCTGGCCATGGGGGCAGTTCCTCTACCCTAGGGCTCTCTGGTCTGGGAACATCTGTGATCTTCTGGACCAGAGATTCTTGGTTTAGGGAAGCACAACCTGTATTACTATATTAAGAAAGGTAGAAGGGCTTTTAACTACATATGTGTATTCAGATGTCACATTACCCCAGGAATAATTCAATTGTATACTGGCTAAAGTAAGAACTGATACAGCCAAATGTAACCTCTGGCCCCTGGAAGCTCTTCAGCTTTCCTGTAGATATCCAGAGTACCGTCTACACAAAGGTGTATGTGTTTGTGGAGGAAGAGGAGGAATGCCTCTCTTTTTGTGAGTGCAGAACACCTTGCTAGACAGTCTTCTGCCTTGTCTTTCTAATTTGTCTGACTCCACGCAATCCAATTGCCATATTTAGCATGGACTCCTATGTTTACAATGCTCAGGTGTTGCTTAGCTGCTCACATTAAGAAACCGTTTAAAAGGACTGTGGCTTTACTTTATCAGGTGGCCCCTTAGCTGGCAGCTCCATTACATTCAGACTGGCCTGATGAACGTCCCTTATGGATTTCTCTAAGATAATGCCTTGCACCTAATAAAAGCAAGTGGGGTGTGGAATGAAAGGAGTGGTAAACAAGCTGTCACTCAGTAAGCACTGCCACCAAGAAGAGAGCCCCTTCACAGCAGTGATTTAGAAAGGATAACTCCTCCATAAAAGAAAGACTAGTTTTCAAAGCTTTCCACAAAATGGCTGCACAGTCCTCACACTGGGAAACAGAGAAAAGACTTAAAGATACAAGACAGAGCAGAAATGGGTTCCTTCCACAAAGTTCCCATCTAAATATCAGATATCACTGAGTAAGGAGGTGTTCACATCTGAGGGGTGGACCTGCCCTTTTATGATACGAAGAGAAGTTTGCAAAATGCACAAGCATGTTTAAGTTTTAATTTAAAATATCTCAAGTTCAGAGATGTATCAGGGTCATATCTGAGAGAGAGAGAGAGAAAGATTATTCCAGAGGAAAAACCCCTCCGGATTTGTGAAGCGTGGAAGGCAGTGAACTCCTTCATGAGCATAAAAGGGTGTCACAAGGAGGAGGAGACAAATTGTTCTCCTTGGCTTTGAGGATAGGACAAGAAGCAATGGGCTTAAACTGCAGCAAGGGAGGTTTAGGTTGGACATTAGGAAAAATGTCCTAACTGTCAGGGTGGTTAGATACTGGAATAAGTTGCCTAGGGAGGTTGTGGAATCTCCATCTCTGGAGATATTTAAGAGCAGATTAGACAGACACCTGTCAGGGGTAGTCTGGAGGGTACTGGGTCCTGCAGTGAAGGCAGAGGACCAGACTTGTTGACCTCTCAAGGTCCCTTCCAGTTCTAGTGTTCTATGATTCTATGGTTCTATATATCTCCTCCCCTTGTCACCTCTATGACTCAGAGGAGAATGCGTATTTTGCCCTTCAAAGGCAGTCAGATAACTCCCTCTGGAGAGGATTGCCAGCTACATTTCTAGCATCAACAGCTTCCTGGACCTTCTTTAACTCTAAATGTTATAGATCAGGTAATAAATAGTGGGTGGTATAATGCAGGAGATCTCTTGCAGTTAAAGAAAAAAGATTCAGAAGTAACCTGAGGCATCCAGAAATAATATGGAGTAAATCAAGCATCAATATGTAATAAAGAGCTGAATAATTAACAATGTTAAGATTATGTAAAATCAAGATTTCGAGTACACAAGTTTAGCGGTGAAGAAAATAGAAGTGATGATAAGAACAACTCAAAACTGTTTAGATATTTTCAAGAAAAATAGTGGCATAAGGAGCTATGAAGCTAAATTTTAACTGCAGTCTAAGGTATTGTGAACTTGTCTGAACAACACTGAAGATGTTCAGTTGAATTTTCTGTGTGTTGTGCAGTCCTGTGCATTATGAAATTAAAAATACATCACACTGGCTGTCCCTAACATCTTTGCAATTGCTTTGTGCAATTAACATTACCACAGTCTTCAAAGTATCCCAAGAAGGATCTGGACTTCTAACACTCCAGTCATCTGAAGAAATGGGTCGTGCCCATGAAAGCACATGATACCATATACATGTGTTGTTAGTCTTTAAGGTGCTGCTAGTCTATTTGTTGTTGTTTTTTTTTAAGTTTTTCCTGTTACAGACGAACTCGGTGATCCCTCTGAATATTATTTCAGAATGACATCAGCTATTTAGAAATAACACTGCTGTGTAGACATAGCCTGAGTCTCTCTGAATGGTTCAGGAGAAGGCTGGACATTGAAGAGCACATGTTTTGGGGAAAATCAGGACTGGGAGGGGGATTTTGGGGTCATCTTGCCAGGTATAATCAAGGATGGTGAGACCACAGTGTGTGGTAGGAGTGTAACAAACAGACTGCTGGAATTAGAATTGCTGCCTCAGAACTGCTTAATACACATACACCAAGTGGCTGTGTATGTGCTGGCTGGGAGCATCCAGACAAAAGAGTCTCAAAATGCTCTGACAATGTCACAGGCAGTGATACAAAGCCTTAGGGAATGTCTAGACTACAGGGTTTTTTCGAAAAAAGTAGCCTTTTTTCGAAAAAACTTAGCCTGCGTCTAGACTGCAGCCGCGTTCTTTCGAAAGTAAATTGAAAGGACGCAGCAGTTTTTTCAATCGCGGTAAACCTCATTTTACGAGGAACAACACCTTTTTTCGAAAGTACTCTTTCAAAAAAAGGTGCTATTGAATGCAAACTGTGCTTTTTTGAAAGAGAGCGTCTAGACTCTCTTTCGAAAAAGCAGCTCGCTTTTTCGAAAAATGTGCTTATAGTCTAGATGCTCTCTTTCGAAAGAGGCTTGTAGTCTAGACGTAGCCTTACTGGCATGGACTGTACTTCAAGAAGATGTAGCAATTGGAAATGAGATTGATAACCACTCATGTTCCTGCATACCACCATTTGGGGAACCTTTGCCCTGGTACTACAGTAACACCGGTATGATAGAATATGCAAGTTACATAATCAGACATGGATGTCTGTAACTTTTACCCACTGATTTGCAGAAATAGTGCAGATCATTTAATCTAAACCACATGCAATATGAAACCAGGATAAAAAGGTGAAAATCAGTATATCTGAATATATATTATACATTTCCTCTGAGTTATAAATCCGTGAATGGATTCAGTTTACACTTTCTTTAGCATGCTGTTGGGATTATCTTCACTACTTCGGACCAAAATTTTGTTGTTTAGATACTCAAATTGACTTCATTTCGAATTGTGTATAAAAGGAATGTGGTAGCCAGCTCTCACTGTACAGAATACTGGCTTCAGCTCTATATAATACATGCAGTGGGGTCATAGTAAGGAGTGAGATTTCTTTGGGCCTTGTCAGCCTCTCCCTCCGCCAAAAAACAAAACTGAAGGAGCAGACGCTGACACACATGAAGGGACATTTTTCATGTGTCTTGTTAGCCGATCAGACAATAGTTAGAGCTACTCCTGGCACCTGCTGACTATTCTATAATTGTAAACTCTGCGATTCCCCTCACAGAGTGTCCTCTGCATGCCTTCATTTGGGTGAAGACATTGCCCTTCTCAGAGAAGAGTTAGTGTTCCAGGCCCCGTTTGGCCCTATGATATCCCACAGTACTGGTGAGAAAGACAAACTGTGTGTCTGCCCCCATGTCACCACTCATTTTTCTCCCTTCTGCAAATCCAGAGAGAATCTTTCCTCTAAGAGGTGCTGCCTAGATGCTAGTAGGCAGTCCTCTACACACACCCACACCCACACCATCATCATCATCATTCAAGTCCCTTCTACTCAGGGAGCAGCGGGTTGCATCTTCTGCCTAATTGTGACCTTAAAACCATCTCCTTTTATCTGACATCTTGCTTAGACAGGTCAATGCAGCCACTTACCAGTGTGCTTTCTGCTGTGCATCTGTAAATGGGACAACTTAAAGTATCGTTTGTTACAGCCGGGGTATGCACACATGAAGGGACGTTTTTCATTCGTCTCACTTGCTGATCGGACAATAGTTGGAGCTACTCCTGGCACTCGCCGAACATCCTACAAAGGCAGAAACACCAGTGAACACAGCTAATGCAAGTGCATAGAGACATGAGGCTGCTCCCATTGTAATCAACAGAAACACTCAAACACACTTTATTGTGAGTAGGATACTCTAATGTAGGAAAATGATCATTTTTGTGTTCTGTTAAAGTATAACAATGTTCCTTCACCTTTTCCATGTACAGCATTACAGTTATATGAAAGTAAGTTATATATGCCAAATTCCCTCTAATATCTATATCTAAGATTAAATGGGCCAAGTTCTGAACTAATTTCCAATAACATAAATGTAGAGTAACCCCAGTTAGCATCAACGTGCTAATTTCAGAGTTACACCAGCTAACAGAGATTAGAACCTGACCCAGAGAAACTTTTTTAACTTAATTTTACAAGCTAGAAATTAAGTTAAGTTAAGATCCAAAAAGTCAATGTAATGTGTTATTACAACAGAAAAAAATTATTATTATATGCTGCTGTGTGTTGCCACCTTGTCTATACAATGGCACTGCCAGAGTGCTCCAACCAAGAGGGTAATAACTAAGTGTTAACTGCTCAGTTATGCCAAGGCATTTCAAACGTAACATACAGTATGGGACCCATCAGTATTAATGTTATAACCACTTATAAATGGGTGGGATTCAACCCTCCTGGATTTTATGGCCCTTTCAGATATTCAACTGGCAGTTTAGCCATTATGATGTGATCACTTAGTGTGTTTCTGTCTTCAGGGAATGATGTTCAAATTGTTACAATTTTATGAACGCACACATTCAAAACTTCAGGACACCTCATTGTTGCTCAGCTTACTATAATTACAGTAAAACTTATGGGACTAAAATTACTAAATACTCAAACTTTCAAGTGAGATGAGAGGGCTCCATTTTTTGGCTGTTCTAAAGTCAGTGAAAAATACAGCTCCAAAGATATGTCATAGAAGGAAAAATATATGATTTTTCATACTACAGCTTTTACAAAAGTTAATCTTATTTTTTTCTTCAGTGAAATCAGAAGCAACTTATCTCAGAAGTGTCTTAATGACCCAGGAGCCCTATAGTTAGCAACAGAATTATAAATACCAATAAAATAATCACTAAGTACTATAACTGGAAAACTAGTAATTCTGCTTCCTCTATGTAGAATGTCCAGATATACTTACTTGTATTCCTCTAAAGACTCCGTGGGTGTGTATTCTATATTGGGCCCCGCAGCTATATAACATAGGCCCAGTGTGGTTGTCATTCTCATATCCCGTTGCATGGCTGCAGATAAAGAGGGGAACAATGCATAGAGTTAAATATTTTTAGCACCCAGCTCCAAGCAAGAGGCTTTGTTTTTAATATGATGATATATTTTTAGGTTTTGATTTGGTAGTCAGGTGATCCATCCTCATATGAAAATTACTGGGAAAAGGATTCCTCTTCCACTACATGGGTCAAATCATGATTATCACATTTCCTGCACAATGCATTGACTCAATAACATTAGTTGCATCTATTATTGCCCAATAAATACCATCCAGGAAAAAAGGAGTATTGTCATGGTTTAAAGTGTGATGCATGACCACAAAGATGTCAAGTTTATGTTCCTGGGTTTTTTTTTTCCTTATGTGCATATGTGCAAGTTATTTATCAGATAAATGCCGAGCTGGCTATTGCTAATATCTTTGGAATGAGCAAAATGCCTCAAGTTTCACATTAAGTACAGTGGATTTTGTCAGCACCTCATGACTCAGATATTACCAGATAATACTGAGAAAGTGATGACATTTATAAGAATAGCAGTCGTGTACTCATAAGTACAGATTACAAATCAGTGTTCTAACCATCTAACCCACATATCAGATTACAAGATGCACTGTAGTTTAACTCTTTGTAAAAATCAACATATGCTAACCACAAAGGGGATGATCCTGGGTGTAAATTATCAAGATTTTCCAGGCAGCAGCAAGGCAACATTTAATATAAATATTTTTTCACGACTCTCTTTCCCTACTTAAGGTGTATTCAGTAAAATGTTTTGTTGTGCAGAAAGGTAGAAACACTGATGGATTTTTCCACTTGACCATCTCACAGTTATTAAAATGATGCATGTACACTGCAATTTTTAGTTCTGAATTAATAGTCATTTGTGTTAATAAATTAGGAGCAGCAGGTGTTTAAATTTCAGTATCCTGAAAATTCAAAATCTCCAGGAGTGGAGTCCAGGGAGACACAATGAGGAACAGCACAGATGAATGAAAAATTGTGATCCTGAGGCAAGCCTAGAATAATTGTCATCATAATTACACTCTATTGAGTCTCCAGACTTCTGATTGAAAAGGAAAGAAGGTCCCTTTGAAAGAAAGCAGTCTATATAAAGGTCCAGCCTTCCAAATTATTTACAAGAACAAACAATGGAATTGTGGGATATAAAAATCTAAAATTATCATGAATTTGACCAAAAGGGGAGAGTTTTTTGAGTATGTTATACTTGTCAAACGTGTGTTGCATTCTTCTTTAGTAGTTAGACCATGTAGACATTAGCAATCTACTTTTGCCACCTAACAGAAGGGGTATGTCTACACAGCAGGGCTAAACTCAAAATAAACTACGCAATAAACTATAGCTTACTTCAAATTTGGGCATGTCTACGCAGCACTTATTTTGAAATAGACCACGCTTCCTCCAACTTCCCTTACTCCTCATACAATGAGGGTTACAGGAGTCAGAGTAAGAAGCCCATTATATTGAATTTATTTCAAAATAACAGACTTGATGTGTAGACATGCAATACGTTATTTCGGAATAACGTCCATTATTCTGAAATAAAGCTGCTATGTAGATGTAATCAAGGATTCCTTTGGCTCACATGGACAAATCTAAGGGGTTCAAACACTGCTGATAGCACCCTCTTCTAATTGCACTAAACCCAAAGGAAAGCTTCTAGTACCCACGCAAAACCTCTTTCTTTGACTTTCTTATTCTGGAGGCTTCTCGCCGCAAAATTCCTAATCGGGTATTCCATTAACAGCCTTTTTTAGCCAACTATTCAGGTTAGTGTTGTGCAACAATTATCTCCCTAGAAACCACAACTAGCTTTCTTGAAAGGAAGCCAGATTTTTACTTTAATTTTTTTTTCAGAGCCAAATCTGCAAAGCTCAGGCATTACATCCTTGGCTGTGCAGGTCAACAGGTCAAAAGTGACACAGCAAGTGTTTCACTGCTCCACAAATTCTAACACAGGTGTGATTTTTCCTAGTTCTGAAAGGTTAGATTTTTTCAAGAATACCAGCCCTGCTAGAAGCAAAGGGTCGAAAACTAGACCTCAGAGGAAAGTAGAGGTTTGTTGTTTTTTTTTAAATTTCACAATGAAACAGGCTAAAAGAATAAAGTGATAAAATCTTTTGATAGTGGCTTTTCTATTATAATAGGGAGAGAACAATGCTGGATGTGTTCAGGGCAGAAATCCTCTTTTAACTGTGCATCTATGCCTTCCACAATCACCAATCCCCATTATTAGGCCCTACCATAATTAAAAACATTCTGTCAGCTACAGCATGCATCAATATCAGAATACTGAGCCCCCATCAATGCTGAATTTTAATTTTGACTCAAAGGACTCCAGGAATGAAATGTGTTACTCATGTAAAAGCCTGTCAAAGGGAAGGAGCATCTATTGCATGTCAAAATCTGTTTTAATCACAGAGTACATATATGATGTTTTACGTTAGGAAGTTAGTATGTTCTAACGAGGGAGAGGCATCTGTGCAGTTCAGAGCAGAAGCAGTTGCTGTTTTTAGTGTCATAGGAAAGCAAGGGTAAATGTAAACTAGCATTAGTCACCTCTCTGAGTAGCTTAGTTTAGCTTTATCATCCTTCGCCTATCTACCCACATCCCTGGTGGTAGCCTAGGCAGTTCAAGAGACACAACAGTATGTGTTGGAAGATACCTAAAACATATGGTAAACTTTACCCTGGAAAAAAACCTCGAAAGGTACAACAAATTACCGTAGAAATCATGCCACAAAACACAAACTAACTTGCACTCTACACTGTCTAAATTACAGAAGACTTGCAAGGTTTTCATTTGTAGGTACCAAGGTTTTCTGAAGGACTATTCCATTCTAAATGAAGAGTAGCCAGCAGAACCATCTTCTCCAAGAAATTAAAAACGGAAGAAAGCTATATGACATTCCCTGCGGAAGCTGTTCATGGTATTTTCTCCTCTCTATTTTTAAACTATCTCCCTGGATGTGGCTTCCACCAAGTCGATCTATATTCCCCAAGCTTAAATTTTACTGACAGGAAGTTTTCCCAAAACATTTCCATGTTTCATTCCATTACCCCGGTCATATGCCCTCTCTGCTGTTGTGTGTACAACTGTGGTGAATGGCTTGATCACATTTTAAATTGTTTCTCAAAGCCACCTGGCCACTGAGCAACCCACCTATTTAACAGTTCCCCCTACATGGCATCTTAGTAAGCAGAATCAAAGTTCCAGTTCCTTAAAACCCAACAGTGTCATCAGGGATTTATCATCTATTGCCCTGTTTGACTAACTTTGTTCATGCTGAGTAAGACTTCTTGGCTAGGAAGGCATGTAGGGCTGAAAGATGAAATTGCCCTTTTAATGAATTACTAGGGGGCTGCGCCAAGGAGAGGGGGCAGGAGCAGGCTGGGGATGCAGGGTCTCAGTGGAAGGGGTGAAGAGGATGGGGGAGTCAGGCTTTGATGGTGAAGGGAACCCAGCACAGCCCACAGAGGGCATCAGGGTCGGGCTCAGATGGTAAAGGGGACCCAGCCCCAGCAGCTCCTCCCCAGTGGCACAGCCCCCCGGGGCATGAAGTGGGAGCCAAAGCTGGAGCAGCCCATGCCTGGAGGGGCTGAGGATAAAGATGGAGGTGGAGGCAGGTAGTGGCATGTGGACACGGATAATGTCATTCTGTCATCCTGCAGGAAAATGGAGAGAGAGAGAGATCTACCAATATGACGTTACGTAACGTCATTGAATTGTAACCACTTTTGGATGACTTTGTTAGTAGCCGGTTAAGAATTGCCTTGCAAGAATCTGTTATTATAACTTTGTTTTTTTAATATTATAACTAAAATCCCATTTTAAACTGATAATGCATTGTAACTTGAAGTAACTCTGTATTGTAGCTCAACCCCCATTTTAAACTTTGTACTGCCTTGACTCTGTTTAAAGTTAGGTGTGTGTCTAATATCATTTAGAAACATGCATGTGGGGGGGTGCACAATGGGATCAGTCCCCTAAGCCAGCCTGTCTGGAAGACCAGCTGCCAGTACCACCTTGTTGGCCAAAGAACAATGCAGGTGAGCCCTGCAAAAGAGTCCACCCAAGAGAGACAAAAGCCTCAACAAGAAAAGATGATCAAAGTCTCATGTGCGGTTAACTGATGACTTATGGCCATACAGTGCCCTGGGGCAGTGGAACAGGACAAGGTCTATGGACTAAAACCTATAAAAAGATGGGTGCTAAACTATAGGATTGGGTCTTTCGGTTCTACAATCCTCCTCCTGGAGCATCCGTGCACACTGACATGACCCGGCTCTGCCCTGGCCAGTGGAACAGCACGAGCAACTGAGGCTGGTAATTATATTCCATGTGTAGCACTGTGTGTAAGTGTGGTGGGTAATTTTAGTAGCTAGGGACAGTAAATGAATTCTGCCTTCACAATAAACGTGGCATATAGCATTATCCCCCAAACAAGATTCTGCTAGTTCTATTTCTACAAGTATAATAGGCACAACTTACTAATGAGTAAGGATGGATGATCTGACCCTAGATGATTGTAATAATCTAACATTGGGGGCACTTTCTGGAAGTCTATGGGACTATTGGTACAGTAGTAATAGATGGTCACAAATTGAGCCCATAGCTGCTGCACTGAATTGAAATCTCACTCTGCATGGATAGGGACTGTCACACAGCTTGTTGAAATTGATTGATTTCCCATGTCTGTCCTTCTCGCTAGCTTCCTTTTGTTAAGAGTAAACATAAGGCACACCAAGCTATGTTCTGCACTGTGAAAATGTTAATACACCCATAATATACGTAGCATACACACTAGAATGTGGAAGATTCCGTGGAAGAACTATTGTGTCTGGCAGCCCTCTACAGCTTCTCAGGCTTTCCAAAAACTACAGAATCATGACTTCTGGTTTCATTTCAAACAGGAGACGGCAATTAGAGGAAAGTCCAAGCTCCATGAGCAATATAAGTCATCAGTGAGCTCATGCATGCAGTACACTAAAATAATTACAAATACACATCTTTTGGCTGGAGATTTTTTTTTTTTTTAAAAGTGAGACATTCTTTGACTTTAAGCTCTTTGGAGCAGGGACTATATTTACCTGGATGAGCAGGCAATGCCTAGTACATTGTGACCTCTAAAGACAAGTAAAAATATTAATACAGAATAAATAAATCATGTGTTCTACTTATTTACCAAGGGATTACCTGTCCCTTAATAGATAGAAGGTTTGAAACAAATGAAAGGTATTTCTTCACACAATGCTCAGTCAACCTGTGGAACTCCTTGCCAGAGGATACTGTGACGACCAGAACTTAAATAGGGCTTAAAAAAAGAATAAGATAAATTCATGGAGAATAGGTCCATCCGTGCTTATTAGCCAGAATGGGTAGAAATGGTGTCCCAACCCTCTGTTTGTCAGAGGCTGGAAATGGGTGACAGGAGAGGGATCACTTGACGATTCCCTGTTCTGTTCATTCCCCCAGGGCATCAGTGGAATTGGTCACGGTTGGAAGACAGGATACTGGGTTAGATGGACTTTTGGTCTGACACAGAATGGCCAGTCTTATGTTCCTACATTTCTGTAATCTATATTATTTTGCATCTGAGCTAAATAAAAAAAGAGGCGATGTTAATTGTAGAGTAGGAAATTGGAATCAAGAATATTGTGCAAAAAATAAAATAAAAGGGAAAAATTTGTTTCCCTTGTTTAATTTCTAAAGTCATATTTATGACTGATAGGGGAAATGCTGAAAAGAGCCAAGACAGAACAAAGCCAGATGCAGTTAAACTCTGTTGTCAGAACAGTGCTATTATAGCGATACAGGCAAAACCCTACAGGAGTTCCCAATTGAGTAAAAACAGCAGGATTTGACTCTTAAGAGTCCCAATTCTGTGTTCATTGGTGAATACAGAATTCCCTTGGACTTCAGTGGGAGTTACAAAAATCTATCCAAAGGCAGAATTGGACTGTAAACATTTAGAATCCATCAAGTTGGTTGCTGAGATGGCCCCATACATATATTACCTTTAGTTCTAGGCAGTCAGCTGCAGACTTGGAAAAATGCATAAAATACAGCTCCATGTTTCTGCAGAACAAAGACTGATACTTGCAATATAAAATGCTAAGCAAGTGCTATTATTGTGGAGCAGTTAGAAACATTTGCCTTTAGCAGTAGGCCAGAAAATCCTTAACACCTAGAGAGTAGCTCTTTTACAATGATTAATCTCAGCGCTGTACAGATTGTAAAGAGATTAATAAATATGAAGGTTTTACAGATGAGAATGTGTGATGAAAAACAGAGCAGCTTTAGAGAGTTGTACCGATACAAGAGGTTCTTAAAAAAAAATCTCATAAAAGATTACTTTCTAATCTGAATATTTAAAAAAACCTACAACCTGCAATTTCTCTCTCACACCAACCTTACTTTGTTACACTAGCACTATCTGATTAGTTTACAACTAGCCTCAACTTAAAACCGGAGAGTTGAGCTTGATGTTTTTTATTATTATTACTTCATATGACTAAAAAAGGGAAGTTATAGGGCACATTGAGAAGAGCGAGCAAATATCAGCATGAAACATGAATGCATGTTGACTCATCAGATTCAGATATGGAAGAACAAAAAAAATCAGAAGGAAACATTACACAAAACAGGCAAATTAAGGTGCAAATTACTAGTGTTTCAATGCAACAACTGGAATATATGGATGTAGAAACAGACAAAAATTAGGCAGAACAAAGGGTGTGGGCAGTCCATGCGATAACAGGACAGAAGAGAAATACAGCTAATTTCCTTTGCTAAAATATTTATCACCCGAACATTATGGGAAATATATGCCATTGCTGAGGCAATAACGAGAAATCTGAGGAATTATATAGATGATGTTTCTCCCCACATTGGCAGTAATGTTAGTAAGCAGGAGGGAAGCATAAAGTTGCTGCTTTATCTGCATTCGCCAAGGCAAATGGACATTAGAGAGTTCATTTCACTGATTAGGGCCCAGTGTGCAATCATTATGGAGAAAGAAAATATGAGTGTCGAGTTTAGTACTGGACTAGGACTAGTATTTGGAGACCTGGGCTGAATTTGCAGCTCTGTTTGTGTACTTCCTTGGGCAGTTCACACCTCCTTGAAATCTATGGAAATTCTGCCATTAGTTTAATAGGTCTAGGATATCACCCTCTGTGACTCAATTCCCGATCTGTAAAATGGAGATTGCCCTTCCCTTCTTCACAGAAGAGAGGATAAATTCATGATTTGGCACTCTGATAGGAGAGAAAAGGGAACAATACATAATACCATGAGAAATATCATTGTGTGCTCCCATTCATACCACATACCACATGTGAGACCTGCTAGGGACGTTTAAGATTTCCAGAACTTACTAATGGTCTTTATAAAGCTATGATGAAGGTTCTCTTGTTATCTATTAGAGAAAGCCTAGACTTTAAGGGTCTTGCATTAGAATGCAATTTTAACAGAGCTTTGCAAATGACCTCTCTAGTGTGCTCTCCAGCAAAGCCAAGCAAGTGGCAATACATGCTAATGTACATGGGAGCCCACTACTTACACAGCTCAAGAATAAAGAAAAAGACACTGAGCCAAACTCTGCTGGTTTACATATGTGACCACAGTGGGACTGTACGCACTCACTTCAGTTTCCAGATAGCAAACAGCAGAAATCAGAGCCATGCTATCTGCTTTGTGACAGGCCTTCTCACTTATAGCCTATTTAGCTAGTCACAACCTCAGGCTCCACAGCAGGGTTTAGGCTCCTACCCAGTATTGACAGGTCTGTGCAATACCAGGGGGGATTGCTGCTCTGTAGTCTTTATTCAGATCATAGCACCTGTTCTTGGGCCCTCTTGCATGGCACTTTTGAGGCTGCCAGGGACCAGATCAGACAGCTGAATAGGCAGCTATTCAAGATTTCTTTTTATTCTCATTATGCCGTGTGTGGTCATATACTTATTTGTCTCACATTCTCCAAAACCTGCACTGGATAAAGAAATATGAAATTCTTCACGAGCTTTCCAAAGCTCTCATCACCAAAGCTCTGATTATTAAATAGACCCTAATGAAAATATCTTCACATCATCACATTATTTTCCCTATTTTACAGCTGTGAAACAAAAGGGTCAGATATTAAGGCCAAAATGATCAAAAGTCTCCACTAATTTTGAGAGTCCACCTTCAGATGTGTGGAAGGCCTGATTTTTCATCTTTACAGCACTTTTTTCAAAGCAGGGCTCATTGATTTTAATTGCAGTTGTGAGTTCTCAGCACCAGTATGAATCAGGCCCCAGCGGTCTCAATTTGGGCACCAGAAAATGAGCCGCACACAATTAGTGAATAGTGAGAAAAGACAGAATCCTGTTCAGAGTGATATTTGACTGAGACCATCCTTTTTCCTCCTGCAACCCTTTGTTACATTCACTCCCAACCTTCCAATCTTTGTAACAAATTAGGGTGGGAGGAGGGAGGTTCTACAACAGTCTCATTCACTATACAATCCAGATCCATGTCCTGATTCCTGTCTATCCTGTGCGCTGAACAAAATAGGGGTCCTATGGATAAAATAACATCACATAATCAAAAATGATATCATAATGCATATGCACAAGCAGGGCCAAGTAAGGTTATATTATGGGAAGTCCCAGGCAACCTTAACTATAGGCGTCATTGCCAACTTGCCTAGAGTACATGGGAGTGGTTTTATTTGAGTACATTAAATTTAAATTGAATATAAACCCAAACAAACAGGCTACTGAATTACATTCTTGTAAAATGATAGGGTTTATAGTCCCTAATCACTAATATAATTTTAGATTTCTCAATTTATTGAAAACTTGGAATAATATTTCTCTCTTTTCTAACACAGTGCATAAAAGAAAGTTCAGCTGAGTCATGATGAAGTGTGTGTGGGGGAGGAGAGGGGAATATCTATATAAGGACTGTCATCTTTGGAAAGAAATGAAGTTTTCTGTTTCAACATAAAGATGCCAATATTCATAAAATACAACTTCAAGATTGAGAAAAGTATCTGAAATAGTAAACGCCTGGGAATCACTTATGAACAGTTCATATATTTTAGAGATGTAAATCTTAGGAAGAGTACCTTATGTTCATGGCAACAGAGTTTGGAGGTACTGTGTTTTGTAACTCTCAGCCAGAGAAGACAGATAACTATTTTGGCTCATATTACCAGTGATGAGGCCATGTCTAGCACTGATTTTCCACAGATTCTACAATCTTGGCCTATACCAAAACTTTCAGCTTCATTTTACCATAGATCAGTCATCTTGATTTCTCCTTTTTTCCTTTCAAGATTTCTAGGTCACAAACTTTATATTGCTAACAGTCTGCACTTTTGGACAAGTAAAACCATTTATTTTGTTCAGTACTCCTTTAATATTTCTATTGTGTCCCTTTTTTCCCCCCACTGAGTTCCCTAAAGAATAACCTCTTCCTTGTTTTAATAACTTGGATCTCAGTCAAGGTTGATGTGTTTCTCCTTTTTGCAGGGTATTTTCTTCAGAAGAGACAAAACAGTGTCTAATATTCCAATGAAGGGTTTTTTTTAAGGGTGCAGTATAAAGAGTAAATTACAAACAGTTAAGAAAAAGTAGGAAATAGCTTCAGGAACAGAGCTGGTTAGCTTGAATTGTATACAGTAGTTGGGCTTCGAGAGGAAGAAAAGGGGTTCCCATTCTCTCCAATAAGGGAGCTTCCTGACAGATTCCAGGTGTCGTACTTCATACTCATTTAACTGGTTTGCTCTGACAAGCATAATTTACGACACTGCTATCTAGTGCCTCTAGACTCCAAGTACCATTCACAAATAAGGGTTAGAAGCAGATCAGCAGTATCTCATATTATTCTGAAAATACTGGAGCCAGCCTGCAAATAATACCGGATCAAGTCAGTTTCCTATATAGTTTGGGAATCTCCCTTACACACTCAGAAAACGGCATAGAGCATCTTACCTTACAGAGCCAATCAAACATTGGCTTTGTCTGGACTAGTACCTCAAGGAGATTCTTGAGAACATGTTAACTGGCATGTTACTAACTCTAGTTTGGACCAGGCAAGTTATAGGTTAGCAGAAGCTAGCTACTTGAGTTGAAACCTAGGCTTCCCCCAAGCCTTCAGCTGAACCAGGTAGCACTTGCTAACGTACACCTTGCCTTGTCCACAGTGGAGTTTTAGAATGGGTTAGTTATACTGTGCCGTAAAACACATTTTAAAAAATAAACGCCTGTACCCAGTCCAGATGAGCCCTTTGATGTGGGCCATTCCATTTCCTCTTAGTACATTCTCTTCCACAGGCCCAAAAGTGCTGCCCCATTTTGGAAGGTCAAGAGTGGTTAAATTTTACTGACAACCCTCCAAGAGGACTGGGGAGACATCTTTGGAATCTCTCAATACAGTTAGTGTCCTGACTACAGGAAGGGAGGGACAGAAGTCCTGGCTCTGTAGACACTACATCCTGCTACCCTAACAATGTCTTTGATCTGCAGTGCCTCTGAGGCGGGCTTCCTCTTGCAGAGGAGCAGGAAACTCATATTGGACAAGCAGCAAAAAGCTAGAGTCCATGCTCTGCAGGTGGGAGGGTGACAGTGGTATGGAAAAAGGAAGCCAGAGAAGATGGAAAGGGCCAGGAAAGGCAGGGACAGAGGGTGTGAGGTCTGTAGAGGAAAAGATAACAAAAAGGAGGGGGAGAAGAGCTGGCATGAGGAGCAGAGTGAGCTATAACTGGAGAAAAGGGAGGAAGGAATGGAGGAAAGGAGACACAGGACCTAACAGCACTAATTTAAGCCTGGAGCTCTTGTATTTGTTCAGGTTCTCATGCTGTTCTAGGAGTGTGGAGACCCCTTAACACCCTGCAGTTTAGAGCGGGTCAGTCTGAGGCTGATGATGGCTGGGGAGGTGAGAGCAGACCAGGGCCTGATCATCCCAGCATTGATATGATCAGCCCTCCCCCCTTCCCCCCGAATGCTGTATCCCAGATTTTTGTGGCTCTTTCCCCCTTCTGCTTTCTTGCTTAGGCCACCCCTGCACTGAGGCTCTCCAACAGCCCCCCATTTCACTCACCCCAGGGGCCCGCACTGCCTTTGGCTATGAGCTAGACCCAGCAGCCCACTGGTGAGCATTCTAAATGCCAGCTCCAGGGCTGAATCTACACAAGATCTGTTGGACAACCTCAAGTTACAAGTGACAGAAAGCACATTTCTGAATTTCATTCGGAGTCAACCTCCTTATTATGGAGTCATGAAAACAGCACCTCACAGCAAGGAGGGCTGAACCAATTAGATGGCAGAATCTTCCCCAAAAAATTAAAAATGTGTATTAACGGAAAATAACAGAACTGACAAGTCCCATCATTCGATTGCAGAGGTTTTTCCATGGTTTCCAATCCTTCATTCACCAGCTTATTTTATTAATGCTTTGGAGTAGAGATCTACCTTGTCTTCATACCAATTCATGAGTTTCCTGTCACACATTGGTGGTGGATATATATATATATATATATATAGAATAACATGGCTTCTTAGAACCATCTATATTATAGACAGACAGGTTTTCATGTTCATATTATCCCAAATTAAATTCAGATATTACTAGTCTATTACCTGGCACCTAAATGGGGTAAACTACAATGAAGACAGTTTGTTTAGCCAGTAAAATGGTCAAAAATCTGTAATGAATTTACTATTCTTCATGACACATTGGGTTAAGACAAAAGACAAAAAAAGGACAATTTAACAAAATACTGCTTGCTCTTCCCCCTTTGACTAACCTTAGACTAAAAAGTCTTAAGAAAATTAGACCATAAAATTCTTATTAACTGTGAACTTACTAGTAGAATAAAACTTTTAATAGCTCAAAAGGGTTATTTCAAAAAAAACATTACATTACAAACAAATAAAGACCCATTTTTGGACAGGTTAGCATTTTTCATGCCATTAGCCTTATTTCATTCATAAAATAAAAAATAAAATGAAGTTAACTACACTAATGCACAAAAAGATTACAAAATAACAAAACACCTTACCCCTTTAATGTAGATCCCAAGTTCATTTGATTCCATGTCATGCATTCAAGCTGTGAGGTCATTTGGTATAAATTGTCACTGTTATGAAAATATCTAGAATTAGAACTAAAAATGACTTGACTAAATTAAAGTAATACTTAAAAAAAGCAATATTTTCATTTTTCTTTTTTAAAAGTGTTTTCAAAATACATATAGCAGTACCAGATGAATGTATTTTATTTCACTGATTTTATCTGTGTGTGTACCATTAATTTTAAAAGAAAAAAATGTTTGTGAGAAAAGGACATGGCGTTCATTGTGATTTAACTTGTAAATTTCAAATGGCTGAAAAGTTACATAAGAAAGTTCTTAAAGAAGAAAATATAACTGCAGTTAAATTAACTGAAATAGTATATACAAATCTGTTGAGCAAAAAGCAGATTTTTTATAAAAAAAGAAAGCAAGTGAATTAATTTTAATAAAGATTGTAGAGGATCAGTGGTTAATGGACTGAAACACTTATCAGGACTGATGATGAATGTAACTACATAAAGTGACTTGACAAGAAAAAATGGAGTGGTTGAACCATAAATTAAGCTCCTAACTGGAATCCTAGTCTTTTTTTGGTTTTATGTGGTGGGGTTTTTTTTAAATGCTATAATCTTAGAACAATGAACTCACCAGACACCAAAATTCTCAGAAACAGTTTGTCAGTTGCATACTTTCTGTTTATAAAGGAAACCCGTCAGTGTTGGGTTTTTTGTTTTTGTTTTTTTGTTTGTTTGTTTTTTAGATTAGCTGTGACCAAAAGAAATGGAGATTACAGATGTACTGACAGAATCATGCTCAACACTTATCACAAATAACTGAACAATAAAAGCGAACGGGTATGTGCTTCGAGGAGAGGGAAAACCGCTGCGGAATTGCAATACCAAACGCAGTTCTGTCCCCAAGGGACGTCTCAGTAAGTTAGCCGCAGGAGGGTTGTCTCACTATAGAGACAAGGCTGGTTTCCATCTGCACAGCCTGGTTGGGCTGCACAACCCTCCACGGAGAAACCCCCGTAGGTTCGTTCTGAATCCGGAGTCTGCAAATTCAGGTTCTCCGATGTGCTGCAGAGAATCTTATTGGACAACGGTTTGAGTCCCTAGCCCTGTCCAGTCCGATTTAGGATCGCTGTAGTTGCCAATCAATGAACTGGCAATTCACAAGCAACGCAAGATTCCTGGCTGAGGGCTGCAGATAGGTTAGTTTAAGCTAAAAGGAGCCATGGAAAGGAAACGCGTGGACCTCAAGAGACTTTGGTAAGTGATTGTCTATCATTTTGGTGTGAACGGGTTTGCCCACGCAGGTAGAAGTGAGCTAGAAAAGTCAGCTTTTGCTGGGAAGCTTTTCCGTGTAAAACCAAGTTACATTACTTCAATCTGAAAGTATGTGCAGTATCATTTGTCAGTATCGCTGGACACGGTTATTCATTACAATGTCTGAACGGCTATTATGCTACTACAATGTCCTGCATATCAGCTCAGAAATTGTGAGACTCTCCTGCAGTTTCCCCATTTGCAAGAGCCGTTCGTGCTGGTCTGTGCCACTTACGTTTTGCAATTCCACGAATTCTTCCTGTAATGCTGCTGTAATTAATTCCTCCAGGGCCCTGATTTTTATTAGAAGTGCCCGCCCGATGCATTTACAGCAGGAGATTTCCCCTTAACTTTCTTTCCCTTGACAGTTCATTTATAAGAGCCTCCCTCACAATGCACACTTCCCCCCTCTCTGCTGTGCGTTTTCATCAAGCAATGCACTTTGTCATCTTGTCACTCAGCAGCAGCCACCGTGCCCCGCGCGGGCTTTGGTGACAGTGCACTGCCAAAGCGCGTAGGAAACGGGACCATTGTCAGGGACACGCTGAGGGTAGCCCTGGGCTCACCGTGTTAGTGCCGCTCGAAGCGTGGCTGGCTCCTGCTCTCCGCTCAGTCGGAGGCGGGCAGCCTTGTGCCCTACAGAAGAGCCTTCCCCGGGCAATCCGGGACCATCTCCACTTGGCACCGTCGTGCGTTTCCGTTGGCCAAACCTGCAGCAAATCCAGAGGCAAATTCCGCTCTCGTGAAACCGGGGGCCCAAAGGCTTTGGGCGTCCACGGGAAGACTGCCCCGAGCTTGCCTGGGCCTTGGAGCAAGCACCTACACGGGCCATGCCAAAGACAGCGCCCCCCCCGCCCCCCCGAGGCCCGTGTGAGCCGGGGTAACAGAGCAAGACGTGGCCCGCGCCGCTCCCAGAGGGGCGGCTTGGGCGGCGGCAGAGCACTTGTTCCAGGCTGGCTGGAAAGAGGAGGCGACAAGGAGCATGCGGGAGGCCAGGGGCCGGCACTCAGCGCCGTGCGCCGGGGGAGACCGGAGCTGGAGCGAGGGGTGCAATGTGGGACAGGGGAAGCCCGGCCCTGCGCCCTCATAACTGGGAAGCAAACAAACCAGAGGCCCCGCCGGGAACTAGAAGCGCAGCCAGCCAGGAAGGACTAACCCCGCGGGGCAGCCCAGCGCTGACAGCTCCGCTCCAGACGCCTGGCTCCCGGGCTGTGCCAGAGCCACCGCGCCCCCGGGCCAGGGCTCTCCCCGGGGCTGCACTTGGGTGAGGTGACGCTGAAGGGAGACATGGGAAGGGAAGAGCCCCGCCGGGGAGCGGCCCTGTCTACCCCGCTGCCCTCCCCAGCGCCGGCTCGCGCTTCCCCAGCGAGCCCACCGAGGCAGGCACCAGCCGCTTTCCCCACCGGCGCGCCAAGAACCTGCCTGCGCCCAGGGGCGCGCCGTGGGGTTGGCGCCTCTTCTGCAGGCACGCGCCCGCGGGGCGGCTCTTCAGTGAGGGCACCGCGCACGCTCCGTCGGAGTCTCCCTGTGACAGCCTCTTCCCCAGCGGGGGCTGCTCCATTGCTTCCGCGAAGCCTCCCGGCCGCCTTCGCCGAGCGCACTTCCCAGCCTCCAGATGCGTCAAAGTCCTCGCCAACCAGGCTCCAAAGCCCTGCCCCGGCTCTAGCCCTGGCGCGAGGTGTTAATGCGCCTGCAGAAGAGCAGCCCCGGGGCAGACTGTGGCCCCCTGCCTAACAACTGCGTTTTAGTCACCAGTACCCTGTTTAATCCTCACAGGGAGAGCAGGGGTCCTGAGGCCCACCCTGTCCCTAAACACTGTGGAAACCAGCTTTGCCACTCAGGGCTCCTGAGCGACCTCAGCCGCTGGAAAAGAACTGCCTGTGGGGAGGGCAGGGAGAGGGGGGTTGGCTGTTTAAGTGCAGGCTTGCCCAGGCTGAGGGGTAATAAGGGCTGAGGAAATCTGCCAGAGGCCTTAACTGAAGGTGAGTCTACACTGCACCATCATTTCGAGATAACTAGTGTTATTTCAAAATAACAGTGTGAGCAGCTACACAGCCATTCCATTATTTTGAAATAATTTCGAAATAATGGACAGCTTATTCCGAAATCTGTAAACCTCATTCTACAAGGAGTAACATCTGTTTCAAAATAAGACGTGTGTAGATGCTCCACTGCCTCACTAGGGGCATTCTAAGTTATTCCTCCCCAGTGCCTACTGGGGCTCTGAATGGAGATAGCATGTCTACATTAGGGAAACCTCCCTCAGACTAATTTTGAGACTTCCCTGCAGTGTAGACGTGCTATTTCGAAATAAACTATTTCAGAATAACTATTCTGGAATAGCTTGTTTTGAAATAGCCGTGCAGTGTAGACGGACCCTCAGACACACTCCTGAGCCAGCTCCTGTCAAATAATAGGATAACCAGAGTGTCTGTGGCATGAAGCAGCACTGGGCCTGCATACACCTCTCTAGGTGTGATGGATTGCATATAATTTGTAATTCTTGTTTTTATTCCGATCATCCTTGATTGCGCTCAGATAAACCGGCCTCGTCAAGGAAACACAATTTTGCTCCATGTGTAGGGGGAGGGGACAGTTCATTGTCCCCATCTAAGAGCAGGTAGGACTGTAGATCCAACCAATGGTTCAGAGGTGATAGACATCGAGAGCTCAGTCCTGCACCTATTGAAGTTAGTCAGTTGCCTCGGTTACTTCAATGGGACACCAGTAATAGTAATGATGCACCCGCCCCTATAGCTGCCACATCCTGGCTGGAAATTTGTATGAGTTTGAGTTCCAAGGGAAACTCCCTCTCCCTCCCCCTTCCATGCTGCAAGTAGAGCTCAGAGGTGAAAGTTGCTGCTGCTGGGGAGAGGCGCCAAATGCAAAGACTCAGTGAGCTGGACTTTAAATACTGAGAACTCTGGGCTCCAAGGCTGATTATCCCAGGCTAGAAGCAAGTGGGAGGCAGAAAAGGGCGTGAACTTCTACAAAGAGTTGAATATGATGTAGCTAACAGAGGAAATCTTACCAGGTATCCCTACAGCAATTTAACTATACTAAAGTTTAAATATATTACTGTCAGGGTTACAGGATGGTCTCAAAGTTGATAGATATGTTTAAACATATTTTTAAATAGGATTCGAATTAGAACTAAAACTGGAGTCTCTGGGGATTTGGTTGCATTGATTCCTATTTGAATTGCTAGTTCCCCCAAATGAAAACACTAAAAATAACTTTTTTCATTACAGAAATGTTTTTGAAATGAAATGGAAGGAGACTTTTCCACAACAGGGATTAATATAAGTTGGAGTGAAATAAAAGGAAGTCAACCCGGAGCGAAAGGGGAACTTAAAAGGAAACCAGTAGTAGATCATATAGAGTTTGTTTTGGCCTGCACTGCAGTATTACTGAGTTCTTGACCTCTGCACAGAAAGAGCTATAATCTGCACTGAAACTCCTCCACTCTTAAAGTCTTTGTAAGTGTGACTCACAGTAAATTTTCAACATTAAACATGTTTACTACATTAAACAGTGCGAGGTAGAAAAGTTCACATCACCATTTTAATGGAATCACAAATGCTGGCCTTTCAGTGCACGCTTGCAATCCACATAGTTTTGCCATCAATAACTACCCATCAACAACAGACTACACAATATTTCTTGGCAGATGTGGTGCTTGTTTTATAAGAGAGAACAAGTAGTTGCCAAAAAGTAGAGATTTCAGAGATATTGTTGCTTCCAGTATAAGAATTATGGGCTCTTGAATATTTATTTCAAGTTATCGCCTCTCTTACTGTCTCTTTTACCAGGGCAAAACAATGAAAAGGTCGTCAGTCTTAGACTTGCTTGCATATTTTCTCCTTACTTGCTTTCTTTATTACGGACAAATTGGTTGCTACCAGCTAGCTAGTCTTGCAAATCTCGTTAAGGGCAGCATATGGTGAATTACTGCAGTGTATGTAGAAGTTTTAAACAGTATTGTTAACCTGTTAAAGGCATCATTCGAAATTTACATTAAATTTGTTACAGGAACCAGACGCTGATCAGAACTATAAGAAGCTTGAGTGACTGTTGATGGCTGTGAAATGATGGCTGATATCTCTCTGCTGTCAGAGGTCAAAACCATTTAAAACCCCACGGCAGCACATTTTTAATTTTTTTTACTAATACAAAATTTACAATTATCTTGTGAAACTCATTGCCACAACTAAGAATACCTTTGTAGTGCTCTGAAAGGATTGGGCATTTGTAAGGATAGTGAGAACATAAAGAGTTACATTAGGATACAGAAATAACCAGAAGGAATATAAACCCTTTTCTGAAACCATAAGCCACCTCTAGACTAATTGAGAATAAAGGGAAGTCTTTCCTTATGAGCAATTTATTGCATATACATCCTCTACAAGGTTTCTTACCCCTTCCAGCGAAGCATTTAGGATTGGCTACTGTTGGAGACAGGATTGTGAAATAGAAGCGTCCAGAATGACAGACAAGTCCTGTACCTCTAGTGCTACCAGTTGGCTGTTGCACTTGATTTCTCCTCCAGTACCTCCGCTTTTAAATAGAATACTAGTATGTATATTCACACAGTGAAGGGTGCGTTAAGCAACCACTAAGCGGGTTGAGAAGAGGGAGGTTAACAGGGTTGGCCTGCCAACAGAGAAGGAGCATTGCTGGAGTGCTCATCCTTGGCAATACTCTGTAGCCATCCCTTCAGCCAAAACAATGCCTTGTCTACACCTCAAAATGGCATGTTGTGTTAACGCATGTCAACACCTCTGTGAAACAGTAACCGGGGTTCATTCTAGTGGCCACCCTAGGACTATCCAAGACCAAACAAGAATTAGACAAGGACTGTTGACTTAAGCACCAAGTGGTGTTTAACTCTGTGTTAATACTTGTTCTAACCCAATGCAATGTTCCAGTTTAGACATCCTTTATGTCGATTTCACATATGCTTAGAGTTCTGTGTGTCTCTGGATTTTGGTACCTTTTTGCCACGCTAGCTCCCTGTTGCAAAGCTCTTTCTCTTCTAACTACATCTGCCTGTGAAGATGCACATGAACATCTGAAAATATCCAGAGATGAATCAATTTAGGCCTTTCCCCAAAAATGTGTGTGTGCCTGAAGCTAGGCCCCTAAATCCATGCTGACAAACTTAAATTCCTTGCCTGATTTTCTGAGGGATTGAAGTCCATGGAAATTGATGGAATTTTAGACTCCTCCCCTGGGACTCAGGCATAAAATTCAGATGTGATGTCAGGTCAGTAAGGAAGTGATGAGGACTGGACCATAATACTGACAGCAGGCTAAGAGAGATGCCACAGGACTACTTGTGGGTTTTAAGCCGTCCCAGTTGGTGTAAGATACAAATGGAGAAGGCCAAAAGAAGGTGTGAGTTACACCAACGTGGACACCCTTAGGTTTTGTCCAGCTTGTTTTCGTTATGCCTGGGGTGGAGTGAGGAGAGAGAAGAAAAGGGATAGGCTTTCTGAACAGGAATGGAGACAATGGCGATCAAAGTAGGGTCTGTGGTGGGCTACCAGGTGCCCTTACTGATGAAGTGAAGAATGAACAGGTACTGAAGGCCCATGAAAGCCTCTCTCAAAGAGCAACCCATAGAATGTCAACTTGAAGAACCCCAGGCCCAGAAGTTAATTGAATATGTTTCTTGCATCCCTGCCACTCCCTTCCATCTCTGTTCTCCCTAGCTCCTCTACCATATTCCACCAAGGAACTAAGCAACTACCATGACAAATACTCTTGTGTCTGAGGATATGTTCTTCATACATTCCACTCCATATTTCCTACCCTCTCTGCTGCCTAGAGGAGAACTGGCTCTGCCTCCAAAAAGGGCATCCTCTTTCCTGCTCCTGGCACTTCGAGACAAAGAGATTGCATGGATCCGATACACTCACTGGGGTGAAATGGGGGAGCTCAGAGGATACTTACCACAACATCAACAAGTGAATTTTGGATTTATTATGATCATCACCGGGTCCGTATTGTAATCTTTCAGGCACAGCTCAATCTAGAACATGCATGAAAACCAAAATTGTATCTCAACTTTCAATCTAGGCTTCAAACAACTGATTTCCAGGTGTCATTTACCTTAAGTTACCCTAAGCGGTGAAAGAATAGTCTCTACATATTCCAATTTACAGCAGATAGTTGTTAAAGCCAATAACTATATTCAGATGGATTAGGTCAAACTGTGGTCTCATTAGGAGGTATGCCCATTACAAATTGTTGAGAGAAACCGGAGTACCAACGTGTGTAAACCTTCAGTTAGAGATATACATACATATACTGCTAGAGCCAAAAGAGTTCAAGGGATTACTCCCTATCCCACTGAAGTCACTACAGTATCACAAACTTTCACTGACTCCAAGGGGAGCTGGATCAAGCCACAAGTCAGGGAGAAACTGACTTCATGCTACAATGCTGAGCAGTAATA
Source organism: Pelochelys cantorii (assembly GCA_032595735.1). Lineage (NCBI taxonomy): Eukaryota > Metazoa > Chordata > Testudines > Trionychidae > Pelochelys > Pelochelys cantorii. Next base: position 37,985,863 of record CM064329.1, on the reverse strand, counting down.
GGGTGAATGAAGAGTTTAGTTTCAGCTACCAATCCAATTCCAAACCTGACAACAAGAGAGTTTTTAAGGTACTGGAGATGCAGTGTTTGTGCCCTATTCTATGCAAAATGGCACAGAAGCTTATGTAAGTAACTAATACACCAATACCGGTGGTAAGGTGGAAGCTAGAGAGACCTTCGGTTGGAGCTAGTTACAGAACAAGCAACAGTACTTTGCTTTCTTATCCAAGTGCTAGACTTCATAATTGTAAAACTGAGTGCATCCGCCAAGCAGTAAGTAGTATCCCCCTGGATTGTGTTTGCTCACCTCCCATCGCGAGCAGTAATGCTGCAGCTATACTGGGGGGCTGCTTGTATCTGTTCTTCCAAGGATGCAGGTTTCTATGAGTCTGTATTACGTTTTAGAACAGCATGGAGTGAGCCTCTGAAGACGAGAACGGCAATGGCTGCAGGGACATGGCACTTGTAAAAGGGACCGATCCTTGCTAAAGAACCAGGCTAGCTATGGGGGAGCTAGCATTGTATGGAGCTGACCCGTGTTTTGCCCTCTGGACCAGCAACAGTCTGGCCAGGTGTGCGTGTAACGTTATTGAGATTCGTTCGAAATGGGACAGCGGGCGAGATGATTTCCCTGAGCTGCCTGAAATCCAAGTGTGAAATTCAAGGGCACGCGAAACATGAACGAACTGCAAAGAAGACACTGTCAGTGCTTTGAGCTGCCTGCCAATTATGCACAGCCACAAAATTGTTTTTTTCCTTCAAGGGCTCTCTACAGATCATATTGATACATTTTCCTGAGGGAGGAACAAACTCTGTCAGTTTCAGTGGAGGCATTCTCCCCACCAATTATTCTATAGCTAATCTATCTGGATAGGCTTCTTTCCTTCCTTCATTACCTCCTCCTCGCCTTCCCTTGACGTCAACTCACGCTACTTGGAGAAGTGGCTCCTGGAAGTGACAGAATTGTGTTGTTCCATGCCCAGTGTAGATTAATGAAAGACGATATAAACCAACCTATAAGAAGAGTCCATTGCAACTTCCTTTGCAAAGACAAATTGCTTTGTGTGCTCAGGTTACTTAGCAACTCAGAGATACGGGACTGGCTCCAAGTTCACAAGAAGTTGAAGAATAAATTCCAGGTAACTTCTTCTCACTCCTAAACACACTGTAAAATTGAAGGAGACCCAACTGGTCTCCAGGCTAAACTAAGAAAATGGGAAATGGCTATTGAAAAGGGGTTCATTAGTACCCCATTTTATACTGAAACAGAAAATGAGACTTCTATTCTGAAAGGAAGCAAAGCCAGTATTAACTTTCTGATTCTGCTTTTCAAATATATATTTAACCTATTGTTCATCACATTGAGAGTCACCAGAAGGGGTTTTCTTTGCAACTCACAGTTCTCAGAATTACAGATATTTATTTTTGCATGCATTGTACATTGCTGCCATTCATAAATGACCTGCTATTCTCACACCCATCCACCCATCCTTTTAAAGACAGGCCAGAACACAGCATGAAGGCCTGCTCAGAGCTCACAGACATGAAATCATTGAAAGCCTCCCTCTAACTTGCATGGGGTTTGGATCAAGCCCCTACTCAGTTCGGAGCAGTTAAAACTAGTCCCTCCTACAGTACGTGACGGGCTACTCTGTAGGTCAGAGGCTCCCAATTGCGGGATCAGGACCTGTAATGGTCAACTCCTATGAAAGGGGAAAGGGATAATGGTGTATTTAAAAGGAGCAAACCCCAGGAAATGCAGCTTTGGGGAAGGAGCATCAACTTTAATTTAGTTCTGACCAGCTTCACACAGTTGGTAACCATCTACCACAGAAGCACATTGATGTAAATCTGTTTTTTTAGCTTTTTTGCAGTGTGGGTGTCAGAAAATTCACTCTGATCCCTCATAATCACATCCATGTAATCAATCCTTCCTCTGGGCCTAATCCTGTTCCCACTTAATCCCATGACAAAACTCTATTTTACTGGATTTTAATGGGAACCGAATTTGGCCCTCAGTTAAAACTGTCACCGAGCAGCAAACAGGGACTTTCATTTCAAAGAAGAAATCCCATAGCCTGGTTCCTACGGTACAAATACCGGCCTAGAAAATTAATTCACAGGTCCCATCTGGAAATTGCTAAACCATTGCTTTCGGAAAGTGTCTCTGTGTCAGACGATACAGTCCCCAAAGTATAGAAGCATATAGCAAGGAGACTTTAGCTCAGAACACTTCATTGTTGTTCCCCCTCTAGTTAGACACAATTCGAGTACAGCAGGTAGGGTGGGGCAGACATGTTAAGTACGTGCTGGAACCTCCCTAACAAAGGAAAACTTGTGCGCCAGACAACATGAAGCACATCCTTAACAATCAGTGACCAGACTAATAAAAAAAAATGCATAGAAATGTAAGGTTGGAGTATAAAAAAGGAAAGAAAATAGATTCCCCTCGCACAAGGAGTCATTTGCCAAGGAACAAACACCAAACAAAAAGCCAAAATCACTTGCCAGGGTGCAACAATCAAGGTTAAATGCAATCAAAGAGAAACCGAACAGCAAAGGCTCCCGCGTGGGGGTACCTGTTATAGGGGGTCCTCAGGAGCAGGGCCTGGCTGCCTGTGCAGCTGTCTGTGGGCGTGTGACAGCCGTACACTGGTGGCGGCACCGAGTACTGTTGATCGCCTGTAGACAAACCACAGAGAGTTAACCACTGCCAGGCTCAGCCCTTTGGGAAGAAATCTGGAAAGGGAGGGGGCAGCACTACATGGAAAGTCAGGAAAAGTTCCAATGAGAGATACGTTGGCTGGCTGGCTTCACGTTTAAACAGCTGCCAATGTAGCTGGAATGCAAACACAAGGGTGTTGGGCCTGCACAAAGCAACAGAGTCATTCAAGCAGTTTACACATGTACTCTGGCCAGATTTTGCCGCCTGTGTAAATCCAGTGTCACTCTGCTGTGAATCACTCTGGATTACAGTGAGATCCTCGCCAGCCATGTCGCATTTCTAATGCCACTAACCATGCGGCGTTGACATGCATGACACTCCAAGTATCTCTCATCAATGTGGAGCCCACAGGCTCAGCTGAGCCACGTCACTAACCCTGGATTAATGATCGGACCCCTCGCCTCAGGTGCCGAGACCCCAGGCAGGGTTTGTAACCACTGGGGCCGTAGCGCAGCACGGATCTTTCTACACGTTTCTCCATTTCTGCTACCCAGAGTCTCTCACGTTACCTAGCGAGGTTTGCTGACTGATGGGGTCCTCGTGTTTGAAGGAGTGGTTAGCAAACTGAGCTGCATGGTGCGAGGGAGTGTGGCCATAGCTTGGAGGCCCATCAAACGCCACTGTGCTGTAACCTTCCAAAAAAACAACAACAGAGTCAGGAGTTAGTTGCCTGGCCTTGAACTTTCTCATGAAGCAGCTTCCTGCAAAGGGCCTCCAGGCAGGCGTCCTGCGCGCTGCCAATGACTCCCGCCAGCCCCGAGAGCCCGAGGGGTGGTTAATAAACTAGCTTGCTTTGTATGGATGGCTCCTGTCCCAGTGCCAGTCTCCCCTTGGGGCGGATGGCTGCCCTACTCCAGCCCTGCCCCTTCTGCAGGTCACATCGGAAATGGTTTGCATTTGCCCCCATACCAATTCCCTCTCCCACTGCAGCCACACAAGTGCCCTGTCAGAGGGCATGGAGGCCAGGGCCATACACGGACTGGCCAGCAGAGTCCTGTTAAAAGAAAGCGGAAACGGTCAGACCTGGGGATGCCTTGAAAGGGGGAACTAGGCCAAGGAGGGCGCAGTGCCCGGGTGTGAGGGATGCTGAGTGCATCTCCAGTTCAGGGGCAAAGCCAGCGAGTGCCCTAGGAAGACCGGAAAATCGGAAGTCTCGTCCATGTTTCAGAGAGGACAGAGTGGGTTCAGTAATAAAAAGGATGTTTTCATTAATCCTTGCTCATATTAAAGAGGAAGATTCCCATCTGCTGCATATACTCAGCTGCCATTTCCCGTTCTAAAAAGTTACCCTTTCATCTTTTTTTTTTTTTAAGAACCGCTTTCCGAAGAGTCTGCAATAAAAAGGTGGAATGTTAAATGAAAAATAAACTCCTACTTTAAAGCGAAAATTGCTGGCCAAAATAATAAACACCCCATATTTGTCACCGAGCAGATTCAAATGGAAAGGGATCACCTCTGCTGACCCTAGGCCGACACCAAATCGTAAATCAGGCGCTTGGACACCCACTTTCATTAATTACTTGGACCCAGCTAAACAACTTCAGCTAAAAAGTAATTACGAAGTAATATTATCTTTGAGACTTCTCAGCTCATCAGCATTTACCCGCGGACTCAAAGATGTCAGCGCAGCTCTTTTGAGAGTAAATATGCACCTTAAATCTTTCTAGGTCCTCGAGCTCTGCTTCTTTATGAAGTTCCCATTTTCATCCAACCCACAGTAGTGTAGCTAATGCTTTAGGGGAACCGTTTCGACCAAACACACAGTTGGACGTTGCCTTTTACGAATCTCTTTTTCCCTATTATCGCGTGAATATTCCATTACACACCCCCCCCCAAGTTTTACTCGGGATTGGAACACAATTGTGGTAGGCGCTGTACAGATACACATTCAAACGGCCCCAGCCCGGACAGTGCTGTGTTCACTTGAGAGTGTCCATGGAGGTCCCGTTGCCTTTATTTAAAAAGGCACGGGAAGACAGAGCAGTGGGAAGCAGAAGGTGGAGATTATAGGAAACACTGTGGAGCTGGAGTAGCACTAGTCCTAGGTCTCCATTTTATAATAAATCATCTGACTGTGGAGTTCCGTCACTGAGAGGAAAGGAGGAAGCTACAAAACAGCAAAGATCTGAATTATTCTGCCCTCAAAGTCGTTTTAAGCCAGCCCTTTGGCCCGGGCTTCCATTAAACACCGAGCCGCATTTCCCCAAACCAACCTATCCTTCGTGGCCCACGCTCATCTGGGAGTTTAGTGTCTTTTCCAGAGGATGCTGGCCCCTTTGGTAGCGATGACAGCACGGGTACCCCACGGATTTCCATGTTACAGCTGTTTCTCGCCCCCTTATCTCCTTCATAGACTGAAGGAGGGTATTTTTTTCTTCCCCCTTCACTCTCCTTGTTTCTCGTTAGCTCTCTAAAACACTAACACTTTCTTAGTTACTTTTGGCCTGCCGCAGACATTTGGTGACCTTCGAAACTCTACTCTGCGCAGAATGATGTTTTGGCCACATTTTCCGGTGTTGCCTGACCCAAAGCTTCAGGAATGTGATAAGAGAGCTGAGTTCTGAACCAGCCTCCTGATAGCAAGGTCTCTTTAATTAGGACCTTATCAGAGGCCGGGCTGATTAAAATGTGCTGAAAATAATTGAAAGTTGTACATCTGTCGGAGCATGCGATCGTCTGAAGGAATCCAATTGTTGGAGGAATCCAGCTGGAGGAAAGGACAGGGGAGCCAGAAGAGAAAATGGGCAGAGGTTTCAAAGCCTTATTCTTCCCCCCTCCCCAACGCTTGGCGAAAAAGTGATTGCTGAGCCAAGGTAGCGTCTTTCCCACGGTCTAAAAAAGCCAAGTGCAACCTTGACTGATTCAAAGCAAGAACATTTTATTCAGCCCGAAGATGCTGTTTGCGATCTCACCAAATTCCTTTCGGCCCAAAGGACGCATTGTGTGCTGCAAAATATTTGTGCGTGGCGGAGAAGAGGCTCCTACCCGTTAGGCTTTAGGGGTACCACTGCCCTGAGCGCTATAACGGTACGTGCATCGAAGTACGGCACGAACGTTTGGGTCTCGAAATCAAATATTCACTGCCTGGGCGCCCAGCCGGGGGATTTCTCCATTGGTTTAGCGATCAGAGTCGATGTTCAGGAGGCCTAGCGAAAGCTGGGACGTAACCAGTTTAGCCAGGCAAGAGCCACGGAGGAAGCTTAGCCGATGTCACGCGTCCCCCGCAAGACCCAGGTTAATAAAGCCGTTCTGGGAGCTCTTTCAGTATTGGATCAGTCTGACCCTGGTCTTCTCCGTTCAGAGCAAAAGTAAGTGAGGGAAGCGCGACACCTTTGTAAATATCAACATATTAACACAACCGGTTGTGGGAAGCCGGGTCGAAATGCTCGGGGTAGCGCGCCCCTGCATTGGTCAGAAAGTGCTGTTTTTAGCGGATCCACTCACAGAATGATAGGACCCGACTCACCTCATCTCTCGTTTAGACAGCTTTGTCTTACAATAGACATAGCAATTTGCTCCCAGGGAGAACTGTATTCCGCCCCTGGAGATAAGCTACCAAGTTTGCCCTACAGTAATACCGCGCTCCAGCCAAAGCAACAGTGAATATTGTTCTTTGAGAGAATTAAACCAATCTCTCTCAAGCAAACAATTTCTTACACTGGTTTTCATCAAAATGGTGAAATAAGTTTACTGTGGGTAACAGTATCTAAGAATCGATTAGAGACACTCAATCTAACCAATTGCATTCGCCACCCACCCAAATGAGCTTACATTTATTTTTATAATTAAAGTTACTTTAATGTCATTCGAACTAAAATTTCCTTCCCCTCTGACACCTTTCCCCGTGATGATCTACAAATATTTATAGTATACAGCTCTAAAATATAACTGAGAATGTGTAGTCTCAGCTCAGAAAGATACACAGGTAGCCTGTATCTGGTCTTGAATGATTAAAACGGAATTATTCTTATTTTGAGCAAAATGTAAGAAAAAAAAACTTTTGCTATCTATACTGCCCTTGTCTATGTCTTAGAAGTGGCTCTCTTTCCCCAATTCTCTCCGTTTTGTTTGTTTGTTTGTTTCCTGGAATACCCCAGGAATATTGCAGATATAATTTGAAACGTAAGCAAACATAGAATAACTTCTTTGGAGACCGTAGGTTATGAGAAAACGGCTTAACATTAAAAATCCAACATTAGCCCAGATGCCCAAACTACAAAACAGCCAAAACAAAAACAAAAAAACCCAGCGCGGGTATTTGGAAAGATGAATGCTCTTCAGTTTGCAAATCACAAAAGGTTACGTTTCCCATAGCGTTATTGTACATAAGGTGCAGGAGAGTAGCGGTACTCGGGTACCCCCGGCTACTCCACTGCCCAGTATTCTGTGTTTTAAAAACAATAAAAATATCAGTAAAACGCCCTTCGGCGCGCGCACACACCCAGTTCTCAAATAAATCCGACATCCTCCCCTCTAGACACAGCAATTCCAATAGTTACTCGAGCGATCGCTTTTCAATAACAAGGCGTTTGAACTGCTTTGGGGATCGAGGACATGAACACAGCTCAGACACACTTTACGTTTACTGCTAGAGACTCAACGAGCTTCGCATTTGGGTTTCGGGGCTGCATTGCTAACGCAGTGGCTACAATAACTAAGTAGTAAATGATGAGGTTCAAACACTTCATCTTTCTGCACAGCCTTAACTCTGCCTCCACAATGCCTATTCCACGCAATTCAAATACGAATGAAAGCCCCGTTTCTTTATCGGGGTGATGGGCCGCCAATCTGCATTACAACGAGGCACCTGAAAAGGTAAGCGGTTCGGCCCTGCGAATATTGCACTCGTTCTGCAGAAGAAACTCTCTTCTTGAAGCTGACAGGTGTGTGTGTGTGTGTGTGTGTATGCACACGCACGCACACTTTGTGGGTGTATACACATGCTCCTGAGCGTCTGTGTACACGCAGTGGGAACCGCTCTAGTTGGTGCAGGGCAGACAGAACCCCTTTGCTCAGGAGGGGTTCGTTGAGAGAAATCATGCAACCGGCCTGAAGGTCTCTTCCCGTCTGATTAAAACTAGATCAGGCCTTATTTAGTGTCTCTTAAAAGCTCTCATTAGATCACGGGTGTCCCACCTATAATTCTATTTTCCCAGTGTTAGGTTTCCGGTGAGTTTTGATATGCATTTAAGACAATTAATTAGTAGTTAGTTAGATGAAGTACCTCTACAGAGGAAACCCTTAATCGAGGAGCCATTGCAAGCCTTCAGCTGCGCCAGGAGAGAATTGCGCATAGAATAAAAAAGACGCATTTATTTCCTCCAAAGGGGGGAAAGGCGGTACTTTATTACATGTTGCTTGGTATTTCCTCCTTCCACGGCCACGTCTGCTGATGTTTAAATTACAGCAGATTGAAGGGAAATGATTAGATTATAGCTATCTTTCCAGGCATATGGATTGCTGAATTTCTACTAAAAGATTTTTCTGGTAATTGAATGTATGTAAATTAAATGGCTATTGAAAATAGGGAATACCACAGGGATTACTTTCTCGGAAATGACATTACAACACCACATTGAGAATATCTAAATTTTATCCCATTGTTTGCTTAGGTCGGAGGTTTATTTTTGAAATATCTGCCAGTTATGGGAGATGCCACAGTTCGCTGATTACTGAAGAGGAGAAAGTAGGCGTGTTATTTCACAGTTTCTAAAAGTTAAACAAATAAAAGGGCTTCAGATTAAAAGCACATTCTAACGTAAGCGACTTATGTACGACGCATTAGCAGTTTAGGATACATCCCAACTTCATACCAGAGCCATTAGAAATCAATTCTTTCGAGCACTTTGCCCGGCCTTGGACTGTTTTCCAAGCCAGTCGCACGTGAACACAAAGCTGTGCAAGAGGAAAGTTTCACCAGCTACGAGAGCGAACCACCCACCTGCGCTAGGTGGGAAGCTGAATGGTTGAAGAGCGAGCAGACCAGCAAGGCCACTTCGGATAGTATTCGAAAGAGAGGCCGAGCGAATGGCCAGCCCGGTTTAAGCCGGGATGCAATGGAAGTCCCTACAGAGCCCCGGCTGGCAGAACCGGTCCCATCAATGTTGGCCCAAAGGGACACACCAAGCCCGGGCGGAAGGCAGAGGGGAGGGTGTCTGGTAGTGGTGGTCTATTGAGTTGCAGGAGGAGGCGGCCCGCGGGGACCGGGTGCGGGGTTACCTGACCCAGCTGCTGCCCGGCGGGGAACGCACAAGGCGAGCTGTGTTTACGCCTGTGGGGCTGGCAGCCCTACGCGGGAGAGTCCCATACGCCATCCCCCGCCCGGTCTTACCCTGGTTGCGGATGGCTTGCTGGCTCTCCAGGCAGTTGGGCAGGTAGGGGCCGTTGGGGAACATGCGAGCCTGGCTGGAGGGCGCCTGGCTGGGCGCGGGGGCGCCGAAGGGCCCGTAGCGGCAGGCGCCGGCGGTGCCAGTGAACTGGCCGGAGAAGTGGACGGTGAAGGCGCTCAGGCATTGCTCCTCGTGCGGGTCCGCGCCGTTCCAGCTGGGCTCCTGCTTGATGAAGGAGTGCGGGGCCAGCGAGCCGTAGGATGCGCCCGGGGGGAAGTCCAGGACGGGCGCCCACTGCGCGGCGCTGCTGACGGGCATGCTGCAGTTGCTGTTGCCCGGCAGAGAGGACACTGAGGGGAGCAGGGCGTTGAGATCCCGCACGTCGGACCCCATCTGGTCGCAAACTTTCCTCCTGCCGGCCAGCCAGTCCCCCCCGGGGCCGCACTTATTCCAGGGCACCTGCCCCCTGCCCGCCACGCCGGAGCCCGGCTCCGGCTGCAGGCACCAGGCTGCCGAGCTCAGCCCCTTGGGCGAAGCTTGCTCCGGAACACACGCGCCCGGGTCCAGCCCCGCGGGAGCCGGCAGCAGCGCCAGGGCAAGGCTGTTCTCCAGGGTCGCCGCTTACTCCGACAGCAGCGGGAGAGCGGGCTGGGGAGAGCTGCGGGACTCGCCTCCAGCGCCTTACTCGGATGCTGCCCGCTCGCCCTCCACTTCCCCAAGCTCAAATAGCGGGGCTTGCCCGGGAGGAGGAGTCAGGGGCTCTGATGCTCCATTCACACAAGCCCAGCCTGCTCTGCTGCGCCAAGCCAGAGCCCGGGAGGGAGGGGGGGAGCTGGCGGGCGCGCTCTCCCCTACGCTTTCCTCCCACCCCGTGGTGCAAACGCCGCTACATCGAACCCGGACCGCCCTCGGGCTTGGGGAGCGAGGGTCCGCGGCAAGCGGCGGGTTAGCGAGCCCCAGGTGGCCAGTCAGTGCGCGCGTGTGGCGCACCGGGGGCCGGGCGGGGACAAGCCGCAGGCGCGAAGCAAGGACATGTCCAGAGAGGCAGAGGCACGTGTCCTATCACCGCAAGTCTCTCGCGGCCAAAGGCCCCAGCGGAACGAAACGCCCCTGCGGCGGGGAAGCGGCCACTGAGCACAAGGCCGGCGGACTTGGCTCCAGTAAGTGCGCTGCCCGGCAGGGGACCGTCTAATGGGCCTGCTTTTGGGGGGCCGCCTGGCGGGGGGGGGGGTCGGAGTGAATTGTCCAGGCACTGGGGAGACGGCTCCCCGCACGGCGCAGCGGGACACTCTCTCGGGACTCCGTGGGGCGCTAGCGTGTGCGGATCGCGGTGGGAAACTCTCCCGAAGCCCCAGCTGGAGCGGAGCGGAGCGATGAACGAGAAACGCTCGCAGGGCGGGGTGCGCAGGAAGGGACTGGAACTGGCTGGCCAGCGCTCAGAGGCCTGCGAGAGTCAGTCTCTTTAAACGGATGATCCGAATCCTGCGAAGCAAACCGGCGTTTACATGAAACAACCCCCCGGGCAGGGTCCGGCCAGGCAGCCCACCTCGGAGCCATGCACAATTCCTAACGCGGACCGTGTAATCGCTTTCTGTTTCCCAAGGAGTCACCTGGCGCACCCCTCCTCGCACTGGAGAAGTCCTTCCCCCACGCGGGGCTAGCGTAGGGCCGGGGTTCCCAGCATAGCAGGGCTTGCGGGAGGCTTCGAGGCGCGATGCCAGAGCGGCCCTTAGCTAGCCTACCCCTTCTCTGGGCAGGCCCCCCGTTGACATTGTCCGACGACTCGCAGGGCGGTGGCCCACCGTAGCGCACGCTCTAGCGAGCAGCTGAGGCTAGCACCTGCCCTGGCTAGATGTCCCGTCCCCGCCGCCCTCTTAGTTTCAGCTCCGCGCTCTGCTCTAGCTCGCCCGCTCCCGCTTGGCAATGAGATGTGCTGAGTGGAATCCTAACTGCTGGGCTATGAGCAATTAGGGCCTGATTCCCAGGCCGCTCCAATGAACGGGGAACATTACCATTGACTTCAATGGCCTTTGGATCAAGTCCTTACAGCGGAGGGAGGTTATTAGAAAGCCTGGGCTCCAAACATCCGCTGACTCTGCTCCGTATGAAATTTCTTTCCAATTCCCCTCCTCTCGAGATGGACAAGCGGCAGTTTCTCCCATGGAAATGGATTTTGCTGGACCGATACAAACCTACCTTCCGTCTCCCAGCAGCTTGTAGCGTTGGTTTTCTCTGCCCTGCTCAGCCAATAAAGGGATGGTAGTTTGTTCGGATTTGAAAGCACGGATTCTCTTTCTAAACACGAAATAGGGACTCCTGTAAGGCTGCCTCCTGCTTTCAAAGTAAATCATCTGCTTCATATAAACTGGGTTCTGATAGTCCCTCGAAGGCATATTTTGATATTGCATGTATATTCCACAAGAAGCGAAACCCATCCACACCACGCCTTCGGTGTACTTTGCATCCCCCCCGCATAATTCAACCTGCATATAACATAAACATCTCTATGGTACATTTAGAATATTAAACAAAATGCAGCAGTCTCACTCGAACACCCACCCTACAAGCTTTTGCTTCGGGAGCTTACAAATAAAAAAAAACCCTCCTTACAATCTCAACGAACTGCAATTAGCATTTATCTGTAAAAACGAATTTGTAGTTTACATAGCAACTTTCATTTTAATCCTTCCCCTCCCCACAGCATCAGAAATGATCACAAAGAGTTATGAGCTCAGATGGTATGTTTTAAACTAATCCAATGTGATGCAAATAATTGTAGTTAAGGATCAGGGTCTGAATTTGTTTTCTCCCTTAACTACAACATTTAGTCGTGTTAATTATTTAAGTGGTTAAACTACATGATTTTCGAAATAATGTTTAAACACATGTATTCTAAATCAGTAAATTGGTCTTACTACTTCTAAAAGGAAACAGATATTAAAGCAGAGGCAATCAGCGAAATGCTGCTGTTGTAATAATCAAAGATCGCCTTAGGTGTGAAGGTTTATTTTTAAGTGAGGATTAAACTAAAAAGGACAGTTTGGTATTGGCTCCAGAAAATTGCTTATGAAATTAGAACTCTTTCTTTCAAGGGAATCGAGGTGATTCAAGCTTCGATTGCATTGATTGGTTTGGGTCTTTTTCTTATTTCTGGACTGTTTCCGAATGTGGTACAAATTAACGAGTACTGAAAAAGCTATAACTATGTCTTTTTGTTCCTATAGCTGGAGTAGCGGTTTTGAGCCATTGGAAGGTAAACATTCTGCTGGCTACAGTCCTTACTGAATTGGCTTGTTTCAAGATGTTTATAAGATCTTTATAATTTAACTAACTTCCAATGCTGGACATTTCAAAACATACGCGGGAATGAACATTTTGAGCTGTTAATATCTAGTATTTTATTTTCTTCGACAATTGTCTGTTTAGGGATCTGAGCACAAGCGCCGTCTTCCGAAAAGGGGATTATCTTGTTCTTTAGTAAGTTGTTTGCTTTGTTGAAGTTTCAGGACGTTTTAGGGAACTGGAAAGGTAATTTCCTCATTAGGCAGGACTGCATTATTCAGACAGCCGGGAAGACTCAGAAAGCATTTCCAAATCTTCCCTTCTATCAAGTGGATAGGATCAAATAAACAACAAACTTTACATTCAAACAAGGAGCAAATAAATTCCAGCACCTTGCTTCTGTTTTTATACCGAATGCACCCGCTCCAGCTAAGAGCAGACACTGAGCGTAGGGAAACAAGTCAACTTGTACCCTCCAAAGTAAGTTTAATTAGTTAAACTATGTCTTACAGATAAATGGGGAGAGAGAAGCGGGAATGTCCCTTGCTGTGACTGGCACAGGTTACACATGGCCCCTAAGAGAGTGTCACCTGTCCCCAGCTGCAATGCTAAGTATACATGGGCTGTCTATAGGCTAGGGAAGCACACACCTTCCCGAATCTATCAATCCATCGCTTTTAAACAGTTTTTGTAAAGAGCCAGATTCAGGGGCATGTACCAGGAGACGCTCCCATAGGGCGAAGGCACAAAGATACAAAATTGGAAACTTCTATTTTTGTCTCTACTACCGGGCTAAGCAAGGACGCCAATAAAAGACTGTGTGGGAAAAAATCGATTTGCTCGCCAACTAGCCTCCCTTGCCAATGATCAAGGGAAAATGTCAGCGAGGACATCACAGAGAGCCCCTGGTAACTCGCCATCCCCACCGTTTGCAGCCATTTCCTCACATTCAACAGTGCCCCAGGTTAAAAATACCTCTGCCAGAGCTGCCGGTTATTGTTGCAGTTGTTTTCACACAAGAGCTAAATGTCAAGGGCGGGAGTGTGTCCGATAACTCAGGAAGGGGGTAGCACATGCATCCACATCGGCTGAGCGGAGAGCCCCCTTCTTTCCAGAGTGAAAGCGATTGCAAGGAAACTCTGCGTGTGTGTGTGTTGAAGGAAACGAGTCCTTCCCAAGTGCGTTTTCAGATCTAAGGCGCAAAGCTCCCTGTGAGAAGAGGGCCAGGAACCTTCCCTGCTCCAAAAAGAGCCTTTAAATATAGGTTTGTTTACAGCCGCCCCAATTTTAAACATTCGGAGGCCCGAGTCTAACCTCACACCAGTGTGAATCAGGAGTCACTCCACTACCACCGCAGAATTACCCAACTTAGAAGAGTTCAGAACCTTGTCCCTGGGCCTCACAGCAAGAGACAGGCCAGACCGGTGCGGTCATGGAGTCCAGTAGCCAGTCCCGCTGACAGTGGCCATGAGGAGCTGCTTCGGCGGAAGGTGTGAAAGCCCCTGGAGCCAGATGAACGATCATCTAAGTGCCCCATTCCCACTTGGCCTCACGCAGCCCTCCCGTGCTTCGAAATGGGTTCAACCCCAGACGCAGGTTTAATCTCTCTTCCAACTTTTCCATAACGAATTGCGAAAGTGCTTTCAGACTGTGCAGATGTGTTTATTATTCCAGCCCTCGGGAGCAGAGAGCCCCGGCAAAAAGGGTTTGGGGATCTAACTATCCACGCTGCTGCAGCGTCTACTCTCTGTGAGCTTTCCCCTCTGATTTTTCTTCCTTCCATCCTACCAATTCCTGGATGCGCATTCTTATTACGCTTTACTAAGCACCATAAATGATCCGCTCCTGGCTCGGCGGGTGGGGGAGAATGACTTAAACAGAGATAAATTTCCAGCAATCCCGATCTTTGTTCACGCTGTTCAGTGCAAACAGAGGGATCTGTCTCCTTTCACTCAGGGAGCTGATCAGGGTTTGATTATTTAAGTGCCAAGAGCAGCAGAAACAAAGCTGCGAACCATCTCCCGGAGTGCAGGGCGCAGAGAGCAAAGGGGCTGAGAGAGGCCGAAAATTAATCACAGCGGGCCCGATCCTGCGTTCCTCCCGACCAGGAGAGTCGCCCCGAAGTCACGTTGATTTATTTGGAGTTCAAAAGGTACCTGCCGCGGAGGTAGCAAGAAAAGAGCGGCGCTTGCTGTTTGCAAGTAGAGCGGTAACCGGGGTGGGAGGCACTAGGAATGCAGGATCGGGCCCTCGGTCTCAAGGGAGAGGGTCCGACAGTTACTGGGCCAAGAGGAGGATTCAGACAAATGTGGGACGGGGACACAGCTTTCAAATTCGGAGCATCTGCGTTTGGAGACGAGCCTTCTCTGGACCATGTTGCGTCCCTGCGAGGAAATAATCTGCTAGGGACCACGGGGCCCCGGCGAGCAGAGAGTTATTTTCCTGGATCAATGTCACTGAGAGTGGCTGGGAATCAGAGTCGTTTCCCTCCCCTGGGAGCCCCTGGACCAGAGCCTACCGCCCCTTTTCACGCAGAGCGCTCCTTAAAACGAATGGCCCGCTCTGACTCCACAGCGGCTTCATTCCGTTCTAGTTCTGTCCACACCGGCAGTGAGTTCCCCACGTGCTCCCCTTTGCGCTTGCGGGCAGCTGGTTTATTTTAGAGAGCGGGCACCAGCCCTGCCCTGGCGTTAGGGTCAGAACTTGGTCTAATCGCCACAAAAGGCACCGCCCTAGGACGCACCCTGAAGCCGAACTGGAGGGTGAGGGTGAGTTGCTCGCTTGGGATCCGGAGAGCGAGGTTTTCAGTCCGGTGCAGAGGAGAGAACAGCTGGCGATTCCTGAGAGGCGAAATCAGAGGCCGCCGGGCCGGTGGTCTGGTGGACGAAACTCCCTGGCCATCGCACTGACACGAAGCTTTAGGTTCACTCTCCGAGCAGCCGCTAGGAAGGGGAGCTGGAGAGCGAGAAGGGGGAAGAGGGCAGGAAACAACTGTGTAAAGGAATGCTGGATGAAACGAAGCGCCAGTACATATGATATGTATATATTATTGTGAGATCAAAAGGAGCGTGCTCTGAGGGACAGGGATTCCCTCTCCCCCCAAACGCCTTATTTAAACTTTGGCATGCTGTCATCAGCGGAGAAGGAAAGTATGGTGAGGCTCTGTTAGCTCATCGGCACCAGGGAATTAGAAGCACTTTCAAGCAGTCCCTACCCCGCTTCCTCTGTAACCTTACAAGCAATGTACAACTGTAAAAACAGACAAGGAACTAGCTATCTGTCAAGAGCCGGGTACTCCTTAGTGAAGGAACTTAACCAAGTAATAAATAGTGCCGGTGACCTCCCTGTGGCCCCAAAGCAGGACCAGAGCGTGTGTTATTAGATCCCAGAGCAGGCAGGCAATTGGGCTGCTGAGCCTTTGCAGTCCCAAGATGCAGGCCGATGACAAATGAAATGGCACCAATCACCCTTCCCGCCGCGTTCAAGGGGCCATGCCGGTGCGCTGCGCTGCGCTCCTCTGTCAGCGGTGCGCGCCTAGGGGATCCAACGATACAGGACTCGCCCCTCACGCCTGGCGGGGGCAGAGGGCGCGAAGCTACTGCCATGTACAGCCTGGACACTTCGGAGGTGCGGGATGGAGATTTTCAGCAGCCTGCAGAGGATTTCCTCAAACCTCCTCTGCAAGTTGCTTTGAAAATCCCAAACCGGCGCACTCCGCGCGCTCGGGTCCTACAACTGCGGGTGCTGGGCTTTCGAGGGTCCCTAGTGTAAAATGCCTGACTCGAGCACACAACTAACTCTTTGCTGCGGCTTGTCGGCCAAGGAAACACGCTCTGATTCCCTGCGTACGTGGAGCAGCGAAAGGGAACCACTTTGTGCACGGGGGTTGCAGGACCTGCGGCCCCTGCGCTCCAAGGTGCCCGAGAGGGTGAGTGCTTTAGATATTTGTGAACGGGAATTCCTTTCCTCGCCACAGACACGCTCTGGCTTTAAGCCTCGGCCGAAGCCCAGGGCTGCAAACTGCTCCGTACCCTCCTTTGGATGGCGGAAATCCATTGACTGTTCATCAGCATCTCCCTCCGGTTCGGTGGCTGGATTCTTCTGCATATGTGTTTGCTCGGCTCCCGGCTGGGTTCACAGCTGTGAGCCGCGCGCCCCGGTAGGGCACAGCTCTGGAGTGTAGGGAAGGTGGCGTTCACCGCTATCAGCAACTGACCAGTTTGCTGCAGCTGTTTCTTCCCTCACTGGCTACAGTGTCATTGCCGGGCAGCGCTACAGTAAATATGCCTCAGCAAAGTGTTCCCATGTTCCGTGGACACCCAAACAAGACAGACCTGAGGAGTTTACTCTATTATTTTACCGTAAATCTTTGAAACTCTGGAACTAATTATGCAGAGGATATGTCTCAATTTGTTCTGCATTAATGCCACATTGGGGCTGGAGTCAGGGCCACAGCCAGAGCAGATACTCGAGCACATGAAATTGATGAACTGAGACTTGCGGCTAGTCCCGAACACGCCATCTGGAATTCCAGTCTGAGGTTACAATTAGAACTTCTGACCCCAGATTCAACTTTGTGGAGAAGGGAAAAAAATGACTGACTCTGCACCTGTAGGAAACACAGCATTCAAGGCTCCTGCGTTTGAAAAAAAAGTGTTTCTCAGTGTTTGATAATACTTCATATTCATACACATACTTTCACACAGTCTGTTTATTTCCGTGTCTTACATTCCCCCCCCCCCTAATTTTCTTGATTACTGGCTTTAATTGTATCACCACTGAAAGATGATTTAGCCACTAAATGGGTTCTTAAGTGTTCTTTTACTTTGAAAGTTTCGAAGGGGGTAGCCGTGTTAGTCTGTAACTGAAAAAAAAAAAAACCCTTAAAAAACAAGTGCACTGCAGGACTATTCGTTGTTTTCTAAGTTTTTTTTTCTTTTTACTTTGGTGAGGCACCTGATAAAAGCTACAGTAATGATCTACCTCTGTGCTTAGATTCTTGGTGGGAAAAACAATTAGTGTCCGTGCCTTTAATGGTATCATAAATAAGTGGGCGGCTGCCGTTTCATTTTCTGTAGTAACTCTTCTCCTATTATTTAGTCTCACCTTGCCTCCCTCCTGGATGGAAATGGACTAAAATGAAGTACTAGGTAGTACAGGGGTTCTGTTAAAATTTATTAGCAGTCTGCTAAGACAAAACTGAATGTAAATCATGGAGCTGTATAAGGTCATAAAATATCCCTGTGCAGCAAGCCTTAGCCAAGATTCTGGTGAATAAAAGTTCATATAGAACTAGGTATCAGTAACATCTTTCAGATATGGAATATATGACATTTTAAAAGTCTCAAATGTACAGGGAAATATACTTAGAGCAGCTAAAACAATTATACTGAAATTGTATTGGTATTTGACATTTTAGTATATGTTTGTTTTCTTTTACTTCAGGTAACATGTTGCAGTTGAGTTCTTACTGACATTTAAAATTAGTAAATAATCTATTACATAGAGAAAGGATCATTTAAAAGTCACTGAATGAATCAGAAATGACTACTTTTAAAAATACTAATTGGGAGCCAAGGAATTAATCTGATCTATAGTTTGATATAATACAGCTTTAAACAGATCCACTTTTAAATATAATAATGTAGATGAAAAAGTAGCAAGTTGCCCCTGTCCCCCATAAAATTTATGAGAACTCTGAGCCATCTGGCATTTTGTCTGTGAATCCAGATACACATCTGGAATGCAATGGAAGGATTTACACATTCAAAAAAGGTGGGAAAGGTCCAGCTAAAATAAGCACATTATGCCAAGTCACTAAAACAGAGCTCAGAATACTTATGAAAACTTTGATGAGTAAGTGAAGCCTGTTTGTGACTGGCACTGACACAGAAGATAACCCAATGTCTCAGTAAGCTTAGCAAAATAAGGAGACAGTGTTGCCTTAGGGGTGAATTTTTCTATACACATTTCTCCGATGGATTAGGCGCAAGCATGTTTTCCTACTACATATGACCTCTTGTTTATTTCTGAGCATTTATTTTAACAATGTCCTAATTTCTAGTTTAGTCTTGAGCACCCCTTTGTATAATAATTTAGTGCAAAGATACATGACAGGCCAGATTCTCAACTGGTGTGAACTGGTGCAACTCCACTGGAGTTCTGCCAATTTATTCCATCAGAGAATCTGGTCTGCTGCTCTGAAATCTACTTCTAAACCCATGGGTACAGAGGAAGTGATGTCAAGTGAGTGGCTGCATCCTTTGGCCTCAGCAATGCACTTAAGCACCTACCTAACTTTAAGCACTAATAGTCCCATTAAAGTCACATGCTTAATACCTTGTTTAACTGGGATCTTGGTTCCATTTGTTGGGGGGGGGGGGAATTCAGTCTCTTCTTTGTCCCACTGCAAAACATTGACACCAGAACCAGAGAATATGAAGGCTGCATCAGTGGGTTCAATAGTTAAAACAGGGACCATGAATAGAACAAAGAGTTTTAGTTCTAGTGTCTCTATTTACTCACATACCCAATGGAACTAGTGACATACTTACCTGTTTCACAAGGGTGTTGGGAAAAGTAGTGCCATATACATGCATACTGTTGTATTTTTGTAGGGGATCAAAACTCTTTTCTATGGCATTTCTTATCTGATATTTCTGTGTCTGACAAGCAGCACTATGAACATTTTTTGGAATAGGTAATATATACAAACATTAAGGATTCAACTGTTCCATTGTTCTGTTTAAAAATGAGGGATAGAAGTAGTTTGTCCTATCTCAAATATGCAGTGATCAAACTTGGTGGGGACAGCAGTGGTGAGTGGCATGGTTTGATATTCTTGCTGATGCAAGAGATCCGCAGCAAAAATCATGGCCCAGTGCTATGGCCTAAATAAAGGCTGTGGGAGACTTAAAATGTGGAAGAACCACTAGAATCCCACTGCATGGTGGGAGCTCATGCTGCTAATGCATGCAAAATGTCAAAGCTGTATGTGATTTGTTTGGTCCCTAGTGGATCTGTATCTAGTGGCCAACACATGCACTCTGACAAGGCAAGAGTGTAGAAAGTGCCAGGGCATACTACATGACCAGCCAGAGATGGTCTTCACTGCTTCTTTACAGACTGAGTAAAGGACTCCATGCCTTCAGGCCCCAGGGGCACAATCGTTTTATGACAGAAGTCAAGGGAATATATCCTTTTATTCAATCAAGGCTGATCATGCTTAGAATTCAAATGCTCTGTGTGTTTAATAGACTACTTCATGCAGTGTTTCTATGCAAGCAAATGCATATAAATCTTCCCTGCACACACACACACACACACACTCTCTCTCTCTGCTCTGTATAAACAAAGTGTTCTTGGTGGATCAAGTATGTGGAAATGAAACACATGTAGTGAGGGCCAATACCATAATCATTTATGTATGGTTCTTGAAAAATAAATTTCTGGCAGCAATTAGTAACAAAAAGCAATTTCAAAAAGAGACTTCTCCCAGACCTTTATTCTGTCATCCCCCCATTCCAAAAAATCCCACCTAAAATTTGCTTCCTCCCTTATCCTCCTCCATTTAATCCAACTCTTCCTTCATGAGTGCACTGTTGTATATACCAGTCAACTAATTTGCTGAGAAGGTAGACAGCTCATTGTAATTCCCCTTAACTCCAGCTCCTCACTCCCACCTGTTCACAAGTCTTTAACTGTCAGTGTTCTGAGCAGGTTTTAACAATGGGTTCTGAAATAGTGCTCCATGCAGTCTGTCCTACTACCAGTCTATTCTGGTATTTATATGGCCCCACTACAGCAGTATTGCAGCACCCATGTTTTCCTTGTTTACACTTGCAAATGGGCTCAGTAGCACCCACTTTTTTGTTGTTTAGATACACTTTGAGGCTGGGGAGAATTGGAAATGAAGTTAAGGGGCAGGAGGGAGAGAGTCTAAGGGCCAAATTTATCTCTGATGTGTAAGCTAGTAGAGTTCAATGACTTGCAGATCAGAAGTAAGACTACCTTGGTGATGCCTTAACCAATCTCTCTTCAAAATATTAAACACACTGGTGGAAAAGAAACAGAAAAAGCAAGGGACAAAGAAACCCTGTCAGTTTGTAATTTATGCTTTCTAGAGAAACAATGAAAGGAACAACCAAATAAGTGCAACTCCTTTCTTTAGATTACAACACAATTGATTAATAGTTCTATGAATAGATTTGCAAGTAGCACTATCATGCTAATCAAGATATAAAAAAAGTTTATGAGCAATTGCATAGAAAAAACAAGATAAAGCCAATGGAAATCTGATACTGGTCAATAGTGCATTTATTCAAAATGTATTACTGACTTCCAAGACTCCATAAATTCTTTGTAAAAGAAACTTCCATTGTGATCACTGTTCCAGATCTAAGTGATTTATTTTTTCCCCTTTAGTAGAAATTAGATATATCTCAGAAAGTCCAAGTTGTATGTCTATTGATATAGATTTAATCATGTCCTCATGAGATAATAGATATTAAATTCAAATATGAAGATAATGCAAGAAAAGTATCTTTAAGAAATGGATATTTTGATTTATTAATGGATTAACTCACATTTTTATGTAACTTGTTTCCACATTCAGAGGATCCACATTTCCAAACTGTTTGCTCTTGGGAACAGAGCAGATGTTGGATTCTGTACAGTTTCAAAAAGATTTCTTAGCAGTTATTTATCTCATTGCCTCACTCTAAGCAGCATAATTCTTTGCCTTCTTTATGCACAATTATGGGCCATTAATTCTATTTGTTTTGATTGTCTGCTTGCATATTATTTGTTGTGTGTGCTTGCATTACAAACAAGCAGCATATTTTATATAAAAAGTACACTCAGAAAAGATATATTGAAATACCTGGCTGTCAGACCATTTTCTGTCTCCAGGAATTTTTCCCCTTAGACCAAACATAGTAATTTGTAAAGACATCCTCTTTTTGACCTTTATACAGTTATTGCCTTCAGTGATTCATAATGCCTACAAACACTTCTTCAATATTCTTGACACTTACTGCAACATTCCCTATAAGCAATTTCCATACAGATGTGGTAAAGACTAGGGTCCAAAGTTTCAAAGCTGCACATACAAAAACACAAGTGAAACTGTGCACCTAATTTTCACATTCAAATAAGCATGCAAATCAAATAATTGTACATGCATTTACATTTGAGTCTAGCTTGCCAGATGCACATGAAACATCCTGATTTATATGCCTGGTCTGATCCTGAGTCCATTAACGTCAATGACAGAGCTCCCATTGATTTCAGTAACACAGGATCAGGCTCTTGTAATCTGCACATGCACATTTGAAAATGTAAGCCTAGAAGAGCAAGCTTGTATCTGTCAGCGGCAACACAACATTAATGGAGAAGTATCGTCCATTCAGAATATCATCCATTCTAAAAGAGTAATGAATTACATTTCCCAAATCACAGGGCTTCTCTTGGAAGACTATTTCATAATCTTAACAGATCTCATTGTCTGGAAGCTTTTCCTCATTCTTTTTCTTTGCCGGTCATTTAAGCTATTTTTCATCATACCCACTTGTAAGAACTTAAATACTTCATCTTTCATGTTTAGATGTTTCACATATTCACAGGCTGGTTTGTTCCTCCACCACAATCATTCCTTTCCCAAGATATACATATTTAGTTCTTTTAATCTTTCCTAATAATAATCCCTTTCTTTCTCCTACGAACTGCATCCACCAACATTTTCTGGTGAGGAAGAGCTCAGAACCAAACTAAATATTCTGGGTGTAATGACTTTTGGATATCCCCAAATGAAAGATTTTGCAGTCTGGATTTCATAATCATCTTGCTTAACTGAGCAGGAGTCTAAATGAATGCAAGATTGTCGTATCAGCATAATAAGCTTTGGGTAGGATTACTAGATACTTTTTTAGTGGATTTCTGGATAGTACTTTTGCCAAACAATGTCCTAACAATATCAGTTCCATTGTACTTGTTATAAATTAACATAACAAAATACATACTATTTATAGTGATTGTTATGCTCAGAATACTTTTACAAACATTATCTAACAGCTGTAAGACATATTATTCCAATTTTGTAAATAGGGAAACCGAGGCAAATACAAGTTATTTGCCCAAGTCCCACAAAAGGAGAAATGTTTGAGTTGGGAAGTTTGAGTTCAGGAATTTCTGTCAACCAGTCTCATGCTTAAGTGTGACATAGTGACACTTAGTATGATGATCCAAGAAAACAATGTTTAATGAAAATCAGTGGAAACTGCTTTTAATGTTGGAATTGTGTGATGCATTTTCATGAATGAAATAAGAGCATTCTACAAACTAGATCTTATTACACAATTAAATCTCACTTACAAAACTTACAATTTTATAAGCTCAGAAACCTACAGACTTCAAATATACATAACTTGATTAGTTAAATGGCAGATACTGAAAATATTATTTTGGTCCTTCAGTACTTGGCAGAACCATGTACCTAAAGTTGAGTCCAAATCCAATTGAGAAATATGCTTGTGTAGAAAGCACACCATATATTTTAGTAAGCAAAACTATTTTTCTCCAAGACATGCATCCCTCTTGTGAAATTTGACATCGCGGACAGATTCTGAAGATGGCGTTTTGGAAGGAGGACAGAACTGAAACAAATCTAGGCCATCATATCTATATCATGTCACTGAGCAAGACAGGTCAGAGACTGGATCTTTCATTTGTAAGAGACAGGATAGGAAATGTCACTGGAATTCCAAAAGAACAGAACTGTCCCAGGAAAAGAAAACAAAACAATTGTTCATGAAAGATGTTTCAATGCAAAAGACAAAACATTCAGAGATGAGGTAGGCGCACATACACAGTAAAACAAACCAACCTCAAATACACCTCTACAATCTCTAGCGATAGGGCTAGCCCCGGCAGTTGTGCCCCATGTTGTAGGTCTGAGCCTGATAGCTACACGAGCATAGTCTATTTGGGGTTGATAAACATTCACCACCCTTTGGACATCTGATAAGAGGACGTGGTACCCTTGTTACTGTGTGAGCCAGAGTGGACAGGTTCCCCAAATTCACCTTTCCAAATGGAATGGGAATCATAGTTGGTTTTCAGGTTGAGGAAACAGCATGCACCTCAACTTCAAACCCCCAATTCTGGGTCCCCATACAGCAGCAGTACCACATCATCCATGTTCTGAATCATCCCTGACCATCCATTTAGGAATATTATGTTAAATTTGAATCTTACAGAATTGTCTTTTCTTGAAAGATGCACACTCTTTTTCTGCTTTGATTTATCTCCTTTTGCCCACGGTTTGCTTTCTTTATAGAAGAGAAAAACATGTTTTGTCGCTTAAAATCACGGATTCTTTTTGGCCCATCCTTCTCTTTTAGAGGACGTACATGCGACTGCAGCATTTTGTATTTCCCTTTTAATATTCTTATTTCAAGTGGACCTAAAGAATGCAAGTGTTAGGGCCTTATGACCAGTTACAAAACTCCATGTACCATGTAAGCTACACTGGAAGTATGTTCCAAAAGACTCTGCTTATGTTTATAAGGTCTTCTGAGGTGAGAGTTGCACAGTGGAAAAACATAACAGAAATTTAACAAAAGCCACACTAAAAAATGTGGAAACAAAACAAAAAAAAGTAACTCTCCCTCAGGAACCAAAAGGCATTTCATGCATGTCCAGTGAGACATTAAAAATAATTACATGGAAAAGTAATAGCTCCCTTGGTTGTTTTAATGTATTTTTGTCTACAACCAAGAAAACTGCTGTCTTGGCTTTGCTTGAAAGGTCTCTCAAACAAAAGCCCTTCAAATGACCCTCGGATTATTAAACAGCAGTAACAATGAACATGGATCTCAGTTTAAAACATTTGTCCTACCAAAGTGACTGATAATTTGGATCTTGGAAATAGATTGCCTTCAGTGAAACTCGAAAGGTACAGGATTATTTTTCCTCAATAGGAGTCTCTTCCTTGACAACAAAAATGCATAAGAAAAATGTTGATTGTTCTCTTGTCTAAGGGGAATTTAGGTAGAGTTACATTTTTATTTTTTCTCTCTCACTGTATCTTTGTTTCTGGTTGTAACAGACCTGGATCCAATTCCAAAGGTTGGATTTGGATCCTAATTTAAACTTCTCCAATGTTCACATAGAGGGCAGTTCAGATCAGGAAAGTTGTTTTCGGCTTCATCTCCCATATGATTGCCTCAGAAAGTATCTAAAGGTTATTAATATTATGGAAGAGATTGGAGGTAGACTAAAAAAAGACAAATAAAACCAAAACCAACTAAACACAAAGTTCTGAAACATGAAGCCAAAACCACAAATATATAGGGGTACGTCTAGACTGCAAGGCTATTTCGGGATACCAGAGGTATGTCGAAATAGCTACCCCACATTCAAGGAACGCGTCCACTACTTCAAAATAATTTTTGAAAGAACAGATGTGCTATTTCAGCAGTCCTGCAAACCTCATTCCATGAGGAATAAGGGATGTCTCGAAATAGGCTACACTGCACTATTTCAAAATAAAATCGAAATAAGATTCACAATTTGCGTAGCACAAATTGCGTATTTTATTTCAATTTTAGAGTGCAGTCTGGAAATACCCTAGGTGTTGAGAGGTTCAGTAATATAGACTCATGTTGATGCTTTAACAGAAGATGCAGTCACTGCGGGAGGGGGAGGAATAGTTATGCCCAATAAAAAACTTTTTGTTTAAAGGACTTTATCATTGAAATTCTCTTTATAATACTAACTACAGAAAATGATTTTAAAACACAGCCGATGTGTTTTCATTTTATGAAATTTCACAGTTAGACTGTGTACTTCCATTGGAGGCTGGAGTGATTGGTGCTAAAAAGCACAAATGTGTTCCTGATCAGTGGACAAAATTTTTTAATAGCTGCCCATGGACACATCCTCTGCTGTCAGTCAAGTACGCTTCTCTGACTAGCAAAAGCCATGCGGTGCCAGCCAATGTGGCCTTGTCTATGATAGGAATAATGGAACCAATGGTTTCACATCACTGGTAGAAATGATGGAGGCTGCAGTATAAACAGAATACAGGTGTTTTTAAATTACCCCTGAATACGGTTAGATGATACAGTAGTAAAATTAGCTGTATGTTCTCTCTCTATGGCTGCCACCACTGATAGCCCAAGCAAAGCTGAGCCAGAGGGAAAAAATGCTTACAAGTTTTCCCAGCATAGAGGTATCCTGTATGTGCCACAAACTCTTAGACTTATGAGATTCTTGGAAATTATTTCTCCAAGACACCTTTTCCATGGTCACTTAGCACAGTCTCTCCTTTGTAATATTTCTGAGAATGAATCTAAAATTATTTCAGATATTTGTAACAGTGAAAATAAAGTGACACTTGTTTCTTTACTAACAGGCCCCTCTGGTTTTGAACCTAAAACACCACTTAGCCACACATAAACAAAGGGTCTTTGAATGGTACTGAATTAGCATCTTTGCAGGCCAAATAATTTAATTTGTATTCAGAGCTAACTGTTGCAGTGTGGGTAGCAGCAATATAAGCTGCCTTGCCATTGTGCCCAACCCTTGACTTGGAGGCATTGGCTTTAGGGACAAAAGTGGGTTCATTCTTTATAACATGCCAAGGCTGACCATTAGTGTTAAGTTAAAGCATTTATGTGACCTTGGATTACACTACCAACTCAGAGTATGTCTACACTGCAACACTATTTTGAAATAACTAGCGCTATTCTGAAATAACTTAGTCCACATCTACGCAGCAGGTGTTATTTCGAAATACTGTCAAAATATTGTCAAGCTGGAGGACTTCAACTCCTGTAACCCTCATTGTATGAGGAGTAAGGGAAGTCAGAGGAAGAGTGCTCTATTTCGAAATAAGTGCTGTGTAGACACTCCCAATTTCGAAATAAGCTATTTCGAAATAAGATATGCAATTGACATTAAGCCCTGCAGTGTAGATGTACCCTCTGTTTACAAAAACAGCATAATAGCCATCAGATGATACTACCACCTGGGTTGGATTTGAATCAGCAATACAGTAATAATGAAAGACTATATCCCCATCCCACCAATGTACACCTTTCTTCACTCTGCCATATTTTAAGACATTCATAATTCCCTTTAATGAACATCCATTTCTGTTCTTTTTAAAAACTAGAAAATACAACTGTAGGTCCTGATCTTGTAAAGCATATAGTTTGCTGTATAAATTGGTTTTTTTCAATATGAAAGTGACATAAAAAGCAGACAATAAAATAGGTAACATTCTGGATACATTATTATTGATTATTATTCTTAGTAATGTTGCTTTGTTGTCAGTTTTTTAAAGAAGATGTGAAATTGGCTTATAAAAATCTAAGTCTTGTTGTTTTTAAAAACATTTAAAATCTGGCACAAGAGACCATGGAACTATAGAGTTCCATACAAAACCTTTTATGAGTGTTATGGTTCAATTCATGCTAGCTGCATTGATTTTGCAATCTGCATCACTCTTCTTGTTATACACCAAAGCAAGTAAGGCTGATGTTCATCAACTGCAGAACTTAGTTTTTACTCCTGTTTTTTCAGTAGTAGAGTAGTAATGACCCCGCTGGTCAAAAAAATACTTTACATTGTGTCCGAAAATACCAACATCATAAAATCACCTTTAGAAGCTGGGTAGATTTCAGTGTTTTTGTTGTAATGATACAAGGGATCAGAAAAGGAAGAAGTTCACTGTGAAGCAAACACTGGACATCATCAATGAAATATCCAGATTTAAGGATCTAGCCTTCCCTTGTGTATGCAGTGCCTATTAATTTCAAAGGTTATATGTATGCACACAGAGAGGGCAATCAGAGTCTCATTATTAAATATGTGTATTGCAAAATCTTCCAAGTAAGGATCAGAATCTCATTGTATCAGGCACACTACAAATTCATTGACCAAATGGGAACAATATCTTTTATATATTAAATGCTGTCCTTAGGCTTAGTGGTTTCAGTGGTTCTATTTTTGACATTCCTATATACTACTGTAAGAAAGAAGAGATTCAGGCATTCTGGAGATATTATTTCCCATAAAACACCCCCCCCACACACACACACACAAAGACTCACTGATATGTCTTAATATCCACAACATAAGGGCATATTTTGGTAATTTCTTTATAAGTTTTGATTTTGTAATTATTTAAAGTGGCTTAAAATTTGAATACCGAGCACTAGGTGAAGGTAAGCTATATCTTGATTACTGCCAAGACCTTCTAAAAATACTTTTTATCAATGCAACAAGAGGCTGGATTGAATTTGCCTATGGCAACTGTAATGAAATTGCCATGGTGAAATGAAGTATCAACAATGTTTTGACTCAGGATGACAAATTTCGGCACTACCTACCTTGGAAAGATGTAAAATATTTCCATGGGAAGCTGTCATTAACATGATTGGTTGACCAATTAAACTATGTTTATTTATGAAAAGTCATACAGCTTCATCTAAGCAGGCAATAGTAAATGTCTATACATCAGGGCTGTGTCTAGACTGGCCGCTTGAATTTGCGCAAGAGCACTGACGTTCTAATGTAAGAAATCAGTGCTTCTTGCGCAAATACTTTGACGCTCCTGTTCGGGCAAAAGTCCTTTTGCGCAAAACCTTTTGCGCAAAAGGGCCAGTGTAGACAGCTCAGTTTTGTTTTGCGCAAAA
Organism: Pelochelys cantorii; assembly: GCA_032595735.1. Classification (NCBI taxonomy): domain Eukaryota; kingdom Metazoa; phylum Chordata; order Testudines; family Trionychidae; genus Pelochelys; species Pelochelys cantorii. The sequence goes on along the minus strand of CM064329.1, from coordinate 37,957,827 downwards.
AAGCCCCAATGTCTAAAATGGCGATCGGGGCTTTCTTGCGCAAAAGCGCGTCTAGATTGGCCACGGACGCTTTTGCACAAAAAATGCTTTTGCGCAAAAGCATCCATGCCAATCTAGATGCTCTCTTGCGCAAATACTTTTAACGGAAAACTTTTCCGTTAAAAGCATTTGCGCAAATTCATGCCAGTCTAGATGCAGCCCAGAAGTATGAAGACTGGAGTCTTCCTGACCTTCGATATGAAATAGCTAGAGACTTTCTTATGAAAAAAAGACACAAATCAGGAAGATCTGGTTCTACTACTTTCCTTGAAAAACACACTTCTTTTGAAATCGCCATAGTAGAAAAGCTTCCTCAAAGAGAGGAGTACACAGTATTAACATAATAGAATCCCACATAACTGTGATATTTTGATCTTTGTCTGGCTACTCTGTCTCCACCTCCATGAGTCTGCCTACCAGACCCATGCAGTGCTCTTGCAGAAAAAGTAAATATGGGATGTCTGGAATATGCAGGGCATGGCATCACACTCAGTTCAAGAGGGAGGAAACCCCATAGGACTAGCACAAAAGAAGATTGGTGGGATTGGCTACAATATGCTTTGCTTGTTAAATCTGCATGGAAATAAAAACCATTCGTTTTAAAACGAAAAAAAGATATATAGGTGCTTCAAACTGTCACAAAAGCACTAAGAGCTTTGGGTGTTGTGGCAGACCAAAGGCAGCAAGCTGCAGTAGTTTGATGGAGGGCAGGTATAGGGGCAGCTAGGTGAGCAGGTTCTTGTTCCCTGAATAGACTGCCAGAGACTGCTGCCCAGCAATTAAGACAGGCGGGCACTTGGGACACATCAACAGCCAGCCTGCAGCAGCAGGTTAATGGGTCACCTGCAGCCAGGTAGGGCCTGCTGGTCCATTATAAAAGGTTTCCCTTCAGGCAAGGAAGGGCAAGGTGGTAGTGGTGGTGGCGGTGGCAAGGGCAAGGGCAAGCAGGAGAGGTTTTCTTGCCCTTGGATGCCAGGGAGAAGGTACTGTGGGAGTGGTTGCAGAAGTGACCCAGAGAGAGGCTGCTATTCCGTGGGAATGAGGACAAGAGTCCCACAAGTGGCTGCTACCTAGGGCCCTGGGCTAGAACCCAGGTGAGACTGGGGTCCCCCAACCCTCCCCACACTTGGTGGGCTGCTACCAGGGAAAAGGGGATTTTTTGGACCATGGAAGGGTTTTTCCTTCCAACCTAGTGACTGGCCTATGATGAAAATGGCTCATTAAACAGGAAACCCTCACCTCTGAGAGAAATAAGAGGCTGTGAGAGGGTCACCATGAGCCTCTGAGGTGTCTTAAAAATCTGCTAGGAAGTATAGGACCCAAGGGGCACCACCAGAGACCTGCCACTGTATATAAGCAGGGGACTGGTGCATAGACATAGGGAGGTGACATTACTTTTTTATACTGAGTTAATTAGAGCATCACTGGAATTCTGTGCCCACTTCTGGACTCCACATTTCAGGAATAATGAATGAGTCAAGGCCTGGAAAGTCTGCATTACAGCAAGAGATTAAGGAAGCATTAGTTTATCCAAAAAGAAAGGTTGAGGTGACTCAACTATAATATATATGTAAAGATTTCTGATTGTAGAGCAGGGGTGGGCAATAATTTTTGCAGCGGTGCCACTTCATGAATGTTAGTAGTGGTCATGGGCCACATAAAGCCCTCTCCCCCCAAAGGGCAAGGCCTCATGAGGAAGAGGTGGGGCCTCGGGCAGAAGGGGTGGTTCCCTTTAAGTGCTGCGTGTCCCTGGTAGGAGGAGGAGACTTTGCATGCTCCCCTGCCCTCAGGCCAATCGAGACTTAGTAACGGAAGTGGACATGAAGTCATTTGCTGTTCAAAACAGCTGGCAGCTTCCTCTAGGCGAGGGGTTCCCAACCTGGGGTACTTGTACCCCCAGGGGGTACGAGAAGCTTGTCAAGGGGGTACGGGGAATATTTTGTAAATAACTAGATTATCCTAATTGAAATATTCCAAAAGTAGTAGTGTTAGTGAAAAAAGCTGTGGATTCTAGAGTCTAGAATTTATTTCCTTTCATATTGAATAGGGGGTTCGGGAAGGTTTACTAAAAGCCAAGGGGGTATGGGGACCAAAAAAGGTTGGGAACCCCTGCTCTAGGCACTGTGCACCCCCTAGTGGGGGGAGGGAGCTGTCAGCTGCCAGCTGCTCTGAATAATGAATGACTTTTTGCTCACTGCCCCACCCCCAGGTCTCAATTTGCCTGGGGGAGGGGGTGCAGCAGGGCCGTTGCAGGCTGGATCAAATGGCTTAGTGGGCTGGATCCAGTCTGTGGGTCGTATCTTGCCCACCCTTATTGTAGAGGGGTTTTAAATTGATTAAATAAAGGTATTACAAGATCCAATGACTAGAAGCTGAAGGCGGACACATTCAGACCAAATACATTTTTAACAGTGAGGGTAGTTAGCCATTACAATGATTTACTCAGAGGTGTGATAAGTCTCTATCACTTGCAGATGTCTTCCTAATGTAAGCAGGATCTGAATGAGCTCTCCCCCTCCCCACCTAGCTGTCAGAGAGTTCATTTAGATCCTTCTTACATCCTCCCCCTTCCCCCAGCTGAGACTGTCATCCTGGCAAATAACACTTCTATGTTATACCAACTGCATGTGTTGTCCTCAAAAGGACTGAGGAAACCCATTCTATGAGTAACGCTAAAATAACAGAAATTATAGGATTAATGCAAGAGTAACTTTTGGTGAAAACAGTTGCTGTGTGACATAGGAGGGTGTGACGTAGTGGGGGGTACCTTGCTGGTTCTCTGGGGTGCAGACGACTTGTCTCTTGGGCTCGCCTCATAGATGACTCTCTCCGTCGCTCAGCTGAGATCCGGTCTCGGCGCGATTTCCTCTCTCTCCGGGACTCCTGTTCACACCCGGACCGGCTCTCTGTGAACTCGTCCGCCAGCCTCCCGGCTTCCTGGGGGGTTCTCTGGCCTCAGGTCCTTGAGCCACAGCCTCAGGCTGGGTGTGCACGTGTGACGTAGTGGGGGTACCTTGCTGGTTGCTAATGCTGGGCAGTGGGTTGTCAGTGACCTCCACTGGCTGCTGTCTGCAGCACGGCCCAGCAGGGCAGGGGATGAGTCATATGCAAGGGGGCTTCGAAACTGGTCAGACAGGTATCTCCCATGGAGCGGAACAATGGAAAGGAAGGGGGCAAGGCCAGAGCTGGCTGAGGGCAGGGCTGGAAGTGAGTGAGTTAGTTTTCTGTCTGGGATCATGGAGGAGACAGCCTAGGGCCCAGAGGGGCTGGAATTTAGGGGCCCAGCATCCCCCATCTCAAGGGGGGCTGAGGCATCCTATGCCCGGTTCCTGTAACCGGATGACATCTATGCTGTGCTGTATCCTGGAGAAGCAATAAACTCCCTCTATTCTACTGGCTGGTGGAGTCTGTCCGTGCCATTATGGGGGTGCAGGAGTCGGGGGACCCCGACGTGCCGCCACAGCACGCTTCATAGAACTGCTCCATCATGATCAGCTTGAGCAGGTCCTCTGCGGTCTGGGCTCCGACTCCAGACACCCACTTGTGGCAGCATTGCGCCAGGCGGGAGGCCAGATCCACATAGGTCTCCCGTGGCCCCCTCTTCACCCCCCGGAACTTCTTCCTGTACATTTCGGGGGTCAGCCCAAACTTGTGCAGCAGGGCCTCCTTGACTCTGTTGTAATCCCCTGGATGTAGGTCCTCCAGCTGATTGAGCACCCTGGCAGCCTCCTGGTTCAGTGCGGGGATGAGCTCCTGTAGCCAGTCAGCTGGGGGGACCTGTTGCAGTCCACAGGCCCTTTCAAAGGAGCTGAGGAACCCGTCTATGTCACCCACGTCCTTCAGTTGGGCCACCACGAGCTTCTCCAAGCGTCTGGCCGCCCTGGGCCCTTGGGGCCCGTCCGCACTCAGTGCAGCCGGGGCCCTAACGCTTCTCCGCTCTGCCATGGCCAGCTCATGCTGTTGCTGCTCTCTGCGGTCCTGGACTTCCAATTCCTTCATCTGCAGCTGGATCTCCAGCCGCCGCAGCTCCGCTGGGTTGGACCCTCCCCTCTGTGGACTACGGCTTGCGGGGTTCCCCTGGGAGGCTGTCCCGTCTCTCTGGTGGGTTCCAGTGCTCTGCCCACCCTCAGAGCCTGACATGCTCCCGGGGGGGTCTGGCTGCTCCCCACTGGGACAGGATCCCAGCCCTGTGGCTGGTCATTCTCTTCCAGCCGGGCAATCAGCTGGGCCTTGGTTGCGTTCCGCATAGGCAAGCCCCTCTCTCTCTGCACAGCTTCACCAGCTCTTCGGGAGTTGGGTGTTGGCCATCTCCCCACTGGTCCCCTCGGTGCAGACTCACCAGTCTAGTGCTGCTGTGCCCCACGATTCCCAGGAACCGCTTCGCTCTGTCTCCAGCACGCCTGGCTCTAAGGCCCTTGCTTCTATTGCGCCTTGTCACTTGCTGCTGGGAGCTCCATCCACGGGGTGCAGTGCATCCCACTTCTGACACTACTGTGGCGGCGCATCGGGGTCCCCCAACTCCTGCCCCCCGTAATGGCACGGACAGACTCCACCAGCCAGTAGAATAGAGGGCGTTTATTGCTTCTCCAGGATACAGCACAGCACAGATGTCATCTGGTTACAGGAACCGGGCATAGGATGCCTCAGCCCCCCTTGAGATGGGGGATGCTGGGCCCCTAAATTCCAGCCCCTCTGGGCCCTAGGCTGTCTCCTCCATGATCCCAGACAGAAAACTAACTCACTCACTTCCAGCCCTGCCCTCAGCCAGCTCTGGCCTTGCCCCCTTCCTTTCCATTGTTCCGCTCCATGGGAGATACCTGTCTGACCAGTTTCGAAGCCCCCTTGCATAATGACTCATCCCCTGCCCTGCTGGGCCGCGCTGCAGACAGCAGCTAGTGGAGGTCACTGACAACCCACTGGCCAGCATAGCAACCAGCAAGGTACCCCCCACTACATCACAGAGGGCATGTTACCTTCTGGCTTTAAAATTCACCTGTCAAGTACAGATTTCCCATATTAGCATGAGTTTCCCCCATTTTGACCTAGTATACTGTGTATCAATTCTTAAGTAAGGTGGTGGAATGGGGAGGCACGTGGAAGGTCAGGTTACCATCAGCATGTGTGTCTAAGGAAAGTGGGCAGCGTTATCAGGGATGCTCAGTTTGGATATACTTCAACTTTTCAGTCCTTAGTGGAGACTATCGAAGAAGTCTGGATTTAGAGGGGTTGTGCACCACCTTGTTTGTTGGTATCTCAGATCTGGTTTCCAGCCTCATGAAGTGTGTACAAGGAAGTGGTTTGGATAAAATTTCAGCTTTGACCCATCCTCAAACTCTGAATTGAAGGAGAAAAGTATGTGTGCTCTCCACACTAAGCTAAGAAGCAAGTTCAATAAATATTACTCTCCAGTAAATTTTTACATCTTCAGAGCTACATTTGCATCCTTCCAAAGGGTTTTATTTTCTGTTTCTTTTCATTTGCACCATTGTCTCCTATAAACCAATTCTTTACTCTCCCTGGGAATAGTAGAATGTGTGACTAGAACAGAGTTTACTAAATGCTGAATTAGCAGGGATTGATTTAACTGTGTAGGCATTTACTTGTTCTTAGAAAATCTTGCGTGTGAACTTTGAAGTAGTTGCTTGATGCCATTTTTTTTCAGAGCAGGATGTAAAATGATTCTCTCTAATTTCCTACAAAGAGCCCCAATAAAAAGCTGTCCTGTGACACACACATGAAAAGGGTAGAATAAAGGCCCAGTTGACAGAAACCACTCCAGACTGACATATTTGTGAGCTACGTATCATTTCCCTGCCCAGCCTAAAATTAGATAATAAAAAAAAATTACTTTTGGTTTTTGTACACAGATTACCAATGGCCTGTCATACTTCATAGTACTAAGATATTAAAAATTCAGTACCATCACACTCATGGAATTCTTTCCATGTAGCAATATTTGTGAAATTCACTCAATTTCATTGCAGCTGTGTATGTACAAGCTTCATTCCTGAGAGCTGTACATGTTGACTCTCATTAAAAAGGTATTCATATCATTAAACAACTTTAGTTATGTTCCCAGAAAAGTGGAGAGCCAATAGCCACAAAACTTTCCATGGAGGACAAAAGCAGTAGATAAGGACATTATTTGATTTCAGTGTTTAAAAGGTCAATGTTTGCTGTTTTACTTAGAATTGTTAGTTCCTAACCCTAATAATGCCTTTAGGAAATGGTAAAAACCCTTCTAAGGCCTATTGTGTTCTATCTATTTTTGTTTAAATGAAGCAGTTCAGCTCCTCCAAACAATATCCTTTACTTCCTAGATTGGGAGAGGTTGAGATTACTGAGCAGACAACAAGTTTATCAACTGTGGGAAGAAGCATTTACAACTGCACTTCAGAGACTGGCCAGCTAAAGGAATAGAACTGATGGATTCTGGGTCCAGTCTTCCTTGACTGGAAGAACTTGAAATCATTATGGTGCCTTTGTGGGAGAAGAGAATAGGCAGGGTTTGAGTATGCAGCCATATTATCTGAAAGCCAGATTAAGTGCAGGGTGCAGTGACACTGGTTGCAGTATTTGGGAAAGGCAGCAAAGTGGAAGGGTCGGAGAGCAGCAGCTAAGAGGAGGTGGGAGAGCAGCTGCGAAGAGCAGCCAGCTCACCGATATGCTTTTAGCAGAGACATCTACATGTGGTGGCCTTGGGGAGAAGCTGCAGCTGTGCTCCAGCTGTGTACAGCAGAGGAGTGATACAAATAGCTAGCAGTAACAGTGACAAGTGAAGATACAGGCTTTAGGGGGAGGAAAGAGACAGGAGGTGGGGACCTAAAGAGAACTGGCTCTGTGACAAGAATGGGCTGCAGAACCTTTTATTTCTGAGCTACTCCCATTAGTGTTGCAACAAACAAGAAGGGTTAAAAATTCAGGATCGGGGTGTATAGAAATAAAGGAAAACTGAGGATCTGTATGTAGGTGCTTGCTGGGTTGAGGCTCCCTGAATGAGAGTTTTGCTCTTCCTCAGCATGTTGGTTCTTCTGACTAGAATAGCCCTTCAGAATTAGCACCAATATTCTTCTAGGGTTTGCACAGCTGAGAGGGCCACCACTATTTTCTGCTGTCTCAGGCCAATATAGCATCCTTTTCCTTCCTTTGATTTTCTACTCTATAGCCAAGGGCTCTAAAAGGATTAATCAAATTCTACAGACAATGAATAATTAGTGTTCATATCATGGTCTTAGAAAATAATGTCTTAACTTCCCATACTTTCCAAACAGAAACAGATCCAACAAAGTCACAGAATTCAAGTATATCTACATAAACCAAATAATCTCCTGTCTTGGAAGCAAAGGTATATCTGTACAGATGTCCACCTCACTAACAGTTATTTTCTAATTCATTAGGATCTAGTATTGCATCCAAATAAAAAGAAAGGGAAGGCATGCAATTAGATAGTCCATGAATTTGGAAGCTTTCCCTATTAGCTACAACAAGGTTTTAAAATTAAAAAGGCCTGTTTTTTAATGAACTGTGAGATCATTTAGGATATGCAGAATTTTTGCTTAGTTTTAATTCTGAAGATTCTACAATAATAGTTTCCTTCCTTCCCTAGAGAGGTGTAATCTAGAACAACATTTGGAGCCAGAAACTTCCGATCTCTAATTGTAGCTCTTACACAAGGGGCCCAGATCCTCAGAGGTATTTAAGTGCCTAAATATCCTTGATTTAAGTTTAAGACTCTGGCCTTAAGTCCCTGTGCAGTTTCAGACAAGTTGCTTATGTTCTCTGCCTCAGTTTCCCCATCTGTACAATGGAGAATTGTGAGACTTAAGTGCTTTCAAAATGACAATTGCTGTATACGCACTCAGCGTTATGAAGACCTATTGTAGTCTGCCACAAGTTGGATCTAATTTCCACATTCAGGCTCACTTGAAATTCTGTGGAAAATTTTAGGCTTTTTTTTTAAGTTTTATGCTTTTTATTGAATTTGAAAATGAAGAGAAACTGTCATGTTTTTTTTAGTATTAAAAACAATTTTATTCTGCCCCGAAATTTTCATTGTGGTATGCAATGCATTGAACACATAGGTCCACTGAAGAAGATGCTAGTGGAGGGAGGCCTGGAGTTTCCTCAGTTGGACAGAGGACAGTTGAGGCTTTCGACTCTGAGTAGGTGTGGGAGACAAATGGGGTTTGGAGCACTCATGGGTGAGTTGAAACTTCTGGCCATAAAACAGCGATACGCTTAATCTCTCACGCCTCTTTCCAGACAGGGCTGAAGTGATTGCATGGGGTTCAGGGAAATTGCATGAGGTTCTAATTCCAGCTATACCACTGATTAGTTGTGTGAGGGTGGGCAAGTCACTTCTCCAGGCCTCAATCCCTCTCCTGCTTAAGGTGATCTGATTTTAAGTCAAAGTCTGGGACAATTAAACATTTGTATAGCTGTGAAACAGTCAGACTAGAGGAAAACATGCTGCCACCAACTTCTCACTCCACAGTCACAAATGCATGTTTCTCAGAATGGGTGTATTCTCCCCCTCCCAGTAATTTTGTGTCTAAATGTATTTATCACAAAACACTGAACAAGTATCTAACCCTAACTTTCACTTTGGGCAAAAGAACAGCTTTTATGTACCAGGGTTTTTGGGTTTTTTTTCTGCACTTCAAACACTGAATGAGCCTTCCACCAGATTGTTCCTAAGTTCTTAGGGGCAGGACCATCTTTTTTTCATTGTTTGTGTCCTGCCACACAATGGGGTTTTGGGCTGTGACTTGGGATCCCAAGACCGAGTACAATCTTAGTAAGAGCATATCTTGAAAAGTCGAGTAATAGATGTTGCACAGTTTGCAGTCAATAAAGGGTTTTGATAGAAGGAATTAAGATACAGTATACAGGGGGTGTGCCCCCACGTGGCTCGCTCACCACCCCCCCACTCCGGGGGCAGGCAGCGCCGGCTCTGCCCCCTGCCGCTGGGGAGGGCCAGCTCGAGGGGTGGCAGCCCTGGCCTGCCCCGGCTTTCCCCCCTCCGGCAGGGAGGAGGAAGGGGGTGCGGCACCCGGCCCTCTCCCTCCGGCCGCGAGTGGGGAGACCACACGGCTCCAGCCCCCGCCCACGAGGGGTAAGGCCAGATGGCTCCCATGCGGCCCCTCCCCCTGGGCCACCAGTGTCGCAGCACAGGCCTGCATGCCCCCCCCGCCACCTGAGCTCCCACGAGGCTCTGCAGCCCCCCGCCCCACAGCTCCCGCGCGTCCCCCCTCCCTCCACCCGAGCCCCTGAGAGGTCAGGCGGCTCCCGCGCGCACCCCCTCCCCAGACAGCGGAGTTGCCGCGCGGTCCAGTTTGAACCCCGGCAGCCGCAAATACATGTGGCGGTTGCCGGAGGGACGCTGAGGGGCCGGCGGCGTGTGGGGGAGGGGTTAACCGCCGGCCTATGCAGTGCGGAGCCGATAGGGGAGCATGGCGGGAGGGGACGAAGCAGGGCAGCCGCGCGGCTCTCCCCGGGGCACCAGGGCGGGGGAAGCCGCATGTTCCGGGAGCCACGCAGCTCGCATCCCCCGTGGGGGTAGGTCGGAGCACTGGGAGGTCGCGTGGGTCGCAGCTCCCAAGGCGCACGGGGAGGGGGGAGGCCACGCAGCTGAGGGCAGAGGGCGGGGCTGCAGGAATCTGTCGTCCCGCCGGAAACGCCTTTTCAGGGTAGGGTGAGGTGAGACACCTGTGCCTCGAGAGCAGTTGCTAGGGCACCAGAAAACCCTGCGAGGAGAACCACGCCTGGCCCGATAAAAATGGAGCTTCAGGGGGCAGCCGAATCAGTCTCTCAGCCCAGGGGAAGAATCTGTCCTATCCCTGGACTTGCCTTCTGCCCTCCCTCCCGGCACAAATATGATTCAGTTCTGTGGGGATCTGGACTCCTATTTTCGCCACCTCCGCCTTAAGGAATGTTTCCAACACACCCATATACAACATACTGACCTAGCTGCCCCCCACCCCATTCCCACAAGAAGAAAGCTTCTATGTGGACCCCCCACCAATGGACGTAAGGAAAGTCTGGATTTTTACATCGACTACTTCCGCAAACGCGTTCAAACGGACATGATCAGCAAACAACAAACATATAGCATACAACCTGAGTCATGCAGAACACAATGCTATTCAAAGCCTCAAAACCCATCCTATCCATAGGCATGCGCAGCTCATTTCATCAGGGTGTGCACCCAGGGAATTTTTTTTTTAAAGGCAAACATTTATTGACTACTCAGTCATAAAGGACATTATTTTTATTCATCAAACAATCTAAAGAAACTAAAATTTAACTAACCTTAATTTTTTTTAAATGAACAGCTAAACTTTACTTAAAAAATACAAACTTAAGTATGGGACATTGTACTTCTTAGTTTGTTTTTTACATGTGCAATTTGGCGCTTATTGCATAATACAGCAATCCATACTTTAAAACTAAAAGAGTATATCATGCGATTAAATTAAAATGCAAAGCCACTTTTTTTTTGAAACATTATAGGGTTACCAGGTAGTCTTAAAAAAAATACCGGATATACTTCATGCGGGGGGGGATGGGGGGACCGGCTGGGGAGGGGAGCGGGGCTGGCCGGGGGGGGGGGGGCCGGGAAGCAGAACTGGCGGGGGGGGGGCGGGGGCTGGCCAGGGGAGATCGGGGGGGGGGAGGGCGACGGGAAGCAGAGCTGGTCAGTAGGGGGGAGGGCGGAGCGGGTCTGGCCAGGGGAGATCGGGGGGAAGGGGGGGCGGACAGCGGGAGCGGAGCTGGCTGCGGGAGCTCAGGAGGAGGAGGGGAGAACTGGTCACCAGAAGCAGCGCTGGCGGGGGATGCAGCAGGGCTGGCCGGGGAAGATTGAGAGGAGGAACTGGCCAGCAGGAGGTAGAGCTAGCAGTGGGGGTGGGGGTTGGGTACAGTGGGGCTGGCCAGGGGAGATCAGGAGAGGAGGGGAGAACTGGCTGCAGGAAGCAGGGCTGGCGGCGGGTGCAGCAGGGCTGGCTGGGGAAGATCAGGAGAAGAAAGGGAGAACCAACCAGCCAGCCGGGGGGCGGGGGGGGGGAGCATATCAGCCAGTGGGGAGCGGGACTGACCCGGGCAGTGTAGATCCCAGGGCAGTCCCGCCCCCTGCACGGTCCAGGCGAAGCGCAAGTCAGTCCGGCTGCGGCTCCACCACGAGCTTGACCAGCGCGCAGGAGCACGGACCGGGCTGCCCCTCCTCCTCACACACAACCAGGGCTCCCAGCGCTGATCATGCCCCGCCTCCCAGCCCCCGCCAGGTTTCTGGGCGCCCAGTCAGAAAACCAGAAAATACCGGGTATTGCACATGTCTGGTATTTTCTGGATTTTTTTACTGGACAGAGCCCCAAAAAACCAGACTGTCCGGTAGAAAACCGGACACCTGGCAACCCTAAGACATTAGGGTGTGCCTGGGCACACCCCGTACACACGCCAGTGATCCTAACATCATAATCCAAGAAGCTAACAAAGGAGGTGCTGTAGTCATCATGAATAGGACAGATTATGAACAGGAGGCGAACAGACAACTCACTAATACCAGATTCTATAGGCCTCTCTCCTGTGACCCCACTAAGGAATACCAAAAAAACATGAAAAAACTTCTCATGAAACTCCCTGATGCTACTCAGGAACAAATTTATGCTAACACCCTCCCTCCCCCCCCCATCCCAGACCAGGAACTTTCTATCTACTACCCAAAATACACAAACCTGGTAATCCCGGACGACCCATCATCTCCAGCATTGGCATACTTACCACAGGATTATCTGGCTATATTGACTCCCTCCTCAGACCCTATGCTACCAACACTCCTAGATACCTCCATGATACCACTGACTTCTTGAGGAAACTCCAAAACATCAATAATCTTCCTGAAAATACCATCCTGGCCACCATGGATGTAGAAGCCCCCTTCACCAACATTCCACACAAAGACGGATTATAGGCCATCAGGAACACCATTCCTGATTATAACACTGCACACCTGATTACAGAGCTCTGCAACTTTGTCCTCACCCACAACTATTTCCAATTCAGAAACAATTTCTATCTCCAAATCAGCGGCACAGCCATGGACACTCGCATGTCACCATAATATGCCAACATCTTTATGGCTGACTTTGAACAACTTTTCCTCAGCTCTCGCCCCCTAATACCCCTACTTTACTTATGCTACATCGATGACATCTTCATCATATGGACCTACAGAAAAGACACTCTTGAAGAATTCCACAAGGATTTCGACAACTTCCACCCTACTATCAACCTCAGCCTCGACCAGTCCACAAGGGAAATCCACTTCCTGGACACTACAGTACAGTTAAATAATGGACACATTTCCACAACCCTATATCAGAAACTCACAGACTGCTACACTTACCTTTATGCTTCCAGCTTCCATCCCAGACACATTTTTCAGTTGATTGTATACAGCCAAGCCCTACGATACAACCGGATTTGCTCCGACCCCACAGACAGAGACAATCACCTACAGGATCTTTACAGAGCATTCCTAAAACTGAAATACCCACCTGGGGAAGTGAAAAAACAAATTGACAGAGCCAAAAAAATACCCAGACATGAACTACTTCAGGACAGACCCAAAGAGAAAATAACAGAACTCCTCTTCTTGTTACCACAACTCAGACCCTCCAACACATTATACACAATCTACAACCCATCTTGGAAAATGATCCCTCACTCTCAGAGGCCTTAGGAGAAAAACCTATTCTTGCTTACAAACAACCCCCTAACCTGAAACGTATTCTTTCTGATAACCATGCCACACAACCACATCATAAACCTCCAGGAACCCAGCCCTGCAACCAAAAAAGATGCCAACTCTGCCCATATATCTACATTGACAAATTCATCACTGGAGCAAACAACATAAGCCACAAAATGAAAGAGTCATTTGACTGCACATCTAGTAATTTGATCTATGCCATCAAATGCCAGCAGTGCCCCACTACTATATATATATTGGACAGACTGGACGGTCTCTGCGGGAAAGAATCAATGGACACAAATCGGATATACGTAAAGGGAACACACAGAAGCCTGTTGGTGAACATTTCTGCTTGCCTAACCACAGTTTAACAGGCCTGCAGGTGGCTGTCTTGTCACAGGTCAGCTCCACAAGCCAGATACATAGGGAAGGACTAGAATCACAGTTCATCCACAAATTCAGTTCACATGCTAATGGACTCAATCGTGGTATGGGCTGGCTAGGACACTACCTACTTAATAACCACTGAAGGTGCTAACAGCTCTCTGATTGGTATCCTTCCTGTCTTAGCAATCTATCTATTGACTTTGATTTTTATCTGCTTAGGTTTAAGTACCCATTCTCCAGAAATGATGCTCTGTCTCACACCCCCCTTCCTTTTTTCTTTTTTTCCCCCCTCCCCTTCCCCTCTCCTATTTATTTCAATTTTTCATATCCCCTACTCATAACTCCAGTCATCTGAAGAAGTGGGCTGTGCTCACGAAAGCTCATGATACCATCTACATGTTTTGTTAGTCTATAAAGTGCTACCAGACCATTTGTTGTTGTTTTTTTCAATACAAATGAGACATGTGACTGCTTCACACCTTCTTTTGTCAATTGCTTGACAAATCTATGGCTGGAAAAACTCTCTAGTTAGAGTAGTTGTTTCATGCTACTTTCACTAGTTTATACTTGCTTCAGGTTTTGAAAAATTTCTTCACAATTCTCTGCCATTGAGACACACTTTTCAGACAATGAAAGCTTAGATTCTGAAGCACAATTCTGCAGCAAAGACCAGGCACAAAACTTGGAATTTTGCAGCAAACTCCACACCTTAGCATCACAGTGTACATGAGCCCCGGAGTATTATCACGGATTCCATACATCAGTATCAGTCCATTTAATTATTTTATTCCCTCTTCAAGAACTGTGACTTGTTCCTTACCACAAGTCATATTATTTATAGCATTCCACAACTACCCCCTCCAGCACCACCACTGAGGAGTCCAGGATGCTGTATAGTTAACAAACAGTAGTGGAAATATAAAACATTGTATAAGCCAAATGAAATCCTAAGAAACAGAATAAAGTGCAATTATGAAGAGAAGGGGATGGAGCCATCTTTAATGGACACAACACTTAAAACATCCCAGAGAAGTGATTTTTGGTACTTGACAGAGATGGTCCGAGCTGAATGTCTGTAGGAAGGAAGTTCCCTATTTAAAAAAAACAACACAGCAAATGCTCTGTCATCCACTGGCCTAGGGGCTGATGGGAATACAAATTTCAAAAAAGTAGGTTCTGGTTCTGAGTGAAAGAAAGTGTATTTACCAGACTTCTCCTTTTCAGGTACTAAAGTATTAGAAAGCTTATTAAACCCACTTCCAAAAATGCTCCTTACCTGCCAAACACAGGGGTAAATGAACTGATGATGTCTGTCTAGGTACAAATTAGTCACAACAGCTGTAAGCACAATGCAAGCAAATCAATGTTTGTGGTACCACTGACTCGGTTAAATACCTTCTTCCTCTACTCCAAAGACCTAGCCTCCCTTTTTCATGTAGCTATGTCATAGGAGAGAGAAAGTGAAAATTTGTAGCCTTTCAGCAGAACATCAACCAATGAGTGGAACCAAAATAAGCTTATCAAATAAAATGGGACTGATTATCCATAGAGTCAAACCAAAGAATCTTTGATGGCAGCAGCAGGTCTCCAAAAGGAAAACCAATCTAAAATACTTTTAAATAGATAGGAAAAGGATAAATGGGTTTTGCTGGTGGTCACTACTAGCAAGGGAATGATTAGTTACAAATGTTAAGAGCCCTTGACTTGGTCTGAATCCTTAATTCCTCAAAATGATCATCATTATCTGCCAAGTAATGACATCAGTTAGAAGCCATAAATAATTGCTCAGTAAAACATCCCAGCCCTGCAAATTCCCTAAAGTGTTGCAGCTTTCAGTGATCATGAATGGGAAAGTGAAATGGGGAAGCAGATTATTATAGACTCAGGGCCATCCAATCTGCAGGGACGATGAACTCTTATGTGAGAATGCCAATCTCTGTGTTTACAGACAGTTAAAAGGAGTACAAAGCTGACTAATAACACTCCTGATTACATGTGTGTGCTCTGTACATGCAGATGGTTAAGAACTGGATGATCTGCTTCCAAGCAGAATGATTCCAGTCAAATCTTAGACCAAGATTTTCAAAAGTGACTAATATTATGGGTCCCTAACCTGAAGTACTTTAAAAGGGCCTGATTTTCATAGGTCCTGATCATCCACTTGATGAAAATCAAGAGCATTTCAGGACCTGAAAACCTGGGCAGCCCAGAATGAGGCATTCAAAGATACTAACATTCATGTGTATGGAGTATTTTAATTTGGAGAACAAACAACCCCCCACTCACCTGCAAAGACAGCAAAATCCAATTCTAACATGATAACGTGGTTGATGCTGAGATTTGTACTGAAGTGTTAACTGAAAACCTATTCCTAGGTTTAGATATTAATGGAGGGAAATAAAACAATTTTGAAAATATCTAGTTAAAAAAAAACTTACCAGCTGCTAACCCAACTTGTGGGATTTATTGCTCTGATCCCTACACCTCCCACAGTGGTGTGCTTATCTTTGGGTGCCAGCTCTCCTCCTGCAGTGGCACTCCAACCACTAGGAAACCACTATGGCTGGTTGAAAATTCTGCCAGAACTGTTTTTCTACAGAAAATTGGATTTTTGACTAAGTGAAATATTTTACAAAAAAGTGTCTCTTTGCTATAATTTTTTTCATCAAAAAACTGAACAGGGATAAGTTTCCCAGACAGGCTTCATCTCCCATGTTGCACCTCCTCCTCTTACCAAAATGGAAGGCTGTGGTGCATCAAGGAGGTGGGATGTAGTCCATTTTGGGAGCCCCACCTATAGAAGGGATTGGGATCATGAGGTGCTTTAGTGTCATTTTAGAATTGAAGTATTTCAGGTTTTGGCCAAAATATTTTTATTTTCAGTTGGCTGCCTAACACTTAAAACTTTCCATGGAGGAAAAAAAGATTCTGACATTCTCTAGATACCACTGCTTTCCTTCTCAGCACAGACACATCCTTCAACAGCTGACTGGGCAAATGTATAGCTAAAATGTAGGTTAGCTATATGAAATGAGAGTTGACTTAAGCCTCTCAATTCCGTTTTTTAAAACCATCAAGTTTAAAAGAAGTGGAGAAAAATGAGAAAGAAAACAGATTAATGGGGCAGAATAGGGGAAAAAATAACTAATTATAAAGAGCCCTTTTCTTTCTGTGCAGAAAGTTGGTTGACTTTTCAGCAGCAGTTTGTGATCCAGCAAACACGTTTAACTCACTTTCTTCTGAAAAAGCTAAACTGGACTCCTGTTATTCCAAGATAAAAATACATTAAGAGGGAGTTAAGGCTGAGCATACATAACAGTAAATTAGCATAAAAACACATTACAAGAATGTTGGAATTCTCCTAAAAACAAACACTACAAACCTAGGTAATTCAGAATTAAGGTTAAACTTAAAAGCAATCCATATTAAGGATGCATTAATTGTGCATTTTGATATCTCTACAACCTTACATCTGCCTTGGACAGATACCATGAAATAATCATTCAATTATGGTTAGTGCATAATAGCCCTGATAGTTCCAGATTAGATTAAACTGATTTTAAAGACACAATCTATTTTTTCTTTCATTTCTCTTCTTGATGGACTTACAGGGTTGATAGTAACCTCCAACAGCAGAGAGTAAATATTTTCCCTGAGGGTAGCTTGCCTTTAATACCATTGGGAACCACAGGAGGCAGTGGTCATTTTGAGAGAAGGGCCCTACAGTCTTTCCTGGGGGAAGCCTCTGGCCTCTCTTTTGAGAGCAACTGGAAATTGCCAGTGCAGCATTCCCTCCAGCATATTTTCTAGAGCATTTTGGGGTTTTTTCTACTGAAAGCTTACTAAGGACTTGAATTCCAGATGTTGTCCGTACCAAGGAGTTACAACTGACATTAAGTCCTTTTGCTTCTGGTCCTCCTTGCAGTCACTGCGCTTGTGGCAGAATGGGGGCAAACATTCCTGTGAATGTTGGCACTTCAAAGAGACATCTCTGGTACCAAGGCAGACTTTTGTCCTGCATCTTTGATGCTAATGGTGGATGTGGCTTTTGCCCCATTGTCCTGGTATGTGGAGCGCCAGCAAAGTAGTTACATTTTGGTGCAAGTCTTTCTTTTTTCAAACAATCGTAAATTAAAAGTAGAGTTTTCACCTTTGAATTTCCTGGCTTTTCTTTTAATGTTGATTTTCATCTAAAGATCTCAATGTTAAGTGTAATGCAATAGCTTAAATCAATTAAAACAGGGATGCCAGTTATCATTTATTTTTGTTTGGCTTATAAGGCATGCTGAAGGACAAAGCTATATCCAGACCCCGAAGGTGAAGTAGCCTGGAAAATTCCTTGGTGAAACAAGTCTTCCCTCCAGATCACAGAATAGCAGAACCACTGCTATAATTTGTTATCTAAATAAAATAGACTCATGCTAAATAAATGAACAATTGTTCACAAACTTTTCCTAGTCTGCTAGCAGTTCAAGGTCAAGCCTTAGGATGAAATCTTACTTCCATTGTAGTCAATGGGAATTTGTCATTGGCCTCAGTGGGGTCAGGATTTCACCCAGCAGCAGGTGCAAGCCCAGCAACTGAGGGCAATGACCTGTGGATCCACATGGTCGTGGATGCACAAGCTTTGTGCCCTTACAGCCCCGTTTCAATCTCTTGTGCATGCTAGTGCCTGAGTGCTGGAGGGGAACTATTTATATGACATGGCCAAATCCTGTCTGCCATGTCTGTGCAGTGGACCCATACTGGTTCAGCTGCATCTTAGAGTCCTTGCACCTTGTATAGAAAAACACGAGATTTGTCTGGAAGTACATAATATGAAAGACAATTAGAAATATACAACTGCCAATATAATACGGTCTCTCTCTTTTTTGAAGAAATGATAAAAATAGCAAAGAAACAACACTTCTTTCTATGACAGACTGGCATTTTTCCAGCAAACTTAAGTACTTTTTCTACTTTCAGGGGAAAAACGATGGGATGTGGTCCAAGATTAGTCATACAAACCTGAGAAATATGGAATAAGAGGCTGGGCTGAAGCAGCCAAAGTGGTACCACCAGCTGCAAGCCCATTAATTAATGCTCTGCGGTATGTAGCAGGAAGAATGACCCTGATACTTGCTGAATACAAGGAGATAACTTTTACTGAGCAGCTATGCTTTTCTTACAGAGGTATATTTATCCAAGAAGAACTTTGCACATTTCCCCCCATCTCACAAGGCAGTAAATTAGTTCTAATTGCCGAGATACGTAATAAAAGCTGCACCCAGCCTTCTACAGCATTTAAAGGTTTATTTTATGGTTTTAGGTTTTCTTTGAGTGTCTAACTAAAAGAAAGGAATTAAGAAAAAGAACTTGAGAGAAAAATGTAGGTTTTATGGATCTATAAAATCATGGTGCTTTAGATAAATGTATCTTCCCGTGAAACTTACACAATATAACTTAACACTGAAGTTCCGTGGCTGGCAGTATGATGCACTGTATACACTATATTACATATCTCTTTTTCCATTTGCAGTTCTCTTTACTTAGACATAATGAACATTGTTATCTCCTCAAAAGGGAAGATGTGTATTTACCCATAGCTGAAGACAATGTATTCTACTCCTAGGTTTATTAATCAATGTGAAAAATAATAATAATCAGTAGCAGATCCAGGGCCAAATTCTGTGTATACATTTAACTGTTTTCAATGTGTATTTTTATAAATACAATAAAAGTTAGATCATAATGTACTTTTCATCTGCTCCCTGAAGATCTCTATCTTACATTCTGGATGCTTACAAAAGCTCCATCTCTATCAATAGCCCAGATACATTTTTGCCCAACATTTCCTCTTCAGAGGTTTTCATGCTCAACACCTGTGAACTGAGTTTCTTGAATTTACATTATCTAAAGTTTTTTTAATATGATTATTAATATTTGCAACCACTAAATTAACCAGTTAAGACTGAACTTTCATACCACAGTGAGTGCTACAGAAGAAAACAACATAGACCACATGCTAAGGCAACAGTTTGTCTGTTGCCCTATCCTTCCGAACCACCTGAATAAAAGCAAAACAAGAGGGCCAAAAGTAGCAACAGGAAATCCCACCGAAACCCCAATCCAGCAAAGCACTTAAGATGTGTGAGTAGTCAATAGACTTCAAAGACTCTTCACATGATTAAAGTTAACAACACAATCAGGTGTTTGCTAGATCTGGACCCAGTATGCCCTGAGGTAGATAAATCTATACAAATACACTGTGGTCTAGAATGAGCATTAGGCTAAATGAGTAAACCAAAAAGGGGAGAGTATGCCTATACTGCTTGTCCCAAGTAACAACTCTTTGACACTAGGAAATGTTAAGTGGGAAAAATCGAGAATACAAATATATGTTTAGCACAGCTTAGCAGTTTAATTATGGTTAAAGAAAGAACAGTAAACATGTGGGCAGCTTTCAAGCCTACCAGTCCAAAAGAAGGCAATACCAGCTTAAGCCAGTTATTCAAATATAATGAAAAAAGTTCAGTCAACCAGTTCAAGATCATACAAGAGAAAAAATTATCTTAGAAGACTTTGGACGGGTGAGTTTTGCTACAAATGCAGCTGTGTGATCTAACAAGCTGCAAAAAAGCAGATTTTCCACTTAGTGTAATCCTAAACTTTGCAATGAGTACTGAAGTTAGGTGTTGTCTCTATAGCTTAAAAACTGGCTAACTGATGTTCTGTGAAAGAGTACTGAAATAAAACACATGCTGCTTTCAAAGTTTCTCGCCTGAGTTTCCTGGCCACATTCAACATCACTGGGCTAGAAAATGACAGACGAGTACTGGAATGGGCATTCTCAGTCTTTTGGTGGCAAACTTCAGCCTACAGTGGGCTCTCTCAGATTTTACCTTGTTCCCTTTTCAGGACATCTTCAGGTTCCATAGAAGTCAATTATTATAGGCTTTTGTATCATTTTGTTTTTACTAGAAGGCAGATGTTGGAAATGTTATTATAAAGCTGTATTTATTTAAGTCTTGCTTTTCTTTACACTGATTTATTTTCCACTGCTTCTACAGTCATTATTATGTGGCTCTCAGCTTCTTGAATCTTCATATTAAGGTTTTGTTTCTAGAATTCAAAGAGTTTGGACTTTCAAAAATATTTATGGCTGAACTCTGCTTCCACTGAAGTCAACGGGAGCAGAGTTAAACCAATACAATGCTTTGAAACACTCACCCTATGTTTATTCCAAAGAAAAAGCCATACTAATAAACAGCTTATAAAACAGATACGACAAGCTTGCTGGCACGAGATAGCCCTATGCAAGCAATTGCTGTCCATTAGATGCATTATGTGATCTCCCATTCAATTTTAACATTTATTTTAGAAAATGGTTATTATGAAAATCCGAAACCCACTAGGTTGTCCACTGGTACGCCCATCCTCCCTGAATGTAGGACCAGCTTCAGAAGTACCTACTTTTTCAGCACCATTTACGTGTATAAACAGATGGCTCCAGTTACATATGTGGCATCATTCGCTAAAATCTCAATTTACAAACATTTGGACCAATTGCCTCTTTCCTGCAAGGGTAGATGGTGGCTTCTTGTTCCCTTTAGAGTGTTCATTTAAGGCAGAGCCCTACAACTGACTGAACTTGTTGGAGAAAAGATTGTTTTTCATCCTTCAAGCCTGCAGAGTTCTGCGGGTTGGATCCAATTCCCAGTGAAGTCTATGGAAGGGCTCCTGTTCATGGGGAACTAGACCGGGCCTTTGGAGAGTTTCAAAAATAAAAAGCAATGTGAAGAATAATAGGATATAAAAATAAAATGTATTGCCTTCCAAATTGTCCTATTCTTTTTTTTTAATCTCTTGGTAGTAGTTGTGTCTTCCACATGTTTTAGCACCAGAAAAACATATAAACCATTTTTATTGCACAGAGCAGGAATTTATCTGTGTGTTTCAGCTTAGATCTGCAAGAATCCTCTTATATTTTAGAACTGAAGTGAGAAAACAACATTAAATTCAGTTTTATACTGTGCACAGCAATTATTCTAACTGTCAGCACACGACATTTTTACTTCCACAGTTGAAGAGTGAATAGTCAGATGAAGTTCCACAAGAAATAGTGTAAGTTCATATAAATTAAACCACGTCTTCTATAATATCTATTGCCTGTCATTTGAGAATGCAAATACTTTATGCCCATTTAATGCTATTGGTCACAAGCAACAGCAAACTACTAAGCAGAACTAAGAAGGACACAAATAACATTATTCAGACAATAAAAACCATTATATCTTTTGCAAATGATTATCCAAATGTAATGACACTGATACGTTTTTCTAAACTCTGCAGATACAGAGTAAAATCCACAACCTATTGAAGTCGATGGGAATTTGGTCCTTGATGCCAATGGAGCAGGATTTCATCTTTAGTATCTAACTTTTAACTGGCATTTACAGTGAAATCCTTGGGGCAAGGATTGGGCCCTAATTAACTTGTTTTAAATAATAATTCAGATGTGTATTCTGTACGGTTGATTTCACATATAACACTAGAGTGTAATGCTGCCAAGGGCATTGTACCTGATGCAAGACACCAAGTTTTCTTTGCTGCCACCAGCAATGCTAAATACTAATGAATACTTGTCCAGTTCTAATCTTTTTTTATGATAAATAGAAGCATATTTCAGAGAATGCTGTACTTTAGATAACAAATTGTAACATTTGTTTAATCCTGACAGATCTGTGTCTGATTTTCCTTAAAACAAAATGCAAAGATAAGATCTGAAACCAACTCTAAAGTATACTGTAAAACATTTTACTATATACTGAGAGCCAGATGCTGCTTTGTTACACTGGTGTAAATCCTGAGTAACTTTGAGTTCAGTGAGGTTACTATATTCTGAATTTACACTATGAAGAGAAGTAGTTCTATATTTATTATATGTAATTAGTATTGTTTAATTAGCACTGCTAGTTGCAAAAATTGTATATGTGTATATAAACATTAAAATAGTTTAATAAAATATTTTATATGAAAAAGATCTAATGTCTAATGTGTGATCCACAAAACCAGGATTAATAGTTAACACTCTTCAATTATAGAATCCATTTTATGTAGAAAGAGATAATATATAAACAAAGTGCTTTATCTGGGGTTTCACTAGGAGCTCTGAGATTGTAATGTGCTTTAAGATAACATTCCAAACCTATCCTTTTAAGTTTCCAGCCAAGAATTTGTTTTTATAATTTCTTTACTGTTGGCAAAAAAAAAAAAAAGAAACTTTACTCCAGTCGGTGAAGCTCTCACTCACAGTTGCTACTTCTTCCACTTTTTTTTAACTGAAAATGATACAAACATTTTGAAAGTCAAAAACGGCAAGGAATTGGCTTTAACTATTTATTCTTTGTCGCCGTTGCTTTCTTTGAGTCTCCTTTATTGTACTGAGCATGAGATGTTAGAAGATGGTCTATTAAAATAGGAATAATAACACTAGTTATCCTAAAAACATATCTTGAGCCTGCAAATTCTCTCACACATCCCAAAGAAAGCTGGCCTTTAGTTATAAACTGTTCTAAACAACTGTGACAACCGTACTTCAATGGGACTACTCACATAACTAATGCGTCCTCCTGTAAAGGTTTACAGGTTCAGGCAACACAGCACTAACCAACACCTGGAAGTTCATTTGGATACCGGTAGGGTGTGAATTTAAACACATTTGCTATTCTGTGTATGGACACTCTTGCTCCAGAATAACAGCCTAAAGATGAGATTTTTCCAAAGTGCTCAGTGTTGGCCTAACTCTGCTCCAGTTTATTTAGTGTGGGCATAGTCATCTAGCCAAGTGGTGGTATGTTTAATGTCACGATGCAGTTCTTCTAGATCCCCATTGAACCTAGCCAGCAGGCTTTCATTGACAGTTGTGTCATCTGTATTACATCACAGCTTCACAAAGGGCTATCACAAAGACCCCAGCAATACTCATGGTCTGCACAGAGACCTTGCCCAGCTCAGAACCTGTTCAACAGGGACTACTGGCAACAGGGCAGGTCAAAACCAGGCAGCGAGATTGTGAGGTCGGCAATGAGAGACTGGTGAGGTTTATAATAGATCTCCATTCCTCTTGCCAGAGTGTTTCTGCCTTAACATCTTGGTGTGAAAGATGAAACAGTGAGAAATGTGACATCAAACATGCAGCTGACAGCTTAAAAAGATCATTGTGCAGTGGCAGGCTTGGGTTGGCATATGCTTTCTCCAGTATCTTGCCACTGGCAGCCTGTCATCTGATAAGAAGAGGAGCAGCATTTCTCAGAACTGGGAAGTATGGGAGCGGAGTTGAATGCAGGGTACCATAGATGATAAGCATGATGACATGCAATTTCATATCCACCAATTTAGTATGTGACAATCAACTCCCTATTGGTGTGCAGTACTCTGCTACTGACTACACAAAGGCAAGAGCTGGCATCTGCAAGGGAATGAGCACCCCATGACGAACCACCCCGTATGCTAAGAAGGTTGTTGCAGGGCTTAATGTTAGTGGTTGTCTTCCTCAGGTGGGCGTGGTAACACAGTGTGTGGTCTAAGGTCACACCCAGATAGACCGGATCTACTTTATGCTTCATCTTCTGACCATTCAAATAAACATTTTTTTCTCGGGTTCCACTGGCACAATGGAGACGGAACAAACTGATTTTATGACACTTGGGTAGAGGCTCCACATCCTACAGCAGTCAGCTAACTTTGCTATGTCCCATTTTAAAGTGGTATCAAGCTTGTGAAAGTCTGGGCCTGGGTACTGCAACAGATGTTATCTATGTACATGAACTTTGGTGACTCCATTGTTGGCAGATGTAAAGGACTCACTCTCTCTCAAGAATCCCCTTCTGGCCAAGGACATATATCTACAAGCTTCCACTCTGGCTTTGGGAATGGAGGGTATCCCAGATGCCCTTTCATCTGGGTTGCCTATGAGCAGGCTTCTTTCATGTCCCCTTGAGTAGCTACTAGGAGGTTGCGGGGAGGGGAATCCAGGCCCATCCACTCCTCTGGGTTCTGGCCCAGGGACTCTGTAAATAGGAGTTGGCTGCTAAGTGTGAATCCTTACTGTTCCACTGCTTCTCACTCCCTGGGCCATTTCCCTGAGGACCTGCTCCATCCTTGCCTTCTTTCAGGGCTTTATCTCAAAGTTCCCATGGCACCCTATCCAGGGTTCTGCAATTCTCCCTACCCACCATGTCTGGTCTTCAGCTACCAGCCCTGAGTTTCAGCTGGGTCTGCAATCCACCCTATACACTGGCCTGTCCAAGGTACTGCTGCTTTCCCAGTCAGTCCCTGCATCTGTCTGACTTGAGCTCCAAAAAGGAACTGACAGGCCTTCTCCCAGCAGCTTCTTTATACTGGTTTGCTGGGCCCTGATTGGCTGCAGCAGAAGCAGCCACTCTAGCTTGCCTGGAGGACTCTCTGCTCTCTTCCTTGGGGTTGGATGTGGCAAGGCCATAAGCCTCCATCAGGGGGCTTCAGGCCTAGTCCACCCCATCACAGTAGATCATTGATGTAAAGGCTGAACAAGGTTGGAGAAAGCACAGAGCCCAACTGCTCCAAATACTGGTTTTCTCCCTCATATGGTCTCTGAACTGCCTATCGCAGAGGAACAGTTCAACAATGCCTGTGACCCAAAACAGCAGGAGCCATGATATATTCCAGAGCAAGTGAATGTGCCATACCGTGTCATATGCCACTATTAAATTGATGAATATAGGCTCTATTTCCAAGTTTCTCTGGAAGCCATTTTCAACAATGGCTTGGTCACACAAGTACTTGATGGTATGTATAACAGTCTTGGTGAAAGCCTGCTTGGTCAGGGCTCAAAATTCTCTCCATGTTGGGCAAAATGTGCTGTAGGACCAAACACTCCAGGGCTTTGAAGCACACCAACAGAAGTGATGTAGGACACTGGCTTGATGCTAGACTTGGGTCTGTTCCAGGCTTTGGGAGGCAAATGACTTTTGCAGTACAACCTATCTTTGGTAGTCTGCCTTCACTGATGACCCTGGTGAAGAATTGCACAACCCAAAGCCAAGCATGGAGGCCAAGGGTTTTCAAGAATTCTGAAGATATTGCTCCAGTTGAAGTGAGTAGTAAAAATCCCAGGGTGACAGTCTATGCTGTGATAGGTAGTGGGGAAACTAGAGTGGTTTTAACCCACCTTTATACTACTGGAATCTGGTCTGCTTTGCAATCCAAAGCGGTATGTGGGGTAATTTAGACAGCCCACCCCTAAGTCTGTCCTTCTACTCCCAGCATGCTTCCTATGCTGCGGCTTGCACATGGCCATCCACAGAACCATCCAGGGTAGTTTTACACAGTTCCCACTGTACCCCTATCAGATACAGGGATTTCTCATTTAAAACAAGTAGAACAGCATACTGAAGTTTGGGGCACAGAGCTCCCTCCGCCAGTGACTTTAATGGGATCAAACTTTAGCCAGTGTTGAACATTTATAAAAATCCCATCCTAAAATAACTATAAATTATGTCATGCCTATTTATGAATTGTAAAAGAGAAAAAAGCTGTCCTTGATTCATTCTCCCTTATCTTTGCTGAGAGCTGCACTGGGCAGCTTACTCTGGAAAATCTCCCATTGATTTCAGTAAATAACCATAGAAAGGACTAGGCCACATTTTTGTGGAGAAGTTTTCTGTTGTTATTTGGCTGGTTTTGAGCAAGCATAACAGTCACAAAATGGAAACTATTTTACGAAAGCTCTAAAGTTTGCACGGAAATTTCATGTAAAATGTGACACACGATTCTAAATTGAAAAATATGCAGTAAATTTTCAAAATTGTATTAGTTTTGAATTTTTGAGGAGGTGACTGAGATTGGTTGTGTAATGCACATGGTATTTGTTCTGCTTTAGGGCCCTGATTGATGGGTTCTACTTTCTGAGCTGTTGACAGTGAGCAGGAACAGTTTTAATTAATTTCCCAGAAGGAATCAGTGTATTTTGTGTGCTGTCTTTGGACCAGCCAGAAAAATAAAATAATCTATCTGCACAGCAGGTGCAGTCCTTTGTTAATCACCCCCAAAAGACCATCTAGGAATTGAGCTGGGGACTAGTAGCCTTGAAGACAATTAAAGAGAGAACAGTTCATGATCCAAAATTGCCCGAGAAGGGTACCCACAATTTCTTCCCCGCAAGAAAACACCACCAGGTATAAAAGTTATGGGGCAGAGCCTGCTACAAGGGCTATTAAGTGGAATATATTGTTTGAGGACAGAAAGCTGCACAGCTTAATGGAGTCCTCTGCAGGTCCAGTTAATTCATGTAAGCATTCAAATTCTGAACCTTTGGAGATTCTTCTATTGCTAGTTTGATAGCTATGAAGAAGCTGGTGCTGAGCATGAGTTTATGCATAGTTTGGCTATGTAAGTGCTGGGGCATGCATGTTTTATATTTTATTAATTTTCTGTCCTATGGCCAGATTATGATCTCTAATCCCACGTCACTGAATTTAGTGGCATTACTCTGCTGAAAGCAGTACAACTAAGATAAAAATTTTGCCAACACTGTACAGATAACAGGAACTGGGTTATCAGATTATTATTTTTATTATCTATACATTTCTGGGTGTGCATGGTGCTTGATAAATAAATAATAACAGGTCCCTAGGGGACCTTACAATCTACATTAGAATTTGCACAGCAAAGGGAGTGACACTAACAAAGGGATTTGGTAAGGCAGTGGTTTTCAAAGTACAGGTCGCGACCCAGTCCTGGGTTGTGGAAATTCAGGCACTGGGTCACTTTGCTGTAGGGTGACAAGGTGACCAGCAGGGGTGCTAAAGCCAGCTTCCTGCTTGTCCTGGCACTGTGGGCCGCACTGTGCCCTGGAAGCAGGCCTGGCTCCTAGGTAGAGGTGAGTAGCCAATTCTCACAAGACACAAAAGCAAAAGAAGCCAAAAAAGGAAGCCAGTCCTACTTCAAAACAGGTCCTGAATGAGTTCCATCCATTTTTGCTTGGTGATCCTCAATGACAAACCCCCCCAAACAAGGTCAATTCCCTTTTCGGTTGGCACTGCCCACTCCTGATAAATATGCCCCAAACAAGACATTCTTCAAAAGGGATGTTTTTTTTTTAAAATCCAGATACAGAGCAGTAAGCAGACAAAAACCCGCACCCAGCCCAACCCTCCCTGTACCCACCAAATCAGCAAACTCCCATCAGAGCACCCACCAGGTCAACACCACATGGTAGGCAGGCAAACACCGTCTATTTCCCAGTCTCCCATGCACCCTCCAAACCAACAAGCAACCTCCAACCACACACCCCCTTCCGAGCCCATCGCCCTCCTTATTTGTAGCTCCTCATGGTGGTAGGCAGGAATGACACTCAGCATCCAGGAGAACTCCCAGGTGTCCGAGTTTGAATCTCTGCTCTGTGTGAGTCTGACTGTGACTGAGACGTGGGAAAAAGCAGCATGGAATCTGACTCCCACCCCTGCTTTTGGTTCCCTGAAGACTTTCTCTCATTAGCCTGTAGTTTCCTGTCAATCAGGCTAACCTGGAGCCTTAGCCTCTCCCCACTGCCCTGGGGCCTAGGCCAGGGGTTCCCAACCTTTTTCGGTCCCCGTACCCCCTTGGCTTTTAGTAAACCTTCCCGTACCCCCTATTCAATATGAAAGGAAATAAATTCTAGAGCTTACCATGCATATGCACGTAAGAAATTAAATAAACAGATTAATTAATTTTTCATAAAGTAAGAATGGGATATGCTTCTCCAAGGGTACACCAAAAATTTTGTAACTTCATTGATTGGAAATCAATTCGGAGTTTCTGGTTATTGGGGAGATCAGTTAGCTCGTCTACCTTTGACAAAAAGGTAAATAGATTCTTTAAAGAATTATTAAATGATTCTATCTTTTAAGAATTTGTGAACCCTCAAAATGTAGATATTGTTTAAGTTTGCAGCTGGGTATAACACTAGATTTGTATTTTTTTTTTGCTGAATTACATGGATTAAATCAACATTTCCTAAAGTAGCATATATAAAATATTGTATATATTTCTTATAACACTACTACTTTTGGAATATTTCAGTTAGGTAGTTCTTTACCAAATATTCCCTGTACCCCCTTGACAAGCTTCTCGTACCCCCTGGGGGTACACGTGCCCCAGGTTGGGAACCCCTGGTATAAGAGGAAGCGCATTACAACAGTGACCACACATGAGAGGTCGTTAATATTATGAACACACCTTGTTAGGTCCTCTTAGATTAAAAAAAAAAATCCAAAAATCCAAAAGTTTAACGTGTTAGGGTTTGTGAAAGTTGTTCAGCATGAAAGCTGAGGGGGTGTGTTTGTGTGTGTGTGAACAGTGTGCAATGCTGACAAAGAGGAGTCTGGAGGAGGATGTGAAGGGCAACAGTGTGGTGTTGTGGTGCATATGATGAGGGGAAATATTTCAGGCCCAGAGGAAGTCATGGGATGGGACAAACAGCTGCTCACAGGAGAAGGAAATGAGCAGTGTGTCAAAGAAACACATAGGTTGGAAGAAGGGGAAAGTATTAGAGACATCAGATAAAGGAAGGGCTGATTTAAATAGAGCCTTGAAAATGTGGACAAAATGTTTGACTGTGGTATGGAAGTAAATCAGGAACTATCCAGCAAAGCACTCAAGCAAATGCTTAAATTTAAGTGCTTGGGCAATCTTACTGGCTTCAGTGAGATGACTTACATGCTTAAAGATAAGCATATAATAAGTGCATTCTACCACAGTATCCTAATGCAAAGACTCAAACACGGGACTGCCAATGCTCTGAGCACACTAATAAGAAACAGAAATGACTTATAGGAACAGTGACCATATTTTCTGAACCAAAAATAGGGCCACATTAGCCACACTCCCTGGCTCAGTAGCCATGCCCAGCTGCAACCGGAAGTCCCACCCCTGGGGTAGTACTTCCTGGGTCAAGATGGACACATGCCCGGAAGTAAAGCATGCTATGTGACCCCTCTAAGAACTTCTCCCACCATCCTCTACCAATAGGGATGGGTTTGGGCCCCATAGGAGCCCCCCATGCAACTATACTGCAATTGCATTAACCCAGACCCCAGACCTAGGGTCCCATGACACTGCAGTGCTAGGGTTCCAACCTCAATTCAAGATGAGATCCAGCATCCGAGACCTGCTACTTTGCAGTGTAGATGCAGCCCCATTTGACTCAGGGCCTAGGAATCATCCAGAACTATCCTACAATTTCATGGGACAACTTCCTTAGTCCTCTTAACAGATTATGCTTATCAGCTCCAATTAACTGGTAACACTGCTCTACAGCCAAAATGCTCCTGAAATAAATGTAGTCAAACTTTACTAATTCTGGGTCACTGAGAACGAAAATGATGCTTAAAATTGTTGATTGGCTCTTGTTTTCAAGATATGCTATTGGGTCATTATATACGACCCTTGACTTGGGAATGGCGGAGGATAAGTGAGTTATAAAGGGAAGGGATCTCAATTTAAACCAGAAATGACTAAAATACATCTTTGACTGGATCTATGAATAAATCTATGACTGGGTTTGGACAGTACTTGCTTTTTAGGCAAAACAATGAATGATGCAATCTGAAGCTGGTATTGCATCATACATGATATGAATTGCATCATGTTATTCCTAGAAGTCATGGATGATGCAATCAGAACGAAGCTTACATCACTCTGCTGAACAAATTGCCCTATATCAGCTCTAGAAATCATACAGTGTCGTGCTCTCTTATTTGTCAGTGTTTGATTTTGCAAAGGGACACATTTCTGTTTAGCCAAAGTGAGCAGAGATGCCTCGTACTTGTGTGAACAGTGTAGATAACTTCTGCTATGTTTGTGATGAAGTGACTTCTGCATCACAAAAGCGCAGTATAAGCACTATGGTTAAGAAAGCCTATCACCTTTATTTTGGCTGCAAAATTGGAGATCAGGACAAGAGGTGGGCCCCACACATATGCTGCAACACTTGTGCAACAAATCTTCGCCAGTGGTTGAACAGGAAAAGGAAATCTATGCCTTTTGCAGTGCCAATGATTTGGAGAGAGCCAACAGATCATACCAGCAATTGTTACTTCTGCATGGTGCCTCCAGTTGGGAAAGGTGTGTAAAAGAAGAAAAAGTGGACTGTGCATTATCCAAACATTCCA
Organism: Pelochelys cantorii; assembly: GCA_032595735.1. Classification (NCBI taxonomy): domain Eukaryota; kingdom Metazoa; phylum Chordata; order Testudines; family Trionychidae; genus Pelochelys; species Pelochelys cantorii. The sequence goes on along the minus strand of CM064329.1, from coordinate 37,927,479 downwards.
TCAGCTATACGCCCAGTACCCCACGGAGAAGGACTGCCGGTTCCTGATGCACCAGAATCATTCTCACTTGAGTCAGATGAGGAAGAGGAAGAGGATGAAACTTCTGGTCCTGAACCATCAATGTCACAGGACCCACATTTTCTCCCATCCTCCTCCTCTGAACCACACCTCATAACACAAGGTGAACTGAATGACCTTGTCAGGGATTTGGAACTACCCAAGAGTAAGGCAGAGCTGTTGGGCTCCAGACTACAGCAGTGGAATCTCCTGGCAGGTGATGTTAGGGTTTCCATGTTCCGTGACCGTCAAAAGGATCTTGTCCCATTCTTCTTCATGGAAGGTGATCTTGTAGCCTGCAACAACATCGATGGTGCGATGGCAGCCCTCAACATCGTTCACGATCCAGATGAGTGGAGACTGTTCATTGATTCATCGAAGACGAGTCTTAAAGCTGTTTTGCTGCATAATGGCAATGTTTTGCCATCAATTCCAGTTGGTCATGCAGTCCATATGAAGGAAACCTATGACAACATGAAACAACTTTTGAGGTGCATAAACTAGGACCAACATCAGTGGCAGCTTTGTGGCAATTTGAAGGTTGTTGCTCTCTTGCTTGGTCTGCAGACTGGATACACAAAGTACTGCTGTTTTCTCTGTGAATGGGATAGTCGTGCAAGAGATTCCCACTACATCAAGATAGATTGGCCACTCTGACAGTCATTGGAGCCTGGGAGGAAAAGTGTTCAGCATCCACCACTTGTTGAATCAAGGAAGATTTTGTTACCACCCTTACACATCAAGCTGAGTCTGATGAAGAACTTTGTCAAAGCCATGGACAAAACACAAGCAGCTTTCAAGTACCTCCGTGGAAAATTTCCAAGGTTAAGTGAAGCTAAGATAAAGGAAGGTGTCTTTGTTGGTCCTCAGATTCATGAACTTCTTCGAGATGATGCATTTGACCATGCACTGCGTGGCAAGGAAAAGACGGCATGGAAAGCCTTCCAGTTAGTGGCAATAAATTTTCTCGGAAACAACAAGGCAGACAACTACAGGTTGTTGGTGGAAAACCTCCTCAAGGCATACAAAAGTCTTGGTTGCAACATGTCACTAAAGATACATTTTTTGCACTCTCATCTAGATTTTTTTCCACCAAACTGCGGAACAGTGAGCAACGAGCACGGCGAGCGATTTCACCAGGACATTGCAACAATGGAGAAACACTATCAGGGCAAATGAAGCCCATCAATGCTTGCAGACTATTGCTGGACAGTGACAAGAGATGCTCCATTTAATGAATACAAGAGACAAGCCAAGAAGCGCCGAGTAGACACTGAATAGGCCTAAACTATGTGCATAATAGTTTTTTGCCTTTTGTTTCATTATAAATTTTATTTATATAACTCTTTTGCTGATTTTTAAAGTGTTACATAAACAGGACAGGTGAAATATTATCATGTAAAGCAACCATAAACACATGAAAAGACCTAGGTTTACAATTTATGATTAAAACTCTACTATCTACACAATATACATAGACGTAAAATGTAAAAACTTAAATATCTTGGAAACAGTAGCCAATCAGTTGTTTTAATTGTCATATTTGAATTCAGCACATCAAAATACATAATAAATAGCACATTTTATCTCTGAAGCAGACGACTTCTAAAAAATTGTAGACCAGTGTAATCAGAGGGGCCTGGAGCAGCTCCCCACCTGCTGCAGGTAGGGGGATGCTCCAGGCCCACAGAGGGCCAACTGTAAACATGGGTTGCTCTTGTCCAGAGCAGCCCCTGTCTGTGGGGGCCCAAGAGTCCTGCAGGTTGGGACGGCACCAGTGTCCAGAACAGCCTCTCTACATGGGGAGTCCATCCTGCTGTAGACAGGGGCTTGCTCCAAGGGGGCTGGAAGCTGGTGGCAGCCCCAGTGTGACCCAACATTAACTGGTTTACTGATGAACGGGAATTTACATCCCTAATGAGATGGACTGCAACTGCATTGTTTGAAATTACTGCAAAACTATCAAGTGTCCTCCGTTTCCGCAAGCCAGAATGATAATACTGAACTAACCATGACAATTACAGGGTGGAGAAGACCATGTCACTAACCCTCCTGACCACTGCTTGAAAGGTCCATTGCCCATGGAGCACAATGGGGCGGGCTATTTTAGACGTAAAGCTACTGAGAAATGTACATGTCAATCCCATGATGGCAATGCCTATATTATGTAAATAACACCTAATACTAATTGCCAAATGAGACCACTTCCCAACCTGCTTACAAAGGGCCTGATCCAATTTACATTTTAAGCTAGGATTGGGCCCAAAGCAATCTGTTGACATTACCCAAGAAGATCCAATTAACATTTAGTCACCCTTCAAAATATAAGGGACAAATCAGTCAAAGCCCCACTGCCTGGTAGAGGCGACCTTTGAAGAAAACTGGAGAGACTTTGAATTGACTTCTTCTGACAGCAATGCTTTCTCTCAGAGGATGTGGGGTCTTTAGCACAGGTTTCATTTTGTGTGTCAGAATAACTCAGAAATGTGTTGTCACAGCTAATAACTCCATTCAGGTCTAGGCAATATGCAGCCCAAAGACAGAAAAACAAGTCCCTTTAAACTGGAAGTCAAAACATCTCACCTCTTCACAGAGCCACACACAAATCATGACAACCTTCTCTGAAGAGGGATGATACATCCTGCCTCCCTGTGGATGCGCCAAGTGTTTTCACCTAGAATCTTAACATGCTGTTTAAATCATCAACTGCTTGGATGAGGAAGACTCAGAAAGAGTTTGTCCATCGTCCCCACCAGTGTGACACAGTGATTTCACCTCGGTGGTGACAGACCAGATCTCTCTTTGGGCTCTTGTGGAGCAGCAGGGAGCCCAGGGCAGTCTCTCAGAGGCACTCCTTTCTATTCCTCCATTTCAGTGGTTCTCAAACTTTTTGGCCCGGGGAACCACCTGGCTCAATGTAAACCTTTCCAGGGACCACCAGTTGCTAATGGAAACTCACCGTTAATTACATAATTATGCCTGAGCCATTTGGCTAGTGCTGCAGCTGGGGAGAATGGTTTAATTTAAATTATTAAGCAGATTATGCATTTTAACTTTCTCATGTTAGTTTGTCAAACTTCATTTTAAATAAAGTAAAATAGTAATTTATGTCCAATACAAAAGGTTTCAATCTTGTCTTTATTTATGGCAGGGGTGCGGAACCTTTTTTGGGTCGGGGGCCACTGTCCCACAGAAAATCAGTTGGGGACCACACAAGTGAGAAGCAAAAAAACCTTCTCCCAAAACACCCAACCACTCTCCCCCGAGTGAGACACCTTGCTCCTCTGGTGCTCTAGTCCCACAGGGAAAGGGGAAGAGACAGGGAGGACTGAGGTTCAGGATTTCCCATAGGCCAGATTTACTTTTCTGCGGAGTTAGTGGACCCCCTTAGGCTCAGGGGTGGGGACAAAAATGAGGGGTTCAGTGTGGGGCAGGGCTGCCAGTGAGTGGGATAGGGATGGGGTGCAGGATCTGGGAGGGAGGTGGGGGGCAGAAGGGTGAGAGGTTGTGAGGTCTGTATGGGAGGTAGGGTGCAGAAGCAGGCTGGGGGTAGGGTGTCTGGCCAGGTGGAGGGAGCAGGAGCAAAGGGAGGGCTTGCGAACAGGAACAGCAAACAGGGAGTTTGGAGAAGGAGTTCTCCAGGTAAAAGAGGAGTAAAAACGGGACCCTTGTGGTAAGTGGCTGTCTGGAGTGTGTGTTTGTGTGTGGGGGAGTTATTTGCGGTGTGCTGAGCTTGTGTTTGTGTGTTTGGTTGGTTGGTTTGTTTGTTTGAAGGAGCTTCTAAAAGGTTTGAAATCTAGAAGCCTCTGTTAATTGGCTGAGCCTCAGTCAGCGGGAGGGGCTACCAGAGCTATATAAGCCTGTGACTCAGTGACCAGGGAGCTTGCAAACAGGAACAGCTAACAGGGAGTTTGGAGAGGGAGTTTAGAGGGGGAGGTTAGAGGGCACTAGGGACTTCTGACCTTCTTAAAAACAACTCTTATAATAATCTATATGCCAGAGGTTTAAAAAGAATCCCAGTTTCTGCTTAAACTTATTCATTAGAAAAATGGAGACAGAAGCCCAGCAGCAGAGTGGGGGCTATCCTGTTTATTGTGTCGAGTGTAACATGTGTGATTACCTGCCCTGTGGGCGGGTGGCGTATGTGTGCACCCGTTGCAAGGAGCTCCTGACCCTCAGAGACCGGGTTCGGGCTTTGGAGGCCAGGGTGGCTGAACTGGAGGAGCTAAGGGAGGTAGAGAGAGATGTTGATGAGACTTTCCGGGACATTGTAGTACTGTCCCACCTCCAGTCTGAGAGCCCCAGTGCTCTTAAGGAGGATGAAAGTCTCAAGCGAACAGAGCATTCAATGGGAGCAGAGGGAAACCATCCCGTAGTTGGGACCCTCCTCCCAGAGGATGTTGCGGTATCCTCTCGCATTGAGGATACCTCTGAGGGGGAGGGAATGCCAGTTAGGAAGAGGCAGGTGTTAGTAGTGGGTGATTCAATTGTTAGAAACATAGATAGTTGGGTTTGTGATGACCGGGAGAACCGTATGGTCACTTGCCTGCCTGGTGCGAAGGTTGCGGATCTCTCGAGGCATCTAGATAGACTTATGCGTAGTGCTGGGGAGGAGCCGGTGGTTGTGGTACATGTAGGTACCAATGACGTAGGGAAGGGTAGGAGAGATGTCCTGGAGGCCAAATTTAGGCTTCTAGGAAAGAGACTGAAATCCAGGACCTCTATGGTGGCATTCTCGGAAATGCTTCCAGTTCCACGCGCAGCGCCAGGTAGGCAGGCAGAGCTTCAGAGTCTCAATGCATGGATGAGACGATGGTGTAGGGAAGAGGGGTTTGGATTTATTAGGAACTGGGGACACTTTTGGGAGCGTGGGAGCCTATACAGGAAGGATGGGCTCCACCTAAACCAGGGTGGAACCAGACTGCTGGCACTAAACATTAAAAAGGCCGTAGAGCAGTTTTTAAACTAAGAGATGGGGGAAAGCCGATTGGTGCGGAGATGCACGTAAATCGGAGGGAGACTTCTCTTCGAGGAGAATCCATTGATAGAGATTCTCTAAGCTGTAGTCAGAAAGAGAGGAGGGGAGAGGGCAAACCATGGGCCAGAGCAGACAAACAACCGCATACAAAGGAATCCAATGCACCAGGGAAGGGCAGACAAATAAGCAATGGCAAATTTTTAAAGTGCTTCTACACAAATGCTAGGAGTCTGACTAATAAGATGGGTGAACTAGAGTACCTAGTATTAAATGAGGAGATTGACATAATAGGCATCACTGAAACCTGGTGGAATGAGGAAAATCTGTGGGACACAATCATACCGGGATATAAAATATATCGAAAGGATAGAGCAGGCCGGGTGGGTGGCGGAGTGGCACTGTATGTGAAAGATAATGTAGAATCAAATGAAATAAAAATAAGTGAATCAACATGTTCAATAGAATCGCTATGGATAGTAATTACATGCTCCAATAATAAGAAATTAGCAGTAGGGATATATTACCGACCACCTGACCAGGACAGTGATACTGACATTGAAATGCTGAGGGAGATTAGAGAGGCTACCAAAATGAAGAACTCTGTAATAATTGGGGATTTTAATTATCCCCATATTGACTGGGTACATGTCACCTCAGGAAGAGAAGCAGAGATAAAATTTCTCAATGGCCTAAATGACTGCTTCTTGGAGCAGCTGATGCAGGAACCCACAAGGGGAGAGTCAATTCTCGATTTAGTCCTGAGTGGAGTGCAGGATCAGGTCCAGGAAATAACCGTTACAGGACCGCTTGGGAATAGTGACCATAATATAATAACATTCAACATTCCTGTGGTGGGTAGAACACCTCAGCAGTCCAGCACCCTGGCATTTAATTTCAAAAAGGGGAATTACACAAAAATGAGGAGGCTAGTTAAACAGAAATTAAAAGGCACAGTGACTAGAGCCAAATCCCTGCAAGCTGCATGGAAACGTTTTAAAGACACCATAATAGAGGCCCAACTTAAATGTATACCCCAAATTAAAAAACATAGCAAGAGACCTAAAAAAGTGTCACCGTGGCTTAACCACCATGTAAAAGAAGCAGTGAGGGACAAAAAGGCATCTTTTAAGAAGTGGAAGTCCAATCCTAGTGAGATAAATAGAAAGGAACATAAACACTGTCAAATCAAGTGTAAAAATGTAATAAGAAAAGCAAAAAAAGATTTTGAGGAACAGCTAGCCAAAAACTCAAAAAGAAATAACAAAATGTTTTTTAAGTACCTTAGAAGCAGGAAGCCTGCTAAAAAACCTGTGGGTCCCCTAGACGATCGAACTATAAAAGGCGCAATCAAGGACGATAAAGCCATTGCGGAGAAACTAAATGATTTCTTTGCTTCAGTCTTCACGGCTGAGGACGTTGGGGAGATTCCCAAATCTGCACCGTCCTTTGTGGGTGACAAATCTGAGGAACTGTCCCGGATTGAAGTGTCATTAGAGGAGGTTTTGGAACAAATAGAAAAACTTAATGTTAACAAATCTCCGGGACCGGATGGCATTCATCCAAGAGTTCTAAAAGAACTCAAATGGGAAATTGCTGAACTATTATCTGTGGTTTGTAACCTATCCCTTAAATCGGCTTCCGTACCTAATGACTGGAAGGTAGCCAACGTGACACTAATATTTAAAAAGGGCCCTAGAGGCGATCCGGGCAATTACAGACCGGTAAGTCTAACTTCAGTACCGGGCAAATTAGTCGAAACAATAGTAAAGAATAAAATTGTGAAGCATGTAGAAGAACATAATTTGTTGGACAAAAGTCAACATGGTTTCTGTAAAGGGAAATCCTGTCTTACTAATCTATTAGAGTTCTTTGAAGGGGTTAACAAACATGCGGACAAGGGGATCCAGTAGATATAGTATACTTAGATTTTCAGAAAGCCTTTGACAAGGTCCCTCACCAAAGGCTCTTGTGTAAATTACATGGCCATGGGATAAGAGGGAAGGTCCTTTCTTGGATTGAGAACTGGTTAAAAGACAGGAAACAAAGGGTAGGAATAAATGGTAAATTTTCAGAATGGAGAGGGGTAACTAGTGTCCCCCAAGGGTCGGTCCTAGGACCAATCCTGTTCAACTTATTCATAAATGAACTGGAGAAAGGGGTAAGCAGTGAGGTGGTAAAGTTTGCAAATGATACCAAACTGTTTAGGATAGTCAAGACAGAAGCAGACTGTGAGGGACTCCAAGAAGATCTCACCAAACTGAGTGATTGGGCAACAAAATGACAAATGAAATTTAACGTGGAGAAGTGTAAAGTAATGCACATCGGGAAAAATAACCCCAACTATACGTACAGTATGATGGGGGCTAATTTGGCTACGACAAATCAGGAAAGATCTTGGAGTTATCGTGGACAGTTCTCTGAAAACGTCCACGCAGTGTGCAGCAGCAGTCAAAAAGGCAAATAGGATGCTCAGAATTATTAAGAAAGGGATAGAAAATAAGACCCAGAATATCTTACTGCCCCTTTATAAAACTATGGTGTGCCCACATCTTGAATACTGTGTACACATGTGGTCTCCTCACCTCAAAAAAGATATTTTGGCCTTGGAAAGGGTTCAGAAAAGGGCAACTAAAATGATGAGGGGTTTGGAACGGGTCCCATATGAGGAGAGGTTAAAGCGACTGGGACTTTTCAGTTTAGAAAAGAGGAGACTGAGGGGGGATATGATAGAGGTATATAAAATCATGAGTGGTGTGGAGAGGGCCGATAAAGAGAAGTTATTTATTAGTTCCCTAAATAGAAGAACTAGAGGACACCAAATGAAATTAATGGGTAGCAGGTTTAAAACTAATAAAAGAAAGTTCTTCTTCACACAGCGTGTAGCCAGCCTGTGGAACTCCTTGCCAGAGGAGGCTGTGAAGGCTAGGACTATAATAGAGTTTAAAGAGAAGCTAGATAATTTCATGGAGGTTAGGTCCATAAAAGGCTATTAGCCAGGGGATAAAATGGTGTCCTTGGCCTCTGTTTGTCAGAGGCTGGAGAGGGATGGCAGGAGACAAATCGCTTGATCATTGTCTTCGGTCCACCCTCTCTGGGGCACCTGGTACTGGCCGCTGTCGGCAGACAGGATACTGGGCTAGATGGACCTTTGGTCTGACCCAGTACAGCCATTCTTATGTTCCATATGTGGCCAGGCGGGAGGGTGCAAGAGCAACGGTGGATGCAGGATCAGGGTGGGGTTAGGTGTCTGGCTGGGGGTAGGGTGTCTGGGCCAAGAGGGAAGGTTCAGGAGCAAGGGAGGGTGTCAGCGCAAGCTGGGGGTGCAGAGCCTTGGCAGAGGGAGGGGAGTGAGTGAGGGTGTTGGGGAGTCTGGGCATGAGTGAGGACACTTACCTGGTTTTGAGCCTCCTTGCAGCAGGGAAAGCTTCTGGACAGCATGTGTCTGTGCTGCCATTCCCCCAGCGAGGTGGGGAGGGACAGGGAGCTCAACCTCCCCCCACCATGCAGTGGGGAGCCCGCACTAACCCGAGGCTGCAGCACCAGCTCTGGCTTCTTGCTTGGAGGTGTGGGGGGACAGGAAGGGGAAGCAAAGAAAGCCCTGAACTGCCAGACCAGCTCATGTAGAGCGGCAGAGAGAGCGGCTCCGTGTGCTGCTGTTCCCCCAGTGGGGTGTGTAGGGACAGGAGGAGAGAGAGCGACAGTGCGTGGAGTGCACCTGCTGAGCCTGAGTGCCTCCTGTCCCACGGAGCCCCAGCCGGGCTCTGCTGCTCCAAGGTGCTGAGATCTGGGAGCGGCTCTGCTGAGTTTTGTGGCTGCCTCACAAGGGTGGAATTTCGGCAGGGTGGGGGGGCAGCAGCCATGCGCTCCAGGGTGTGGCGTGTTTTTGACCCATTCCCCATCTCTCGGGGAGAGAGGGGAAAGTGCTTGCATTCTGTGCATATCCTCTCACACCTGTCTGGTGAGCTCCCTTCAGACTAGTCTGGGGTTCCAGGGTTAGTGGATTTTGTGATTCCCCTCCCCAGGCTCTGGGGTTGGGATAAAAATGGGGAGTTCAGTGTGCGGGACAGGGCTGCCGGCAAGAGGAATGGGTGCACAGGATCTGGGCAGAAGGTGGGGTGCAGGAGGGGGTGAGGTCTGGATGGGAAAAAGGGTACAAGAGCAGGCTGGGGATAGGGTGTCTGGCCAGGAGTGAGGGGTGCAGGAGCAGGCGGGGTCTTGGCAGGGTGGTGGTGCATGAGGGTGCTGGAGATGTTGAGGTCTGGGCATAAGGGGGTGGGGGACACTTACTTGCCTTCATGCCTTGTGCTGGTCCCTGGCACTGCCTCCACTGCTCCCGTTGGCTGAATTCTGTTGGAGCACCAACAACGGCTTCCTGCTGGGGGACAAGGGGGAGAGGAGAGGAGAAAGCCCTGAGCCTCACTGTGCAATCTGGCTCGTGAAGAAGAAGTGCTCCTCCTCCCCTTCCCTCTCCCCCCAGCTGGTGGAACAGCAGCATGCCCAGAGAGGGAGGGGGAACGCTTCTTCCCCGGGAGGCGGATCACATAGCGAGGCTCGGAGCTTTCTCCCCCCCACTGCGGGAAGCCGGCGCTGGTGTTCCAACTGCGTGTGGGATGCGGGGGAGGCTGCAGCACGAGCACGGGCTCCCCACTGTGGGGGCAAGGAGAGAAGCTGAGCTCAAGCCACAGACCACATGGAAGGCAGCTGCAGAGCCCCCTCCTGCTGACTTGGGCGTCCATAGTGGGTGCGTGCGCACCCTTCGCACCCCCCTGCATACAAGCCTGCAGGAAGCAGGAGGAGAAAAACCGGCCAGCAGGAAAAAGGAGCTGAAGGAGAGCGGTGGGGTCAGAGCCCTTTTTGTCACGCCCCCCTGGCTGCAGCACCCTGGGCTTAGGCCCAGATTGCCTGGCCCTAAGGCTGGCCCGGGTGAAGATGTGACACATTGCTTCCGTACTGGACCCTTACATCAACATGAAGGTCTGAAAATCTGGCTTTATAGATTGATGTGCACAAACATGTAGCCTGTAGATGACAGACCAGTTGTTCAGTTTGACAAGGAGCTAATATTCAGATTTCAGTATAGAATCATAGAATCCTAGGGCTGGAAGAGACCTCAGGAGGTCACCTCTGGTATCCCGAAATAGTCTTGCAGTGCAGATTTACACTCAAATTGCAGTAAGGGCAGCTTAGGTTGGACATTAGGTTAAGCACTGGAACAAATTGCCTAGGCAGGGACGTTATGAAATCTTAATCATCGAAGATTTTTAAGAGCAGTTTAGACAAACACTTGTCAGGGACGGTCTTGATAATATTTAGTCCTGCCTTGAGTTCAGGGCCTGCAATAGATGATCTCTTGAGGTCCTTTCCATTCCTACAATTCTATGACTATAGGAAAAGGGAACTAATTAGCCCTAATAACTATAATCTCCAAGGTAACAGAGAAGAGTCTGAGAATGAAATATTTTGCTTCTGGAACAAGTAGTTGGCAAAACCAAGGTCAGACAAACAACTTGCTGGGAAAATATATAGATTTCACACTGAATTTTTTTTCCTGTTTTTTGACCAGCACCTGCTGAAAACTTACTGTGCTGGTGCTCAGAACAGAAGTGTTTGGTCTACAGATCAGAACGTGCGAGGCAAAGACACAGCATTGTGTAAAACCAATAAAAATATTTCTAGGGTACTGAATCCTTCATATTTTTACAATTATTTAGAAAAGGGGAATCTTTTTACTCATTTATCACCCAAAAAAGCATCTTCTAACTGTACTGATTTAATGGTGGCCAAACACAGCAACAAAATATATTGCCAAATTTATCAAAGGAAATTTCTGCTGCACTTGTTTTTAGATGCAAGAAAATTCAGTTTAACTCCGTCAGCATCTTCATCTTCCCAATTTCCTATACCATTGTTGCTGCTGCTCCTCCTGCTGCTTAAAGGTCAGTGTTGCTGCCCTCTGAGATTGATGTCTGTGATGTTTATTATTATTTTGACAATGGATGGTCCAGAGATAGAGCAGCATAATGAGGATGCTGATTTCTTTGTGCCTCTAGTGGCCTGATTTGCAAAGGACTACAACAATAACCATACTGTTCTAGTTTTCATTTGAAAATCTGATGTTTCAAGCCTGTTGGTTATGAAGATAACCTTGGAAGTGTGTAAACTGATACACTGTTTTCTTGTTGAGTCTAGAGTCAGAAAGACTGAAACAACAGTATCAAACCAGGTGTGATCTGAGGTGGGAACTATAAAGACAAATTAATAACAGTTACCATAATAAATGGGTACCATAATAACAGTTACTATAATAAATAGGTTGGGGTATGTGGGGGCTCGGGGCAGGAGACAGGGGGCATAGAGTTAAGGCAAGGTGTTGGGAGGTGCAGAAGTCAGGGCAAGGAATGGGGGGCTTATGCCAGGGGCAGCCCCCTATCTCCACTCCACAGAACACAAAAACCTCGAATAGCGCTCAATATCACCCCTTCTTTATAGGTAATTTATAAATAAAGACACAATATAAATCTCAATCTAAACTTCCTCCTTCAGATTGGCTGCTTCTGTTGTTCATATATACATTTATCACTAGAAGATTACCCAGCATTGCTCGAGTCCTTCACAGCAGGAAGCTGAGAGTGTGAGGGGTGCAGGAGTCAGGGCAGGGGTTTGGGAATGAGGGTGCTCAGGGCAGGAGGCTGGAGGTGTGGGGGTGCAGGAGTCAGGGATAGGGGGTGAGGAGGGTCTCAGGGCAGGGGGTGGGGTGCAGAAGTCAGGGGAGGGGTTTGGGAGGTATGGGGGCTCAGGGCAGGGTGGGGGGGGTGCAGGGGTCAGGGCAGGGGGTTGGGTGCTAAGGGCAGAAATGTGGGGGGTGCAGGAATCTGAGAAGGAGACTGGGTGTGTGGAGAGCTCAGGGCAGGGAGTGCAAGGGTCATGGCAGGGGCAGCTGGCAGCTGCTCGCCAGGGCTGGGCCAAGGTGGTGAGGGCTGTGCTGGTTGGCCAACCGCTGCTCCCCAGGGCTGGGGCTCTTGCTGTCCCTCCCCACCCATGGTCATTCTGGAGTATAACTGTCCCTGCTAGCAGAGACCCTTTCCATTTTATGAGAAACAATCACATTCCATACACGTCCCATTGTCCTGGCACAACCAAACCTGGACCTTGATTTAAGTTAGGAGAAGAGGAAGCTGCCTACCAAATTTGGTGGTCCTAGCTCTTACTATTTAGGAGGTGTTCTTGTGCAAACAAACTCACAGATGGACACACAGACAGACTCTCTCAAATATATAGTAGATGAAATTAATGAACCACAACCAATCTGCAGAACTTCAGTGGTCTTTGGAAGGGTTAAAAGCTTGTTAATAATGTGGTAGGAGAGCCCTCTCACCCCGTTACACTCTCACATATGGGGGGAGATATCTAGGTATAATCCAAAACCTGGACACACAAGTGTGTAGAATTCTTTGAATGATCTCAGTAACATTTCCTTTTTGAATTATGTCAGCAGATAAATTATGAGTATCAAGGACACAGGAAGAAAAGAAACATGAATTTAAAAAGTCTTTATAGGATTTATTAATTTTGCTCTGGTTGTTCTTTTAAATCATCCATGATTTCCCCTTCTTATTTCAGATTGTGAAGCCAAATAAGCCTTGTGGAAAAGAAATGAAGAAGGAAGAAAGAGGAAGGAGGGGACCAGTTGCTGACCCCATAGGAGAGTCAGACGGGAAGGGAGAGGTCTTGTCCACATAGCCCCCAGGCTCTGGTAGCTCTGTTCTCCTGCCTCCCTGTCAATCACCCATTGACACCTCTTGTCAGGAGGCTAACAGCACAGCATTGTTCTGGGTGACGAGCTACTTTGCATATTTAAAGAGACAGGACCAGACCCAGTTTGCAGCAGATGGGG